>CM055265.1:70563149-70832411 GCA_029237695.1 Conchocele bisecta | reverse complement strand
AATTACCATACACAACAACCCAGAAACGGCCGACACCGCACATAAAATCCCCGCTACGGGAACCGTTATAATGATGGATATGTTGCAGCTGTCCCCGCCCCACACAACACAGAAACACTCGCCAGAGCCGTGCTAGATACTTCAGCCATGTTCACCGCGCGCCTATATTTTTTAGTGTCTCTTTTTCTATTTGTATATTCTCTAACTAAAATATCCTGCATAGCGACGATATTATTCAACCTAAAATCTGAACTTCTTTCGTTAATTGTACACAGTGTTGATGGAGTGGTATTGACATTGGAAGCGTTGATTGCGTTCATATTGAAATTTTCAAATTTATTTCAATATATTATATTTACAAAATAAGTTCAATTAACAACGAGACAATAGTGGAAGAACTCTCTGGGTCACCGATTTTCGTAACAAAGTTAATAACACTACCTTTGGAAAGTCTAATTCGATCATAACTGGAGAACGAAACCACCGTCGAACTATCTCCAGAGATTTTAGTGACTCCAATTCCCCCGTTCTTCCCCATCTACTACAATATTTATCGCGACCGCGCCCACAGGTTTACCACTACCATTAACCGAGCAGACCGCCATTTGGATAACTTCACCTGCGGCTGTCATAGTGTATCCCCCACTTTATTTATTACTCGCTTTGGCACCGAACGAATATTCATAGTGCCCTCAACCAATGGGCCCCGCTTCTCAGCCCAAACTGTTATGGCACGTTTTAGCGTTTTCATTGTTCGCACTATTCCGGCAAGCGCACTGTTTGCGTTATATGCCTCAGTACGAATATTATAAGAGGCCTCCTCAAGAGCTTTGGTCGCGGCTATACGATCATGTTTCAGTTTATCGGAAGCTTCGGTTATTTTTTCGTCTAGTTCGGTAAGTGCCGCTTCTCTGTTGGTCCTCTGAGCGCAACGCCCCATAAGCCTCCGCTATGGCCTCCTTGTGGTCTTCTCGGACCCCCTCAACCCCCGACCTGGTCTCTTTCAGAAATTCGGCTATTTTCCCGTCTAGTTCGGTAAGTGTCGCTTCTTTACTGAGAGAGTCCTCTAAGCGCAACGCATCATAAGCCTCCGCAAGGGCCTCCGCAAGGTTCGACTGGTGGTCTTCTCGGACTTTATCAATACCCGACCGGGTCTCTTTTCGAAATTCGGTTATTTTTCCGTCTAGTTCGGCAACCGTCGCTCCTCTGATGAGTGAGTCCTCTAAGCGCAATGCACCATAAGCCTCCGTAAGGTCCGCCTGGTGGTCTTCTCGGGCTTTCTCAATACCCGACGTGGCCTCTTTTCGAAATTTGGTTATTTTTTTGTCTAGTTCGGTAATGAAGCTGCTTCTCTGATGAGAGAGTCCTCTAAGCGCAACGTATCATAACCCTCCGTAAGGGCCGCCTGGCGGTCTTCTCGGACTTTATCAATATCCGACCTGGTCTCTTTTCGAAATTTTGTTATTTTCCCGTCTAGTTCGGTAAGTGTCGCTTCACCGATGAGAGTGTCCTTTAAGAGAAACGCATCATAAGCCTCCGTAAGGTCT
Organism: Conchocele bisecta; assembly: GCA_029237695.1. NCBI lineage: Eukaryota > Metazoa > Mollusca > Bivalvia > Lucinida > Thyasiridae > Conchocele > Conchocele bisecta. The sequence continues at coordinate 70,830,864 of CM055265.1, read as the reverse complement.
GCCTGGTGGTCTTCTCGGACTTTCTCAATACCCGACCGGGCCTCTTTTCGAAATTTGGTTATTTTTTTGTCTAGTTCGTTTAGTTCCGTATGCGTTTCTTCACGACTTTGTGTATTCACAGCCAGGGCATATTCTCTAAGTTGTGACAGTAGACTCTTGTGAATCTCGTCCGTGGCCCTCGATATAGTTCTATTGATCAAGGCCTTTGTTTTTTGTGTAGTTAAAAAGTCGCCCTCTGTCGGGATGAATCCCCCTTCTGCCGGTTCCAAATTCTTTGAATTTTTCACCCAATCGGAAGAACTACCTGGTCCGTATATACTCATTTTCAATAATGTTGATAATATATATATTACGAACATGCGTTTAATTCTAAATAATTTTCTTAAAATTAATTAATTTGAAATTTCTAGGACGACCGAAATCGGGTAATCGTTCTTCAACTCTCGCCCTTTATCATCGAGAATAGAAATCTTCAACTCGTGGATGTGTCCCCGATTCCAAAACTTTCATCTCGGGGTGTGGGAAGTCTAAGGTCAGGGTCTCACCATAGAAACAGTCGCTGGCGGGCACGGTTTTCAGTAATGTGGTGGGAGTGCCGTCTACCGTGTTGTACGATGTGTTCACCCGATCCAGGTGCACCCCGAGAGTTTTCGTGACGGCGAAGTTCACCGGGGTCGTGCCGACGTGCTCGCCAGGATCAAACACTCCGTCATCGTTGTAAGGGTATGTTATTTTAAATCCTAACAGTGAGCCAACCCCGGTGAGATCCTTAAACGCCTATCAACGGTCAATGTCGTGAGCCCCGTGGCTTTCGAGATTGCGAGAGTGACTACACCAGGAATCTTCTCCGCGACAAAAGCTTGGAGATCTCCGAAACTCCAAAGACCGTGAGGTACTATAGCATCTGGAGTTCTACGAAATCCTGAGGTCACTGGTTCAGTTATGAGGTAGTTTCCGAAAGCCACAGGGCTTCAACCCTCGACTTCTGATGTGAAAAACTCGAGCGTTTTCAACGTTTTTCCACCCGACCGTGAACGTGATTGATCTAAGGCCTACCCGGCGTTGTCCGCAGCAGTTGTCTATTAATTTTTGAAGTTCACAACTCCCTTTTTGAACATTAGTGATAGTAGCAAACATAATAATATCTTTCAATGGATACAAAAGCATTTAGCTTTAACTCCAATGCAAAGTACGCGGTCGGTGGTAAATACACGCAAAAAGACGTTGTTAACCTTGTACACCCAACCGTAACGGTTAGACCGGACAGTGGCTTTGCCACCAATTTCCCTAACACGTTTGAGAAATATAGGCTGCCCAAGATTACTACGATGGAGGCGGTAAACGGGTGGAAAGCCACACCAATGCAGTTTTGGCAGAACCAGCTAAATTTTGCTGTATGGTGCGCAACAGCCGGGTGTGGAGTTTCACATAAAGACCATCTAACATCCAAGAATATTATGCTCCGAAGTGTCTACAACTTTCACACGTATTATACTATTAGGAGGATTCTCAAAGAACTAGGTATTTCTCTACCTCAAGACGACGCCTGGGATCCCATTTCCAACGCATACGACCGTATGGCGTTTGAAAGACTGTGTAACGAATTTAACGTTTCAAAAGACGCGGACAGGAGACAGAAAGCATTTCCTACCACCACCGGCCTCGGGGACGTTCTCATTCGGGGCCTGTCCGGGAATTGGACGCAGACTGATTTTAGACACGATTACTCCGGTGACCACATCGTCAGTCAGAACGCCGGGAATTTTGACCCCGCGACTATGACTTTCGGGCCAGAAGTGTCTGGAGGTCGGCACTGTGGCGTGTTTTCTTGTAAAATGTTACCTCCGAAACGGGCTCACGTCGATTACATACAACAGGCTGCTGAGGTTCAGAACGCGTGGACCACATTTATGTTAGATAATGGTCTAGGGTTCACGCAGGCCGGGGTTACTCGCGTCAACGAATCTATTCGCACGTACGTCTGGGCCATCCTCGGCGCACAGAAGCAAACTCGCAGTTCTATACTGGGCACGGGAACGGCGTTTGACGCGCAAAAACAGTTCTTGGCACTTGTCGAGGACGCCATCTCAGCTAAGGTGGACCTGGAGAAGGCGATCCAGAATTATCAAGACGTTTTGCAGACTGCCAGCACCCCAGTGGACTATGTTTTTGGAATAGGTCTTTATATGGCCGAGCAATATGATACTACGAGACGACCCGGTTGATGGTTACAATAATCAAATCGTAATCGCCACCGCCAATCAAAAAATCGGTCACAACGGTAACGTGAACACGGATATCATCAAGCGCACCCCCAAAATGATCGGGCGCGGAGTTGTAAATTCAAATAAATTTGAAAAAGATTTCATAAAACCCCCAAAAACCCCAAAACACAAAATGGATACACCTCCCTCAACACAATCGAACCCAGTACCCCCAATTCGTAAATTGGATGCACCATCGAGTTCCATCAACAATGTTGAAACACCAATCGAGATTGGAAGCACAACACACGAGGAGGAGAAATTAGGGCTCGTCGTCGCCCTCGTGGCGATCGGATTATTTGCGCTTTGGTTTTAGGAACTCTCTGGCGAAGAATAGTAGGAGACCGGCGATTGCCACGATTAAAGCCCAAGTATTTTTGGCTAGCCATCCGGCCGTTTTTGATAATATAGATAGCAAGTAAGAAACGATACTTCCGATCAGTCCAGGTAGTGCGGCAGCCGCCTTTTCGGCTAATTTAGCCAGGAGACTGGCGAGGGCTTTTAGTTGTTTTTTTACCCACTCCTTAGCTCCACCGGATGGCGCGGGCGGTGGTGGTGTGGGTGCTGGCGCGGGTGGTGGCGCCGCACCACCAGTGAAAGTTAGAACTATGGTCGATATAGTCATGCTGATAGCAACGAGGATGCTTGCTATCGTGATGCCCTGTTCTCTGAACAGAGTGCGAAGACGCTCACCGAGTGTCGTCTCCTCATTCAGGACCCTCGAGATTGTTTCACGGATCCGACTTATTTGGTTGCGGAGAGCCTCACGGTTAGTAGATGCAGCCTCCAAGCGAGCTTCTCTTTGATCCCGCAACGACCGCAGGCGTTCGGTGATCCGCTCGGTAGATTCTCTATCGTCACCAGCTTCCTCCAGTTTTCTTTATTCTAGCGCGATATGTTCATCCAGCGACGAGAGTTTGGCGAGGTTACGGACCAGTTCGCCCCGGACCGTTTGCATAACCTTATCAAGGCCCCGGAGTTCGCGAAGAGGTAACAGTTGGTCATCGTTGAGTATTATTTCGTTTTCGCTGAACGTGGTCTCCATCATGTTAATAGCGTCGGTGGCTACTCGAGGGACCTCGCTGAGCTCAACCGTTTCTATCGCGGAGGCCGTTTTTCGCCATCGTTTCGTCGGTAGACTGTAGGGCCTCTACAGCGCTGGTAGGCATAATTGGTTTACCCCTCTTCCAATCTGGGAATCCGAGTTCGTTCCTTATGATTTCACCACCGCCCCGGTTTCCTGCAATGGTGCTCAGTGCTAGGGGTTTACCGGTCATCGTGTTGACTATTGGGAGATTTGGTGCCGCTTTTAGTCGCAATCTACCACGCATATCCAATTCGAACTTGGAGTAGTCGCGACCGACAGACGGGACCAGACCGATTTCTGCTAAACTGTTGTAGTAGTCGCTTACAGCTCCCTCGAGTAATTCCCGACTTTGACCAACGCTGCTGGTAGCGCCACCTAATTCCCCCGATTGGATTGGAACTGGAGGCTGTATCAAGGGCGTTTCGTCATTATAATCATCTATATCATCATCATCCGCATCGACGTAATCGTCTCTGCCGATTTCATCCATGTCAATATCGTGATCAGCCATATTAATTTCTTAAAATTAATTATGTATTAAAGACAAAACCATACGGGTTTAATATAGATTCACTAAATTATGTCTTCGAGTCAATACGGTCGCAAACTCAATTCATACCGCAGACTGCGTGAGCCCCTCGGGGCAAAAGGCGTGAGACAGAGTGTCGTTATTACGAACAACCCATCGACGATCGACCAGAACCAGCAGCTCTTGGTCCGCTTCCCCAACCTCGGAGCTAACGACGTCATTGTGCCGGGTACTGTTCGCCTCGCTTTCACTATTTCGCTGACGTCGACGGACGAGGACCGAACCGTCGTTCAGAACCTTGGTCGCGCCATCGTCAAGAAGACCATGATAAAGATTTCTGGTAATGAGTTGATGTCGATCGATGACAGCGACGTCTACCATTGCTATCAGGACCTATGGAAGAAGGCGCAAGAGCGAGAAAACGCTGTCTATCAGGGTATTGACACCAGCAAAAACAAGAACGTAACCAGGCTTAGAATCGGGGCTGCTAACAGGGCAGATAACAACGCGAGCGACAATGCGGTCGCGGGCGCTTACGGCAACCGCTTCTACATCCCGCTCGACTTTGAGTTGCTGGAGAGTCACATGCCGTACTATCAGAGCGCTTTGGCTGACCGCCTCGAATACGAACTAACGTTCAACGACTACGGCCGAGTTCTCATAGCCAGCGACATGTTATCGACGTATACGATCGATAATGTTTCGCTGGAGTACTACATGGTCACGATGCCCGAACTCGCGCGATTGATCAGAACCCAGTACGCCGGGAGCGTTGCCATACTTTACGACCGAGTTCTTCGCCATCGCAAGATGACGAAAGACAAAGGCGACACATTGTGGAATATTAACGTCAACGTACCCGCCCGCTCGATGAAAGGTATACTGATGTTGTTCGAGGATGCTCGGTTCGCGTTCGGTGCTAGAAAAACCGACAAATTCTATAACCCCAAAATCACGAAGGTAGAGGTGACGATCGAGGGAGTACCCAATCAACTCTACAGCGCGGGTCTTCGCGCGCACCAGCAGTGGGACGAAGTAAGAAAGCAGTTTGCTGCCGGCTCTAAGCGCTCTCCGGAGGTTGCGGCAGTTGCCAAAGACCTACATCTCTCGGCCGTCTCCCTCGCGGATTTCCTGAATACCAAATACGCGTTATGGCTAGACATGCGAGCCAGCGACGACGACCAAATACACGGCAGCGGACGCCAAGTTGAGAACGCTAGCGAGGGTGTGACGATCCAGATAACCAAAGAGGCGGACGGAGCCGGGCCATTGAACGTGTACTTATATATAATTACAGACGCACAACTCAACATCGAAGATGGCCGATACGTCTCAGCACTCTATTGATTTAATAAAAAAATCATCTAACGATTTATTAATTAATAAATTTGATAATTCTAAAGAATTAATTAAGAAAATTAACAATCAATACCATTTCACGATTGGAGATGCCCACTCTGCCATAATATGTGGGCAGTCAGGATGTGGAAAAACGGTTTTCATCCTAGACTTGCTCGAGGGCTCCTACCGCGATGCCTTTCATCACATTGTGATCCTGTGTCCCACTGTGCGGCACAACGATACTTATCAGCGGCGCCCGTGGATATGGACCAGAGGTATACGTTATTGACCCCGGTGATAGGCTTCACGATTGGTTGCGTGGTTTATACCAAAAATTCCAGGGTGAGCCCACCCTATACGTGATTGATGATTGCTCGGCCAAGGCGGCGATGACCAAAAAGAAGGACATGCTCTCCGAGCTCGCATTTTCTGGCCGCCATGCTAGGCAAAGCGTATGGATATCCACTCAAAAGTACAACGCCGTCCTCAAGGATCTGCGCGAGCAAACGAAATGGGTCGCCCTCTTTCACTGCAAGGACCGAGACTCATTCGATGACTGTCTTCGAGAGAATGACGTTATCCCAACGCGCGAGGAGCGCCTGGAGGTTCGACAGATGCTTTCGGAAACTAAGCACGCCAAGCTTTTGCTAAAGACTGATCAACCAACTACTTACGAAGTTATCAATTAATTTTATAATTAATTAGCAATTACTGAACAATGCTGAACAATGCTTAGCAATTGCTGAACAATGCTGAACAAATGCTTAACAAATGTTGAACAATTGCTGAACAATGGTTAACAATGTTGACAATTTGGTGCTCCGCTGCGAGCTTAGTTGCGAGCATAATGGTGATCATAAGTATCGGGTGGTGTGCTTTGCAATATGTTAAAGTGATGAGACTTGTTAGAATAGTTAAATTAATTTTAAGAAAAATGAACTGCGACGAACTTCTCGATCAGCTAATAGAAGAAACCTCAACTCCGACTGCCAACATAGATAATGATCCGACAGAGCAATCAGAATCAACTCCAACGGCGGTTGATATTGGGTTGAGTGCAACGACTCCGAATGAAAATGAAAATGCGGCGCGACGAGAGCGGCTAGCTGCGCTGGTTGCTGGGGGACAATTCGGAGCATTATCTCGGTAGGCGTCTGTCAGTTTTTCAGGTGGATAAGATGTCAGATGCGGAGATCGATAAAATGTATGCGCGATACGAATCCAAATTCGGAGCGGAGATGACAAAAACTCTCGGATCGGCGGCTATTCATTTGTACGCAACCGCCGTTAGTATACTTCTCCCTATACCAAACACCGCGTGATTGATTGACGATCTAGAGACTGACCCTTTTATAGGTCACACTCTTAGAACAGCCTGCTGCTCAATTTATCACAAGTTTGGAATGTACTTAGCTCCGCTGACAACCGCGTTGACCACGGGTAAACACTGTCAATTTGGACATATATGCCCACGAACTATAAGCCCTAATATTAATATCATAAATGATGACACAAGACACACCCGCGAGAGTGACAGAGTTGAACCCGATTGCTCCAACACAATCGAACCCGAGTGTTACTCCGCCACTGGATGACATACCGCATATAAAAAATCCCAAAAGACAGGCAGCTGGGCAGGCGGCGGCTGCCACCTGAAAAGTTAAACAAGATAAAATACTCGCCGAACTTCGAGAGGCTAAACAGTCGTTGCAATCGGGGACGGAGACAGCAAAACATTTGAAGACAGAGTTGAGTACAACAACACCCCCAATTCACGAATTGGAAGAACACTCAACACCCAATACCAACTGCCGTTGGAGTTGGGCGAATCCGATTGAACCCAAATTCGTGAATTGGAGTTGGGTTGTTGGTGGTGGTCTGGCAGTTGTTGGTGCCCTGTGCGTGTGGAAATACCGCATATTATCGAAAAAAACAACCAGCCAGTGTTCAGAAGAAAGTTACGAAACACCAATCGCGATTGGATGCGCCCCATTTAAACATTGATCGCGACCCCTTTTATATGCAATAATTATAATGGCTGAACAAGATGGTAAAATGTTAGTGAATGCGCTTTATCACGCCGTGGTGATATCGGGTTTCAGTATCGGGTATGCTCGACTATCAAAGATGGCCCTAGGAGGATCCGCTCCCAAATTGGACTTTATTTACTGCGAGAGACGTAGGGCTCGCGATCTTAGATGTAGCGGCCGCAGTTTGGACCCGAGATTATCTAGTTAAAGCTGGAATTCTACCAGTTAATATATGGAAATAAATGGTTTCAATCGCAGTAATAGTAGGTGGTGCACTCGTAAACGCATTGGCGTTCAGCGGTAGCAACTTTATATTCTCTAAAATGAGAAGCTCGAACGTGGATGAGGAGCGTAAGCGTCACGATTTAGCTGTAGAACAACTCAATAGCGAAAAGGAAGCGTGGTCGAAAAAACGAACCGCCCATCTGGACTGGGTCAATGAAGAGCTTCGCCGCGAAAATCAAGCCGCACAAACTTTTCAGAACGTTGAAGAAGCCAATCGCGAGTACGCGCAGGCATATCCGCACAAAAGTCTCGCGCCGCTGGATCGCGAGCCCCAACTTTCAGATTTCTATGTACCGTCAGATCCCCAAAAAGACCGCGAGATCGTGTTCATCGTCGTGGGAATGGGTGTGGTGGGGCTCAAAGGCTACTATATCCAATCGAGATTTTAAATTAATTATTTTAAATAACTTTTTTTATAAATATATATATATATAGAACGATGTCAGTTGATGAACTTTATTTTGCTATGATTGATGTAGGCTACACTGCCCTTAAACACCGCATGGTTGGTGCAAAGGGTATGATTCGTCTGGCCCGAGATTCTCTCGAGACGTGGCGGGAGGACGAAAAAGTGGCCACCCTTTTCGCAAAGCGGATGTTAGATTCCTCCACCAATCCTGGGGGATTAGATGTTCCTTCAGAACTTAACCCCCAATCGCGATTGTACTTCCAACAAAGGTTTATTATTATCGACGCAGTTACCGGACGATCTGGCGAGGGCATGTTGGAGATTGTCCGATATATTAGAATACATCGCATACGATGAACACGCGCAAACTTAATACCAAACAATCGGTTCGCCTAACGCGCAAGCTAGCGAACGCGTACTATAGCCCCCGCGGCTACTGGAAGGGACTCACTGCCATCAAGAACCTCGCGGCGGCGACCAAGGTTTCAGAAAACGTTGTCAAGGAATAGCTCAAGAAGCAGGCCATCTGGCAGATCTATTTACCCGCGCCTCACAATATTCCGCGCCCGAAATTCGACGTGCCGGTGCCGAACCAAGTTCACCAAGCGGTTCTCCTGTTTCTCCCTCACGATCGCGTCGGTCGTAAGACGTACAAGTACGCGCTGACAGTCGTTGACGTAGCGAGTCGTTATAAGGGAGCTGAGCCGTTGGCCACTAAAGAGTCTAAGGAGGTGGCCTAGGCTCTCTCCCGAATATATAAGAGGAGTCCTCTCAAATGGCCGAATCTTCTCCAGGTCGATCCCGGCCGCGAGTTCATGGGCGCGGTCTCTCATCTATTGTCTAAGCACGAAGTTTCTGTCAGATGCGGCCGCGTCAACATCCACCGGGACCAGGGGATCGTGGAGCGCTTCAATCGAACCCTGGCTGAGAGACTGTTCGGACACCAATACGCCAAAGAACTTGTAGACCCTCATTCGCGATCGACCGAGTGGGTGGCCAGACTGCCCGCCGTGGTCTCCGCACTGAACGGAGAGGTGACCAGATTGATAGGTAAGAAGCCCGTAGATGCTATCAAGTTTAAAAGGGTGACGAGCGAGCCCTCTGCCGTCTCGCCGGCGACCCGTTGGTTTAGAGGAGCAACGGCTTCCATCGGATATTGACGTCCGGTACCTCTATCAACCGGGAGAGCTCGAAGGTGGCAGCCGCCGCGCGACTGATCCCGTGTGGTCTCTCAATGTATATCATCTAGATCGATCTATTACCAAGCCCGATGAGCCCGTGCTCTACTATTTGGATGATGGGCCATCTCGAGGGTTTGTTCGCGAAGAACTTCTCGCGGTGCCTTCTGACACCCAGCTACCCCCGGATCGGCAGAGTCTTTAGATTGCTAATTTTCTTAATTTTTTTCAAAATTATTAAATAAATCATTAGAGAGGTTCTGTATGTATTCCGTCTGGTAACACACGTCTTTTATCGTAGTATGCCGAGAGTCCTAATCTTTGTTGACAGTACGTTTTCATAACACCGTCTTTCATTTTAAATCCCCTATTTTGTGCTACATCTATAATGTGTTTTCCATCTTCTGTAGTTTCACTTAGTACTCGTTTATATCTATCCCAATTTAAATTGTTAGTTCTCTTGGACATTCCTTTCGCAGAGTTTTTATTAATAGAATTAAATTTTTCTACAAAATAACACTTACTAGATAACGCTATCGCCCTATCTCCGCTAAATTCCATTTTGAAAAGTCCGGGCTCTCTTTCGCTCCATTTATCCCAAGCCAACCATTTCTTTTTTTCTTTTTCAAACCCGTCTAGTAAGTTAGGTCTAATCAATTCCTCTATCGTTTTTCCACTAACTCCTATATACATACTATCCGTATCCATCTGTATTAATTCAAAGTCTTCTCTTTTTACGTATTTGTCAAGAAATTCGTAGTAAAATTCCAACATTCTCAATTTAGCTAGTTGATAAACCGCTATTCCACAATGGAATGGTCTCTTTACCGCACACCTGGGTTTTCTTGAAGATATTTCGTACGCATCTCCTATCTCTTCCAAATCGTCAAAGAATGCAGATCTTAATGCTTTGTCAACACAGGTTTCGTTTTGTATTTCTGTCCTTTGCATTCGTAGGCTTTTATCCAACTATCGTAACTTACACCGGGTCCTAGATAAAGTATTACATCAAGAAATCTAAACTCTGGAGTAAATAGAAATATTGTTGCGTTTGCACGTTTTCCGACCATTACTTTCTTTGTTGTTGATGCCAGTTCGCCTACTAGGTATTTCTTTATTAAGTTTATATCGTACTTACTGCTGTTAAAACCTATAACCGGTACTTGCTCTATCCACTGTTCGATCTTGGCGATTTGGGTTTTACGTAAATGTTCTGTATTAAACCCATATCTTGACCACACTTCTTCTCTTATAGCTTTTCCCCTGACTTTCAAATCTTCTACGAATTTTTCCATAAGTTTTGCGGGATCTTTATCACAAATATGAGTTACTGTTCCTGAGAAATTATCTCCTATACTAACGCTTACCGGAACGTGCTCGGCTTCGTACTCTAGATTATTACCGAGAGTTTCAAATTCTGGGTTGAGATACGCCTCAAAATCATATACTATCTGATATGGATAAAGAGTAGTGTCGCAACCGATCTTTATGTCTTTACCAGTTCTTTGAAATTCGCATTCCCACATAACTACTAGGTTGAATTCTTTGCTTCTTCTAATAAGTGTATCTCTTCTCATAGTGGATGCGCGTTTTTCTTTTCTATGCTTTGCATGAATCTCACACCCGTGCCAGTAACAGCCGTGATATTGATATACGGTATTGGTTTCTGGACAGTATCCATCTACTGGAGCTCCTAAAATCCATCTTTCACCCCCGTGTCCACACTGTTCGTGGTGAATGTGAATTCCCTCGCGCTTTTCCACAGAGTACATCCAATCGATCGCCCCATAACTGTTAGAACTTTTTGGGTAGAACGCTTTCTCGAACGACGAACGCGGGCGCTCTAAATAATTACGATCACATACTACTTTTGTCTCACCTTTCATACATTTTGGTCCGTGTCTCTTCATATTACTCGCTTTCGTGAATATCTGCTTGCAATTATCGCAGGCGTAAATTTTAGATAGGTTTTTAAGGTTTTTTATTAGAAATGCGTGATTATTAAACAGTCCTATTGTCATTGGTTTATTACCTATTGCCTTATAGTGCGCTGGTACCTTTTTCAACCACCATACGTTACATTCGGTGGGTTGATATACTTCTATACCGATTTTAAAAAACTCTTCAACCTTTTTCAGATCTGAAAAAGGAATTGGTGAAACCACATTACTACCAAAATATTGCTTACTAAGTTCTTTCGCCTTTTCTGTACATCTGTCGGGTCTTTTATCTGTCATATGCATAGCTAGACACCTGAACAGACAAAGGTTGTCATTATACTTATCTAAAGAATACATACCTTTTTTATTCTTCAGCCATTCTGGAAGTTCTCCTCCTGCTGCTTCTTTGGATTGTAGTCCCAAATCTTTTCCCCTACTACCCTGTATTAGCTTTACGAAAACCTCTACCCATCTTACAAACTTCCACTTTGTATTCGGTCTGTCTATTTTATCGGACATTATTCGTGTTTGCTCCTTATCTGACAGCCATTTTTTAACGGTTTTCATTGATGATAGTGGTTCGCTACCACCGAGATTTTTGTGAAATATTAGAGTTTTAGGTTTTCCATTTTTAGTTTCCTCCATATGTTCTAGCTTGTAAGAATATGAATATCTCAAATAAAAATTTGTTGTTAGATACGGAGCGAGTTTATCGGACATGCGTTCGGACTCGTTGATGTCAATGTTTTTACGAAAGGATAATGTAACTACCCGTCTTCCATTTTCTACCTTTTCCAATTTTTCATCGTGAGCCCCCAATATTTCTTCACCTTTTTCCACTATCGCGCGAACGAGAGATTTTTTCTTATTATTTTGTATTGGGCCACCTGTGTGTCTAATTTGGGACAAATTATTGGTGCTTGAAGGTTTTATTACACTAGCCCTTAACTCCGCAATACTTTCTTTTTGAATTCTGTTACCAACTTCATCCGCTAGTGAGAGGTTTGTAAATGCCCCTCTTTTATAGGCGCGGGTAAACCGCTTCATAAACGCCTCATTCTTTGTGGCATTTATCAGCTTTGTCAACCCCCTAACTCTCAACCGTGTACTATAAGTAATCCCTAGAGATTCGGCTTCTCTTCTCAAACTTTCTATTTCTGCTCTAGTTTCTGGTGTTATCATATTTTCTGTATTATACTATTGTATATATACTTTTGTATAACCTATGAAATTTATCTGTTCAATTGGACGTCAAAAATTTACATAATGTTTTTTTCACGTCCAATTGAACAGATAAATTTCATAGTTATATACATATATAATGGAGTGTGAGACTTGTTGTAAGACGTTTACGTGTAAAGACTATCTACGAAGGCATCTAGCGAGACGTAGAAAGTTTCCTTGTGTCCCCCCACAATTTCAATGCCCTAGATGCCCTTGTAAATTCGTTAGTGCCCAAACTCTTTGTAGACATAAGCAACTACGCTGTCAGGTGGCTAAAGGTGAACGTGGTAGACTAGAGCTGGTAGAATTAGTTGCTGATCTGCGAAATAAATTAGCTATATCGGAGAAGAAAAATGATGAATATAAACTATTGTACTTGCAAGAAAAATTTCGACTTTTTTCAAAAGTCAATTACCAATATAATTGGGACTCCCTCTCTTCAAAATTATTTTCTCCAAAAATTCATGAATTTGCTGTCGGGAGACCCAATTTTCCTCGTTAACCAATTTTTTGATTTTCGGGGGTGGTGGGGGTATTATAGAGGGTTATAAATGATATCACGGTAGGTGGTATCATTTTGACTCCCTTACTACTACTCTTGACTATGTCTTGCATTTTTAAACTCACATCAGCGAAGTTAAGTGCAGCGTGGCGACTATAGAAATTCTCCAGGTGTGTCCTTCCAGTGATGCTATTATTTTCTCGATCCCTGGTGGTCTTTGAGCACATTTTGACTATTTTTCGTATTAGTTTTGTCCTTTTTACATACAGCTTCACTTCAGCTGTTGGTAAGAGTTACTTGTGTCATGGACTGTGAATACAGCACAGGCCGTGACACAACCGAACAGGCGCAATAAAACAGCAGTTGCATGCATACTTGTTTCTGTTAGTCATGTCCACATAGTATCATGGATCGCTTGACTTTGTCTTGTAAACAAAATCACAACATGTGCGGTTTCTATCTAATGATATTGAGGGAGTTATAGTGTGCTTCTATCTAATGATGTTTTATGGTTTCTTGGTAATGATAGAGAAAGAGACACACAGAGAGACATATAAAGACAGAGAGCGAGCGAGCGAGGGAGCGAGAGAGAGAGAGAGAGAGAGAGAGAGAGAGAGAGAGAGAGAGAGAGAGAGAGAGAGAGAGAGAGAGAGAGAGAGAGATGGATGTGGGAGAGAGAGAGAAAGAGATATAGAGAGACAGACAGACAGAGACAGACAGAGACATGGGTGTGGGAGAGAGAAAGGTGTGTTAACATAAATACGGCATAATGAAACTCCATTTCGTTGCAAATTGTTTTTCTTTTCTTTTTCCATAAAATATTCCAATGCGTATTTAAGGCATTTGTACTCAAATCATTTAAAACGCATATTTTCAAGCGTCATTCGAGATAATTTGAAGATGTTTATTCGTGTACATTCTGTCCATTTCGTCATCTTTTCGCGTTTAATGATAACAAAATAATGGAGTCAAAGGATTATTTATTTTCGATTTACGAAATGGTGCGAGGGTTTCCGAGTGATTAGTGTATCCTTGGGGACTCTCGTAAGCGAGTCTATGTACAACGACAACACAAATATTTTGAAATGCAGTAACTTCGTAAGCTATATTCAGTATACTTGCCGACGTTATATACATTTTGTTCTAGAAGCATTTGGCACTTCGGGCGAAACTATTCGTCGCCCGTATTAGTAAAATACCACCTGTCGTAAAACACCCAGCTCCAGATTGGTTTACGGTAAAACGTAAAATGTTACACTTTCAATCATATGTTCAACCTAATTTCACTGAATGGTAAGTTTTCATATACGCTTAACATAAAGCGGGCTACTTCGTCGCCCGTATACATATACAGAGCATTGAGTTGCCATCTCCGACATTTTAGTTTGCACATGATATCGGACAGTTTCACCACTTGGAGCGTTTGATATATACAGCCAATAATATGGCAGCAAATATAATAAGAATTGGTGAAATACGTCCCAGATATATAGAACCACAATTAATTAACGTCCTATAAATATTATTTCAGCAGACTACACAAAACGCTAGCTATCTGAACTGTTCTACCATCACTCACAAAATGTACAATTGACACTTTTTCCATGTGTAAAATGTCCAACTGATGCACTGTCTATTATAAATTAGAAGTACATCTGACACAGGTAAAAGCCGTATTTACTCGCATAGCAGGCAAGTAGACAGTCGTAACAATACACTCAGACAACTGCTTACAAGTCACTGGAATCGATACAGTATGTATGGTGATACAGGTATATATCTACAGCACTGTGTATTGTTCTTACTGTTGCACAGTATTTACAAAATTCTCAAACATTTTAACAAAGGGTCAATAAACCTTCATATATCAGACTTTCTATATAAATTTGATGAAAAACGCTGCACATTGTCTGATGTATCCTCATCATGTTGCACTAAATTGTATTCACGTGTTTGTCATATTATTAGTAGTATGTGTCAAACGCAGTAAGAGGTAAAACTGGCTGATGGCCTGTACAAACTAAGATGGCCGACATGGCAACTCCATGCACTGTGTGGGATATAGTAAGAAGAAAATGTTCCCATATATGTTATGCATATATCCATTCACATTTACGAAACAATTATGCATGAATCATTGGATTATCGCCCCACGGGTTTAAGCTTTCACACGTTTTTGCTGTCCATGCATATATCACGAATCCGCCAACGTTTCGTTCTCCAGGGCGACGGTTGCCATGGAAACGTGATTTTTCCTCTTTTTGCTTTTTTAACAAATTTCTGTTTTTTCTAAGTAATTTTTTAAAGTGACAATTTATATATAAATTTACCGTTTTCATACAAAAGAATACACTTTTTTCCTCATTGTATTTCCAAGGTTGTTGGTTTTATGATAAAATGCATTAAAAGTACAGCATGGATGTGTGACATTTGCCCACAAGTATTGCTATGTTGAAATATTTAAGCAATCCATCAAGGGTATAGAAGTTACGACACAATTGAGAAACTCTGGGGAACTTCTCAAATAATGTGCCGGACACACGGACGGACTCACGGGCGCATAGTCCAACCATTATATGCCACCGGCACTACCGAGACCGGGGGTGGGGGTTAACAACATTGAATTGCGGGAAAAATAACAACAAATCACTGTACATAATCTAAACAAGAACAAGAAATGCGTCTGTCGAACGCGGATGCCACCGGCCTGCAGCATATTTGAGAAACTGTGACAAAGTGGTTAACCGAAAAGTGTGACGGACAGACGGACAGACGGACGGTCCAAAAACAATATGCCACCCGGCTCTTCGAGACCGGTGGCATAAAAAACAACATATCCAATAATTGTACTTTTATACATTTTGGATCTGCATCATGTTTACGATTTAGACCGTCATAAAATGATCTCGTATTGAAGAGAAGAAACACATATTTGTAAAGATGATACAACATTTCAGTGTATTTTACTATTTCACAAACATGTTAACATGAAAATAAGTCAGTTTGTGCCCGACCGTATGTGTAATTAGGTGTCAGTACAATTAGACATATAGGCTACATTTCCCAAACGTTCAGACGAGTGTGACCACATATCAGCACCGGCACGTACGTATGCGCCGTCTGGTCAGGGCCTATATATAGTTCGGCATGTTTTGTAGGTCTATTCCATGAATAACCGTTATTCTACCAATATATACTCTTTAAAATACATCAGGATTGTAGTAGTTAATCAGGACTACAGGGGCTACACTTGTGATATTAGGTGGGCAATTGTTGTCATGACACGTCAATTGAATATACACTTGTCGCAAAACGCAAGCCCAGTTTCTCGGGTCACGTGGCATCGGTAAAGTAAGCATGGTAAGCACTATGGTTTGTTCAATTAAGTCCGCCCTAATTGGAATCCTAGTTCCTAGAGCGTTTGTTTCATACTATTAGGGAAATTACCACAGGCCACGCAAGCGTCTCAAAACCAGTATCTCATAAGATGATGACAACAACAACCACTTGTCCGGTCACAAATTAGATTGACGATTTATTTTTCTACTTTTTCATAAATAACAACACATAATCAACATGTCATCAGTCTTGAAACATTGGAGAGAGGCTTCCACGTTATTGCTTATAACAAAATCCCGTATTCCGGCAGTATCGACCTTACAAACTACGAATTATGAGCTGCTGATGTTGAAAAGAAGTGGAAAAAGCAAATTTATGCCAAGTATGCACGTTTTCCCAGGCGGTATGTCTGATGACGCAGACTTTTCATTTGATTGGCTGGAACTGTTTAATGAAACGGGGCCCAGTATAGTGGATAACATGTTGAAGTCATTCCGTAGGGGTGGTGATGGACCCCCGATGTTCAGTCGAAAGAGGGATCCAGAATTTTCCAAAACTCCCAGCGAACTAGCCTTCAGAATATGTGCAATTCGAGAAACATTTGAAGAATCTGGAATTTTACTTGCACGGGATATAAACGTGGTTAAAAGCGAAAACATTGACGACACCAAACAGCCCTTGGCTGGAAAATTGTCTATCTTGTCAGAGAACATTTTGATGCCATGGAGGGAGCGTGTTGATAACAATGCATCTGAATTTATCAATATGTGTAAAGAATTACATATTGTTCCAGATATTTGGTCTTTACACGAATGGTCTAATTGGCTTACGCCAATTATACCCAGTGGGCAAAAAGCATCAGAGAATAAAACATCAGGACGTCGCTACGATACAGCATTTTTTTTAAGTGTCCTGGATTATAAACCAATTGCTGTCCATGATGATATTGAGACAACAGAATTGGAGGTAGCACAATATGCCTATTGATATACATGTATATCACAGTGACTTGGGTTTCAGTCGGTCACCCATGTACATCCAGATCAGCTCGTACTCATGCTGAATCCAAATTATTTGTGATCATGGTGATTAGAAATGTTTCTGTCTTGGGCAATATAATTGGATAATTGAACTTGTGACCAGTATACATGTAGGTAGCTCCTGTTGCAGGATAAGGATCTAAACAGTTCATTACAAACATCCACCTATCATGTCTATAAAAGGCGGGAAACAAATATTGTCGTCTGCTGTCTTTCATATATTTAACTTATTTCTGAATAAGAAACATGCTTTGGCAGCACATGATAATCATCTCCGTTATCAAAGTATTTCAGACAGGAATTATGAGGTCTCACTTCAGTTCAAGGTCACAGCTATGTTAAAACATTCATAATCAGATTTTTGAAGCATTTGTGGCCATCTAACTTGCTGTATGTGTAGTTGTAAAATACAATATTGTATTTTGTTTATGTAGGTGTACAATGTAATACATGTATTTTATATGCTTGAATTTATCTTCAGTGGAGCTCTCCAGGCCAGTTGATTGAGAAACACTTTGACAAAAATATACCACTTCAACTTGCACCACCACAACTAGTGGAGTTGGCTCGTCTACTAAACTTCACAGATATCAACACATTGAAAGGTTTTTGCTGGGAAAGAGCAGTGCAGCGGGTTCAACTCCAATTTCCTGTGTCTTGCACATGTGATAATGGAGTTTTGTATCTGTATCCAGGTATCTATATGCATTTTGAGATTATTAGTAAAGATTCCTACATGTAACATTCATGATTTGATAGCATAAAATGAACGTTCGCAGTGTATTAAAGTTGGGGTCCCACACCACAGGTTGTAATATAAGGAGACTATAAGGAATTATTATACATGTATGTTTTATAAACGCAAACGCAATTGGCACTTTTGATTACACTACAGGGGCGATAACCATGTTTCCTTAAAAGGAAACAACTATTTATTCTCTCTATGTATTTTTATATGTACAATGATCATATTTATAATATATCGATACATTTATTCAGGTGACCATTTAATTGATATAAATAGTTCTGCCTCATTTGAATATCAAAACAGGCTGATACAAACCGCATGTCACTATCAGTAATTTACAGATTAATCAATTATTATATCTGCATAGCGGCCACTCGTAATGTTAAAACTGGTGGAGTAGTTAAACAATTATGTACTTATTTAATTCCTATAAAGAAAATGTGCCTAATAGATGGCAATAGGTCACGTTAGGTGATCAGTACAGCCTCAATATATGATTCTGTGCTTAATGTCCAGGGCTCCAGATAAGCTGCGTATTTGCTTAAATACCCAATTAAAATTGCCAAAAAACCCAATTGAAATCAGAAGTAGCGAGTATCAAAAAGCAATAAAAATTGTTTGGTACCTTTATCATGCTGCAGAAAACAAGAAACAGACCACAAATATAGCATATTTTTCTTATTTTCCATGAAAACACATCTTGGTATTTCATTAGAATCGTCTCCTTGGACATGCCAAGACATGTTTTCCTTTCGCAGCAAACTACTCAATAATTTCTGTCTGTTGTGTAAACAGTAGTGTGATTTTATTTTACCCAATTACAATGTTGAAATACCCAATTGCTTCAACCATGCTGGAGCACAGGTGGAAGTCTCGGACCTATGACACCAAAATAATGTGTATTGATTCAGATTTAAGCAACTAGCGGCACATTCACCAAGTATGTGTTGACTGATGGTCAAATATGACCGATAATCCACGCCGGACGGCCTCCGATTCTGTGCGAGATTCTTTCGTACACGCAACTTTCGCTTTGGATGGGGTAATCAAAACGCGAATAACTCAATAAATACTTGAAAAAGCGATTTGAAGTGAGTATGTTCACACACCTAATACCTTTATCGATTGCCAGAGACATTATTTCATACATTTAATCGATGTTTATTGTGTGTGTGCGAATCGGAAAATAGAGGGCTCTTTCTATAATTGCCATATTCATACCCACCTTCTATAAATAGAAGATGGTAATGTACGAGACCAAGTGGGTGGGGTAATGGGATTTTTTTTAATAGGCATATTTTTGGTGTCATAGGTCCGAGTCTTCCACCTGTGTGCTGGAGTGGCAATACTCAATTACTATTTCCTTATCTGGAGCCCTGGATGTCCATCACCAATGTCCATCAGTTTGTTATCAGTCAACACATACTTGGTGAGGGCTGTAACTAATGTTGAGAGAACTTGTAGCCCGAGCCTATTGTATTTATATGCAATAAACTATGTTTAAACTAACACATACTTGGTGAATGTGTTGCTAGTTGCTTAAATCTGAATCAATACACATTTCAGGTGATTGGAGAAATGAGGCTTATTGGTTGTGTGACCAGTGTAGATGCAGATGGGCCTGTGCATCCGTAGTCTGATCAGAATCGGCACTGTTCACCATTCCATCCATGAAACACCCTCCTGCTTCTAGCAATGAATATAAGATCTTTATCAGGCTACATAAGTATGCTATTTGATCAGGAGCTACACTGGTAACAAATCCCATAAGCCCCATTTCCCCAGTCCCAGCCACATTTAGGATTGAAGTTAACATCACCTCATCTATGGCTGTAACCGGAGAAATGGGGCTTATGGGTTTTGATACCAGTGCAGATCAAGATCAGTCTGCGCATCCGCGCAGTCTGATCAGGATATGCACTGTTTGCCATTCGATCACTGATTCACCCGTCACGTTTCTAGTAAACACAGCCACATTTCAGGTGATGAGCTGTACCCGGAGGAGCCAGATTACGAAGGCATCGGGCCGATAATGCATCTGGAGGGAACAGTCGAGGAGTTGAGGACAAAGCATCCTCGGTGGTATCGATCAGAAATCTTCAGCGATGGATCTGGACAGATGCAGCGTACCATTTTTTGCAATGTAGAGATGCTTGATGGCCAGGTCAGCCCTAAAATGGACCCATTGCTGATCGCCGCCGGTGCAAAATTATAGAAAATTGTAGCAGTCAAATCTGTCTTGAGACACCACCTGCAAATAGCAGTCACCTGGCTATAGCACTAAAATATTTGTTTGCTCCAATACCACACTGGCACAGTTGTTACAAGATCATGTGAACACAGGACATGTGACAACCTAGTCGTGTGACAACAGAGCTCCAAATAAGGTGTGTATTGGCGTATTTTACACACTTATTTTAGCTGAATACATATTGATTATCAACAGTGCAAAAAAAGTCAAGATTGTGCCCATTTTCTGTAAAGGCAACAGATCATTTTCTAAACCTTCTACAATGGTAAAAATTGTTTCAGAAACATTAGTTGCATTACTTTTATAATACAAATATTTTTTTCAGATAGAAAATATCTCAAATATGTCATAATTAATTGCTAAAGTGTGAATCAGAACTATTCTGCATATGAATCCTATGAGTGGAATCGTAACTGCTGGCTACGGACAGAACGGGAGTAAATTGTTGGTTTTTGTCGCGCCCGCTTGCGGAAAGCGCGATATAGTCGGCCGTTTGGCGTACGTACGTACGTACGTATGTACGTGTGTCCGGTTAAAGTTTTTGGTTAAAGGCCCAACTGGGATATAAAAGCCACCAGATGGCGCTGGGCAGGCTTTTTGATAATTTTATGCATGTTTCACTTCAGGGACACATTTTCAGATATCTTAGAAATACCACTGAACAAATAAGTACACTATTTCACACAGACATAGATAATACAACTTTGAAAGGCTTAGAAAAATTTGGATTTAAGAAAATAAATGTAAATGTGCTTTTGAAGTAATACAATGTACTCAACTGACAACTGATTCAAACTTGCCAGGTGCAGCGTAGCTGTTACATATGTAATTCATGCATAGAGCTGAGTTCATGACCCGACATTGTAAACAACCCCACGTGTTTAGTGATAACACTAACAGCTATAACTGCCTGTATGGTCAACATCAGACAGTGTGCCAGCCGCACAATTTTGATTTTGGACAGTAATATAAAATTAAATGTGTGGTTGGTATGCACATAACAAGGTGAATGAAACAAAACCATGGTTTAATAGACCAGCAAGAGAAATATTTCGCCTAGAACTTGATACAGTGGCTGTGAAAATGCAGTATATACTAATTATAAACAGCATATACTCGGGTTAGTATGCACAGTCACAAAACAGCATGTATGTGCAGTCTGATCTGAAATTTACATGACTACATGAATTCAAGTTTGCTAGCAGCCTTATTTCCTGCATCCTAACACATACCAGTATGGCTATTTCAACACTGGTCTCTAATTAGCTGTCGGCATATATTATATCTGCAGCAATGCAGTCTAACTGGGAAGGGGTTATCTGTGGAATGACATGACACAGTTACACATTTTTATCAAATACCGACTTATTACAAACACATATTCTTATATATTGGTTACTACATGTACTTACAAAATACATCGGAGATAGGAACCTTGTTCAGGTCCAGAAGTACAATATAGGTTTCACTATATATGCATGACACACTCTAAGTAATAGACACGTGGACACGTTACGACATGCATATCCCCGGATCAGCTGGTGCATCCTCGCAGCCTCATCAGGATCTACACTGTTAAGTTTGGTGGTCATTCATGGTGGCTCTAATTAATGATGTAAACTGCATCATGATGTAGTCATGTGCTATCTGAATGTGAGTTAAACTGATCAAACACTCAATAAGCCCCATTTTGTCATTGTGTAACACATGGAAATGTGTTTCATTAAATTTTACGTGTTTCTATTTTTAATAATTTATATAATAGCATCAGAATACTCTTTGCTTTGAAATAGTTAGCAGCAAAATGCTATATAAGTTTTAACACTTTTAGTAAATTCTCAATCATTTTCCTGCACAACTAAAACATACAGACACTAGTATAGGGACTGGTATATATTGTATCATTTGTGTGTTTTATGGGACCACACGTTTGATAACAAACCTACATACCATATATCTAGATACTGGTCAGTATGAAACACCTACACTGGCTATCCAGCAGCCCCCTCACTGTTCTACATTGGGAGCAGACGACAAACATGTGCTGCTGTTTATGTGTTCTATTTATAAAGCCAGTGTATAACTGACAGGCTAGGGACGCTATCAGTAATTGGATATGCCCCTCCTACAAAATTCGGTACCAGGGCACCGATTGTAAGGTTAAGTTTTTTGGTTAATGTTTTTGGTTAAGTTCTTTGGTTAAAGTTTTTGGTTAAGTTTTTTGGTTAAGTTGTTTGGTTAAGTTTTTTGGTTAAAGTTTTTGGTTAAATTCTTTGGTTAAAGTTTTTGGTTAAGTTTTTTGGTTAAGTTTTTTGGTTAAAGTTTTTGGTTAAAGTTTTTCGTTATACTATATCTCTGCAACTGCTTTGCCCATTACCTTGAAACTTCACATGGGTGTTTATCATTCATCTATATTGTTTTTTCATTTCTACCCCCATCCCGTGCGGCCCCTGTGCCCAATGTCAAGGTCAAATTACTTTGAAGTTTTTGGTTAAGTTTTTTGGTTAAAGTTTTTGGTTAAGTTTTTTGGTTAAGTTTTTTGGTTAAAGTTTTTCGTTATACTATATCTCTGCAACTGCTTTTGCCCATTACCTTGAAACTTCATATGGGTGTTTATCATCATCTATATTTTCATTCTACCCCCTCCTGTGCGGCCCCTGTGCCCAATGTCAAGGTCAAATTACTTTGAAATTTTTGGTTAAGTTCTTTGGTTAAAGTTTTTGGTTAAGTTTTTTGGTTAAAGTTTTTGGTTAAGTTCTTTGGTTAAAGTTTTTGGTTAAGTTTTTTGGTTAAGTTTTTTGGTTAAGTTTTTTGTTATACTATATCTCTGCAACTGCTTTGCCCATTACCTTGAAACTTCACATGGGTGTTTATCATCATCTATATTTTCATTCTACCCATCTCCCGTGCGGCCCCTGTGCCCAATGTCAAGGTCAAATTACTTTGAAGTTTTTGGTTAAGTTTTTTGGTTAAAGTTTTTGGTTAAGTTTTTTGGTTAAAGTTTTTCGTTATACTATATCTCTGCAACTGCTTTGCCCATTACCTTGAAACTTCATATGGGTGTTTATCATTATCTATATTTTCATTCTACCCCCCTCCCGTGCGGCCCCTGTGCCCAATGTCCAGGTCAAATTACTTTGAAGTTTTTGGTTAAGTTCTTTGGTTAAAGTTTTTGGTTAACTTGTTTGGTTAACTTTTTTGGTTAAAGTTTTTGGTTAAGTTTCTTGGTTAAAGTTTTTCGTTATACTATATCTCTGCAACTGCTTTGCCCATTACCTTCAAACTTCACATGGGTGTTTATCATCATCTATATTTTCATTCTACCCCCCTCCCGTGCGGCCCCTGTGCCCAATGTCAAGGTCAAATTACTTTGAAGTTTTAGGTTAAGTTGTTTGGTTAAATTTTTTGGTTAAGTTTTTAGCTCACCTGAGCGAAGCTCATGTGAACTATTGTTACCGCAATGTGTCCGTCGTCCGTCGTCCGTGAACATTTTCAAACGTCTTCTCCTCTGTAACCATTGGGTCTATAGTCACCAAACTTCATGGTCATGGTCCTTAGGTAGGGGGATTACAAAATTGTTAAAATGACGTCATTACGTAATCCAAGATGGCCGCCGTCTAAAAATAGCACAAATTCTTAAAAAATCTTCTTCTCAAGAACCGTCAACCGGATTTTGACAAAACTTGGTAGGAATGATCGATGTACATTGCTCTTTCAAAGTTGTTAAAATGGTGACCCTGGGGTCAAAAATGGGCGTGGCCCGTGGGGTCAAATTGGGGTCAAATTTTATTTTTGACCGAATATGGTAATTTCATATATCAAATTGAAGGTATCAATGAGGCGATCACTCTGGTGCATTTTTTGTCGAAATCGGATTGTTATGTCATCCAAGATGGCCGCCGAAAGGTCAAAAGGTCGTTCTTTTATTAGAGATTTCAAAATTCTTCTTCACATGAACCACTTGGCCCATGGTAGCCAAACTTAAAAGTTATGGTCCATGGGTGAAGCCTTTTCAGATTTGTTAAAATGGAGGTCATCGCTAATCCAAGATGGCCGCCGTCTAAAAATAGCATAAATTCTTAAAAAATCTTCTTCTCATGAACCGCTTGCCGGATTTCGACGAAACTTGGTAGGAATGATCGATGTACATTGCTCTTTCAAACTTGTTAAAATGGTGACCCCGGGGTCAAAAATGGGCGTGGCCCGTGGGGTCAAATTTTATTTTTGACCGAATATGGTCATGTCATATATCAAATTGAAGGTATCAATGAGGCGATCACTCTGGTGCATTTTCTGTCGAAATCGGATTGTTATGTCATCCAAGATGGCCGCCGAAATGTCAAAAGGTCGTTCTTTTATTAGAGATTTCAAAATTCTTCTTCACATGAACCGCTTGGCCCATGGTAGCCACACTTAAATGTTATTGTCCATGGGTGAAGCCTTTTCAGATTTGTTAAAATGGAGGTCATCGCTAATCCAAGATGGCCGCCATCTAAAAATAGCATAAATTCTTAAAAAATCTTCTCATGAACCGCTACCCGGATTTCGACGAAACTTGGTAGGAATGATCGATGTACATTGCTCTTTGAAAGATGTTAAAATGGTGACCCCGGGGTCAAAAATGGGCGTGGCCCGTGGGGTCAAATTGGGGTCAAATTTTATTTTTGACTGAATATGGTCATGTCATATATCAAATTGAAGGTATCAATGAGGCGATCACTCTGGTGCAATATTTGTCGGAATCGGATGATTATGTCATCCATGATGGCCACCAAAAGGTCCATTTATTCAAGATTTTTAACGTCTTTTTCTCAGGAACCACATGGCCGATGCTGGGTGAAGCATTTTCAGATTTTGTCATCGCTTAATCCAAGATGACCGCCATCTAAAAATAGCACAATTTTTTTAAAACACATGAACTCAATGTCACATTCTCCTCTGCTGTTCATGGAGTCAGGTGAGCGAATTAGGGCCATCATGGCCCTCTTGTTTGGTTAAAGTTTTTCCCCTGTGCCCAATGTCAAGGTCAAATTACTTTGAAGTTTTTGGTTAAGTTTTTTGGTTAAGTTTTTTGGTTAAAGTTTTTCGTTATACTATATCTCTGCAACTGCTTTGCCCATTACCTTGAAACTTCACATGGGTGTTTATCATCATCTATATTTTCATTCTACCCCCCTCCCGTGCGGCCCCTGTGCCCAATGTCAAGGTCAAATTACTTTGAAGTTTTTAGTTAATGTTTTTGTCGCGCCCGCTTGCGGAAAGCGTGATATAGTCGGCACTTTGGCGTACGTACGTGTGTCCGGTTAAACTTTTTGGTTAAGTTTTTTGGTTAAGTATTTTGGTTAAAGTTTTTCGTTATACTATATCTCTTTTTTTAGTGTCCATGCCTCGCCACAAGGCGCGACATGCAGGCCGCGGCCATCTAGTCTTATCTTGTTTCCGGTATATACGCGCTGGCGACTTGCCTTCCGTGGTTATCGGCCAATCATATGTAGTGTAACAACGACTGCACGTTCAGCGATGACGTCATCGGGGAAGCCCACGGTGATTGTAAAACATGGCTTCCCGAGAAATGATAGATGTCTGTGCGATTAAATTGTCTGTCGTGACGCACAGAGCGGGTATAAATGGAGCGGGTATAAATGTAGGTTTGATCAAATGTTCGATTGGAAACAATGTTTTCTCTATGCAAAATGTTTCTTTTCGGGCCGGGACGACGTAAAAGTGTATTTTGAGCCCGATTTTTACTCCTTTATATAGCAGTATCGGCCTCGGAAATGTTCCGGTTCTTTCCCGACCTAGCAATGATGATATTTTTTTTAAAACAAAACAATCGATTGCTCGAAAACGCGTTGACTTAACGCATCGGGGAATATATCGTTGCGGAATACTAACATTGTCCCAACTTGTGCAAGAGGCGACAATGATATAACTCGGTTGACGTTTCGTGAGAGTCCGTTGTCTCGAGGCCGTCCGGGTTCGGCTTATTAAAAAGTAAGCAACCTTGCATAATGGAGTATATGGAGGGGGTAAAACAAATTTGTTTAGCTTATTTTTTTCATTTATTGATGCTTTTAGGCATATTTAATGTATTTATAGACCTCGGTCCGTTACTTCAACCTGTGTAAGGGCTGGGGGAGGAGTACACAAACAAATGGAAATTGATTCCGAGACCTGGCTAGGTAGCTTGGAAATGATGTAACTAAGAAAAAAAAAGCTAGATCTTGAAAATCGGTCCACAGATAAAAAAATATTTAAAAAAATCTATTTTCAGCCCCCATGTAATGATGTTAAATTCCCATAGGAAAATGTTTTTTTCGCAATAAAATCAATATTTGACGGAATTTCATCAAATATTTTTTTTTGGCGAGGGTTACTTTTTTGTTATTGATGAAAAAGTACTTATATTTAAATATTTTTAAAATTGAATATGTTTAATAGCCAAAAAATCGTCGGCAGGAAAACGTGGAACAGACAGTAGATCATGCCTGTGAGGTTTGGTAATATTTTGAGAAGAGATTCTAGAAAATACGTTTGAAAATGTTTTAGCGAAACAAATTAGCTCACTCCGTATAATTTTGTCTCAGGTGAGCTAAAATGCTCGCAGACAAAATCAAAGCCGGGCCCAAAACCGAAAGTAGAACGACTAAATTAGATCGTGGGATGGAATTGATTAGCGTATTATGATAACTGGTTGCATTTAATCAGAACGTACTCTACTCCACAGGTTGAAGTAACGGACCGAGGTATATAAATACATTAAATATGTCTAAAAGCATCAATAAATGAAGAAAAAAAAAAGCTAAACAATTTTTTTGTACCCCCTCCATATACTCCATTATACAAGGTTGCTTTCTTTTTAATAGGCCGAACCCGGACACAACGGACCCGGAGACAACGGACTCTCACGAAACGTCAACCGAGTTATATCATTGTCGGCTATTGCAGAAGTTGGTACAATGTTAGTATTCCGCAACGATATATTATAAGTTATTGTGATTCTACACAGGCTATATGGTGTAATGTTGACCGTCTGGAAGTATGTTCACCCGAGGCGATAGCCGAGGGTGAACATACCTTCAGACGGGCAATATTACACCATATAGCCTGTGTAGAACCACACTAACGTATTTATCATACCGCAGATCCGTTATTTGGCCGTATAAACATATCTCTTCTTTTGATCTTTGCGGTTTTTTTTTTTCAGGAAGAAAAATAACCCGAGATTCGATTTTGTACCGTCAGTCTTAATATAAAGGCGTAAATGAACATTTTGTTTTTTTATTAAACGAAAATAAACTAAATATGGAGTAAGAAATCCATCGAAAACGACTTTATGACAGTTTTTTTATATCGTGTAAGTTAATTTATATTCCACTGCTCTATCGATCTGCTCTCCATTTGGCGCCTCTAGGAGAATGCGACTGGTTCCCAAATATTCGCTGTCATTGCTACGCCACATTTCGTGCGTGGAACCCATAGTTTATGACCTAAATATAGCCGTGTCACGAAGCCAATTGTGTTGAGATTCGAAAACACTAAACGGGACAGTTTGTGGCATTTTTCGCTCATATTTTGATGAGCGAAGACTATTTGTGGAAAAATAAACAATAAAGACTGGTTTTGAGTGTACAATTTGTTACTTTTATTGATCAATTCTTCATTTGGACGCGAGGCGCCGGAGGGGAATCGCAATTCCTGTATATCTGACGGCCTTGTCAGGTCATATAATATATATGACCAGGCAAGCTAGCCAATCACAAGCCGAGAAACTTATCTGCGGTATGACAATCCCCGATGTGTTATGTCAACACGTTTTCGAGCTATCGATTGTTTTGTTTAAAACAAATTATCATCATTGCTAGGTCGGGAAAGAACCGGAACATTTCCGAGGCCGATACTGCTATATAAAGGAGTAAACATCGCGTTCAAAATACACTTTTACGTCGTCCCGGCCCGTAAAGAAACATTTTGCATAGAGAAAACATTGTTTCCAATCGAACATTTGATCAAACCTACATTTATACCCGTCCTGTGCGTCACGACAGACAGACATTTCTATAATTTCTCGGGAAGCCATGACACTGTATGTTCATCCGGAATTCCGTGTGACGTCATCTCACCAGTTGGCGACTTGCCTTCCGCGGCCAATCATATGTAGTGTAACAACGACTGTACTGTTAGCGATGACGTCATCGGTGAAGCCCACGGTGATTGGAAAACATGGCTTCCCGAGAAATGATAGAAATGATAGAAATGTCTGTGCGATTAAATTGTCTGTCGCACAGAGCGGGTATAAATGTAGGTTTGATCAAATGTTCGATTGGAAACAATGTTTTCTCTATGCAGAGTCCGTTGTCTCGAGACCGTCCGGGTTCGGCCTATTAAAAAGTAAGCAACCTTGCATAATGGAGTACATGTATATGGAGGGGGTAAAACAAATTTGTTTAGCTTATTTTTTTCATTTATTGATACTTTTAGGCATATTTAATGTATTTATAGACCTCGGTCCGTTACTTCAACCTGTGCTCTACTTTACCCGATGCCATTCAATTATTGCGATTGTGGGCTGTAAAGGGGATTCAAATTGGACTTTGATACTGTGACTGTCGGCTGTCAATTAAGGGATGGACTCGATTGTTAAAACAAATTATCTGTCCGGCATGCGTCATCTCCGATTTTGCTTACGGACTGACTATAATAGAATGTGACATTTTGTTTCAAATGTAGTAGACCGATACATGTGACTGAATTCAATATCTATATAAAGTATATCTGACCCTGTTCTTCTTAGAGTATATTATATTATACAGAGCATTGATCGAGTTGCCATCTCCGCCATTTTAGTTTGCACATGCTATCGGACAGTTTCACCATTTGGAGCGTTTGAGATATACAGCCAATAATATGGCAGCAAATCTAATAGCATTTGGTGAAATACGTCCCAGATATATAGAACGACAACGTCCTATAAATACTTTCTGCATAATTTAGCTGTATATTGTGAGATAATAAAATAAAAAGTGAGGAAATATGGAAATTGAAACGTCCGGCATAAAAAGCCGAAAGTACATATATAATTGAGCTGACACCTAATTAGCCCCCACCCCCCCCCCCCCCCCCCCCCCCCCCCCCCCCCCCCCCCCCCCCCACCCTATTTTTGATGAAGCAATGATTTTTTTACTCATTTTGTTCTCAAATGCCAGGAAAATGCATCTGAGGCACTTCAATTTTCTATCAACATTATGAATCAACATTATCGTATATGAGATTTTTGCCGAAAAATTATTTCTATAAATGGCCACAGCTTTTCACAAGGCTAACACAAGTTGGTGAAAGTTTCAGAGCAAATGCGGTATTATATTCATTTGGTCTGAAATTTTCACCAACTTTTGATCTCATTTACAGGAAATATGGCAATTTTTCATAACCATTAAGGTAGATGTGCCCTTATTGGAGCCCCATGTAAAGTAAATGGAAATAAAACGAAAAGTCTACCTTAAAATCGTAAAGTAACCAACACACATATTATATATCCACATTTCAAGTATATGTATATATTAAAGTATACTGCCAACATCAAAACGAGAAATACTGCAGTAGTTTGTGAATAATAAACACACTTTGACGTTTACATATATAAACACTGTATACACAGGTGTGAAATGATAACATATATACATAAAAACAGCGACACAAATTGAAAATCCCCACTTTTCACTATGTCAAGGGCCATAACTCCGTGAATACTGGATGAATCCGCATCTAAAACACCAGGTGCGCAACTTCACACGATGACCAGTATTCCTGTAAAGTTTCGCGACTCTAACTGAAATACTTTTGGAGACACGCGCGACACAAGTTGAAAATCCCAACTTTTCACTAAGTCAAGGGCCATAACTCCGTGAATACTGGATGTATCCGCATCTAACAACTTCACACGATGACCAGTATTCCTGTAAAGTTTCAGACTCGAACTGACATACATTTGGAGATACGCGCGACACAAGTTGAACATCCCCAGTTATGACATAATTGAGAAACTCTGGGGAACTTCTCAATTAAATGAGATATAACAAGCTTCTGTTTTCGCGATACGCTTATGTATTCATCATTTATATATCAAACAAAACAAATTGTACAGTAATCCGACCAGTATGTGCCGTTCTTTTACGGATTTCATATTCCGGACAACCAGTTTTTCCAGCCGTCCCTGCATGACTAATTTCCCCTTATTTTTGCTTACCACGGTTATTTCCGTTTGCGGTCACGTGGATATATGACGTATCAGTAGAACTTCCGAAATGTATGCACAATACAATTATTACACCTAATAGTTCAACAGACTACTTAGAACTCAAGTTTATTAGACCACTGCTATAAATATATGGGACTGCACTGTACTGTACAAATATAAGAATGTTTGTTTGTTTGTTTATTGGTGTTTAACGGCCTATCAAAAGCTAAGGTCATGTAAGGCCGGGCAAACGGGTTCGATCCCGTTTTAACCTGCTGCATTGGGGGGAAAATTCCAAAATCAGAACTGAATATTTACATCGAGAAACAATATATTCAGCCCTGAAATTAGAATAACCTGACCTGGTGGCAGGTCCATACCACACCAAAGTCACTTGGCCCCTTCCCATAAAATAGGATTACGAATAATCGTAATACTCACATAATTAAATTACCCATCGCGTGCTCCCACCTGCCATCCACACGATAGAGTATCATCAGATGAATGCATGTATGAAATATGAAGGTATTCCCTGTAAATAAACAGAAGTTACACAACATTTACCCCAACGTTAAGTTTATGAATGTGCTAGGTTTGTGACCTTGACCTTGGGGTAAGGGTTGGGTGGTGAGTCGTGGATATGCTACAGCATGATAGAGGGTCATCTGAGGAATGCATGTATGAAATATCAAGGCGTTCCATGAAAGAAAACAGTTGTTATAAGACATTTACCCCAACTTTAAGTTTATGAATGTACTAAGTTTGTGACCTTGACCTTGGGGTAAGGGATGGGCGGTGTGTCATGGATTTGCTATAGCACGATAGGGTATCATCAGATGAATCCATGTATGAAATGTGAAGGCGTTCCCTGTAAATAAACAAAAGTTACACAATATTTACCACAACGTTAAGCTTATAAACATGCTAAGTTTGTGACCTTGACCTAGGGGTAAGGGTTGGGTGGTGGATCGTGGATTTGCTACAGCATGATAGAGGGTCATCAGACGAATGCATGTATGAAATATGAAGATATTCCCTGTAAATAAACAGAAGTTACACAACATTTACCCCAACGTTAAGTTTATGAACATGCTAAGATTTTTACCTTGACCCTGGGGTAAGGATTGGGTGGTGGGTCATGGATTTGTTACAGCACGATAGAGGCTCATCTGAGGAATGCATGTATGAAATATCAAGGCGTTCCATGAAAGGAAACAGATGTTATAAGAAAATTACGCCAATGTTAAGTTTATGAATGTGCTAAGGTTGTGACCTTGGCCTTGGGGGTAAGGGTTGGGTGGTGGGTCATGCATTTGCTACAGCATGATAGAGGGTCATCTGAGGAATGCATGTATGAAATAACAGGTGTTCCATGAAAGGAAACAGAAGTTATAATTAAGACATTTACCCCAACGTTAAGTTTGTGAATGTGCTAAGTTTGTGACCTTGACCCTGGGGTACGGGTTGGGTGGTGGGTCATGGATTTGTTACAGCATGATAGAGGGTCATCTGAGGAATGCATGTATGAAATATCAAGGTGTTCCATGAAAGGAAACAGATGTTATAATAAATTTACCCAACGTTAAGTTTGTGGACGATGCCGGGGTATGCCATAAGCTCTTCTGCACTTCGTGCAGGCGAGCTAAAAACGAAGAATTAAAGTATTCAACAAATACATGATGTCCGTAAATCCAAACGATATTATATAAGAAGAAACCTTCATCCACCAATCCACCATCCACCACTGTCATAAAATGATCTCGTACTGAAGAAAAAAATATTTGTAAAGATGATAAAACATTTCAGTGCATTTTACTATTTCACAAACATGTTAACACGCCTATTCCATCAATCACCGTTATTCTACCAACATAATCTTTAAAATACATCAGGATTGTAGTAGTTAATCAGGACTAGTATACAGGGGCTACATTGCTGGTATTAGGTGGGCAATTGCTGTCATGACAATCATGTCAATTCAAGCTAGGGAATTAGTCAATTACATATCAGACACTTTCAACACCACGTGGGGTGGACTGCAACACATATTTGAACAGCATGTAGCCCAAAGCGTTTACTTTTCTCCAATTTACCCACCTTAATTGACACATTGTTTAACTAAATTGTGTTTATAATTGTTGATTTGCTATCAATTGTAGGCTATTTGTGATGAATATAAAAAACAAGAGGGCCATGATGGCCCTAATTCGCTCACCTGACTCCATGAACACCAGAGGAGAATGTGACATTGAGTTCATGTGTTTTAAAGAAATTGTGCTATTTTTAGATGGCGGTCATCTTGGATTAACGATGACTCATTTTACATAATTTGAAAATGCTTCACCCAGCATCGGCCATGTGGTTCCTGAGAAAAAGACGTTAAAAATCTTGAATAAATGGACCTTTTGGTGGCCATCATGGATGACATAATCATCCGATTCCGACAAATATTGCACCAGAGTGATCGCCTCATTGATACCTTCAATTTGATATATGACATGACCATATTCAGTCAAAAATAAAATTTGACCCCATTTGACCCCACGGGCCACGCCCATTTTTGACCCCGGGGTCACCATTTTAACAACTTTCAAAAAGCAATGTACATCGATCATTCCTACCACGTTTCGTCGAAATCCGGCTAGCGGTTCATGAGAAGAAGATTTATTAAGAATTTATGCTATTTTTAGACGGCGGCCATCTTGGATTAGCGATGACCTCCATTTTAACAAATCTGAAAAGGCTTCACCCATGGACCATAACTTTTATGTTTGGCTACCATGGGCCAAGCGGTTCATGTGAAGAAGAATTTTGAAATCTCTAATAAAAGAACGACCTTTTGACCTTTCGGCGGCCATCTTGGATGACATAACAATCCTATTTCGACAAAAAATGCACCAGAGTGATCGCCTCATTGATACCTTCAATTTGATATATGAAATGACCATATTCAGTCAAAAATTTGACCCCAATTTGACCCCACGGGCCACGCCCATTTTTAACCCCAGGGTCACCATTTTAACAACTTTGAAAGAGCAATGTACATCGATCATTCCTACCAAGTTTTGTCGAAATCCGGTTTGCGGTTCTTGAGAAGAAGATTTTTTAAGAATTTGTGCTATTTTTAGACAGCGGCCATCTTGGATTACGTAATGACGTCATTTTAACAATTTTGTAATCCCCCTACCTAAGGACCATGCCCATGAAGTTTGGTGACCATAGGCCCAATGGTTACCGAGGAGAAGACGTTTGAAAATGTTCACGGACGACGAGACGGACGACGGACGGACACATTGCGGTAACAATAGCTCACATGAGCTTCGCTCAGGTGAGCTAATAATGACGGGTACAACAGAACTCTTTGGTCTCAGAATAAGTAAATTGGGTCTCAGCTTCGTTGTTCTCCGCAAATAGGCAATTATCATTTTGGTGGTATATTTCAAATTATCCGTATAGGAGCCTAGTCTCCGGGAAGCCGGGTCGCCGTGACGTTATTTTCGGTCACATGTCATCGGTAAAGTAAGCATAGCACTATGGTTTGTTCAATTAAGTCCGCCATAATGGGAATCCTAGTTCCTAGCGCGCTTGTCTCATACTAGTAAGGAAATCACCACAGGCCACGCAAGCGTCTCAAAACGAGTATCTCCTAAGATGACAACAACAACAACTTGTCTGGTCACAAAATAGATCGACGATTTATTTTTCTACTTTTTCATAAATAACAACAAATAATCAACATGTCATCAGTCTTGAAACATTGGAGAGAAGCTTCCACGTTACTGCTTATAACAAAATCCCGTATTCCGGCAGTATCGACCTTACAAACTACGAATTATGAGCTGCTGATGTTGAAAAGAAGTGGAAAAAGCAAATTTATGCCAAGTATGCACGTTTTCCCAGGCGGTATGTCTGATGACGCAGATTTTTCACCGGATTGGCTGGAACTGTTTAATAACGGGGCAGTGTGCTAGTGGATACAATGTTGAAGTCATTCCGTAGGGGTGGTGATGGACCCCCTATGTTCAGTCGAAAGAGGGATCCAGAATTTTCCAAAACTCCCAGTGAACTAGCCTTCAGAATATGTGCAATTCGAGAAACATTTGAAGAATCTGGAATTTTACTTGCACAGGATATAAACGTGGTTAAAAGCGAAAACATTGATGACACCAAACAGCCCTTGGCTGGAAAATCGTCTATCTTGTCACAGAATATTTTGATGCCATGGAGGGAGCGTGTTGATGAAAATGCATCAGAATTTATCAATATGTGTAAAGAATTACATATTGTTCCAGATGTTTGGTCTTTACACGAATGGTCTAATTGGCTGACACCAATTATTCCAAGTGGAAAAAAAACATCAGAGAGTAAAACATCAGGACGTCGCTACGATACAGCATTTTTCTTAAGTGTCCTGGATTATAAACCAATTGCCGCCCATGATGATAACGAGACAACAGAATTGGAGGTAGCTCAACATGCCTATTGATATTTTTCAGTCGGTCACTCGTGTACCTCCCGATCAGCTGGTATTCATGCTGAATTATTTGTGATCAGATCTCTCTTTAAGTATATGCTGCCTGCTCGGGGAATATCTAAACAGTTCATTACAAACCATTAAAAGGCGAGAAAGAAAATATTGTCGTCTGCTGTCTTTCATATTGAACATGAAAATCATTTCCATTCTCATGCGCGGTCAAAACAGCTCTTGTTTAGAAACAAGTTAATAATATGAATGCAAAACAGCAGATAACAATACCCTATTTGTTTCCAGACTGTCACGGCTTAAGAATGTTTGAACGACTAGGCTCATTACGGTAACTAATTAAAAATTAATTTCATACCAAAGAGTACACAAAATGTTTAGCACTAATAACAAGTAGATCTCATTCATTTCAAGGTCACGGCTGATGTTAAAACATCCATAACTAGAGAAAGTGAGCAGTCGCTCACGTATACCCCTGGCTGCCGCCTAGACCGACAAATAAAAACTTTTACGCAAATATTTAAAAAAAATTAACGCGAATTTTAAAGTAATTTGACATTGGAAGTCAAGCGACTTACCGTTGCAGAGATAATGGGTATCCGAAAACGTTAACGCAGATTTTATTGACGCAAACATTTCTAAGTAATTTTACCTTGACCTTGGACATGAAGGCCACATGGGTGTGGTATGGAATTATAGGATGATAATAAGGAAGTATATGAAGTTTGAAGTCAATCCTACTTACAGATGATGGGTACCCGAAAACTTTTAACCCAACGGACGCAAATTTCTGAGTAATTTGACCTTGATCTTGGACATGAAGGCCATGAGTGTGGTATCGAATGAAAATATGGATGATGATAAGGAAGTATATGAAGTTTGAGATAATGGGTACTCAAAAATTGACTGCGGACGGACAGACGGACGGACAAGCGGACGGAATTAGAAAACTACATACACCTCGAGATACTTCGTATGCCGGGGGTATAATCAGACTTTTGAAGCTCTATGCAGCCGAGGGTATTCAGGAGTCCTTGCTCACTTGCTCTAATTATAAAATACAATATTATCTTTTGTGTATGTAGGCGTTCAATATAATACATGTACTTTACATGCTTGCATTTATTTTCAGTGGAGCTCTCCAGGCCAGTTGATTGAGAAACACTTTGACAAAAAGATACCACTTCAGCTTGCACCTCCACAACTAGTGGAGTTGGCTCGTCTACTCAACTTCACAGATATCAACACGTTGAAAGGTTTTTGCTGGGAAAGAGCAGTGCAGCGGGTTCAACTCCAATTTCCTGTGGCTTGTACATGTGCTAATGGAGTTTTGTTTCTGTATCCAGGTATATGCATTTTGAGATTATTGATAAAGATGCCTATTTATAACATCATACTGCAGGATGACACATTCGTATGGAAGCCCATTAGGGCCACTTCACTTTTTTTTAATTTCCATTTATTCAAGATCTTTTCTTGAAAATTCA
This sequence comes from Conchocele bisecta, assembly GCA_029237695.1. Classification (NCBI taxonomy): domain Eukaryota; kingdom Metazoa; phylum Mollusca; class Bivalvia; order Lucinida; family Thyasiridae; genus Conchocele; species Conchocele bisecta. The sequence continues at coordinate 70,794,490 of CM055265.1, read as the reverse complement.
AGAACATAATTTGAAAATTCAAGAAAACATCTTGAAATCTTGAATTTTCAAGTTCTTTTCTTCTTGAATTTTCAAGAAAAGATCTTGAAAATTCAAGAAAACATTTTGAAAAATCAAGAAAAGATCTCGAAAATTCAAGAAAGTATCTTGAAAATTCAAGAAAATGCAAGAAAATATAAAAAAAAGTGAAATGGCCCTAATGGGCTTCAGTACATTCGAGCCATTTTTTTTTCGCTGTGAATTAATGCAGTGTACTAAAAATCACATACACTAACTAGTGTAACAAATATATGTAAATGGGACTGCTACAGAAGACATTACGGTAGGTGATCAGTACAGCCTCAATTTATCATTCTTTACTTAACAAGTATATAGAATCTAACATTTGTGATTTCATGTTTATATAACAAGCTTACTGATTTCATAAGAAACTCGGCATAGTTTCGAATGAGCTCATTCAATAAATATATTAAATCATCACATGCAAGATCTTCTATTATCTAGGCAATGTCGATTTCCGTTACCGGAGGTAATTATTTGCATTAACTTGCATTTTATCTAAAAATCTAACTGCCATTCTTGAGATCAGGGGCGACAACCACTCTTTACTTTACAGTCAGGATCTACACTGTTCGCCATGCCATCAATGAAACACCCGTCCTGCTAACAATGAATATACATTGTCAGGGTACAGGAGTGTGCTTATTGATTAGGAGCTACACTGTTAAGAAAGCCCGTAAGCTCCATTTCTCCAGTCTCAGCCACATTCATGTACAGATAAACCTCTCTAAACTGGACACCCTGGGAGGTCCCCAGGGTGTCCAGCTTAGAGAGGTTTCACTGGGTATTTGATCATTCGGAGCCATAGTTGCGTGCTATGCAATCATGAACAGGCATTATCACCCAAAATAAAGGACCAAGAAACCCATCAAAAATAATATACACTTCACCTACAAACGGAGTATATCCCAAGCAGGGGCCCGTTTCACTAAACTTTGTACGACTAAAATCTTCGTAAGTGCAAATTTAGGATCCGATCGTCTGTAAATTTCAATTGATGGGTTTGCATTTATTGAGCATAGGCTGCATATGCAGCCTATGCTCAATACATGTAAATCCAATAATTGTTTACAATAAAACATATTTACAGACTATCATAACTTTGCACTTACAAACATTTTAGTCTTACAAAGTTTAGTGAAACGGCCCACTGGTACAAAGGTCAAAAATCTCATAAACCCCATTTCTCCAGCCTCAGTCACATTTCAGGCGATGAACTATACCCGGAGGAGCCAGATTATGAGGGTGTAGGACCGACAATGCAGCTGGAGGGAACAGTCGAGGAATTGAGGACAAAGTATCCCCGGTGGTATCGATCAGAAATCTTAAGTGATGGATCGGGACAGTTGCAGCGTACCATTATATGCAATGTAGCGATGCTAGATGGCCAGGTTAGCCCTAAAATGGACCCATCGCTGATCGCCGCCGGTGCAAAATTATAGAAAATTGAGAAGCAAATCTGTGTCGAGACACCACCTGCAAATAACAATCACCTGGCGATTAGCACTAAATTGTTTGGTCCAATACCACACTGACAGTTATTACAAGATCATGTGAACAAAGAACATGTGACCACAAGCTCCAAATAAGGTGTGTATTGGCGTATTTTACACACTTATTTTAGCTGAATACGCATTGATTATCAACAGTGGGAGTCAGACCTGGGGTAATTGAAAAAAGTAATTGTAATTACCTGTAATTAATTACAAAAATGAAAGTAATTGGATGTAATTTGTAATTGAGTATTTTTTCAATTACATGTAATTGTAATTTAATTAATTACTTTCAAAATATGCCTGTAATTATCAATCACTTTTCAATTACAATTGTGTATAATATGTATTGATGGCTTGCCATGGTTTCTATCATAATACAATGTACCTGTGTCAGGCTGTGTATTGCTGCCTACTGCTGCCAAAGGCTATTTATTGAACACATAATTGTAACTGTGAAATTTAATATGAATAGATTTTGCTCAACATACAAATGTATATCTATAGCCAGAGGGTTTACATAAACAGTTGTAAATCATAATCACAAGTAGGCCAACTACTGTCGGACCAAATCAGAGTAGGAATTTAAATAATGAGTCACCTATGCCCCTGAACACCAATCATGGTTTGGTGAACAGTTTTAAAATACTAGGAAGTTTGGTCATTGTATCCCCCGGACTCCGTCGGGGGATACTATGGATTTGACAGCGCGCCGCGTCCGCCGCAGACACTTCTTGTCCGGAGCATAACTCGAACACCCTTTGGAATATTTTCATGAAACTTCACACATGCATAGACCACGACCCAAAGGTGTGTCGCGCACAAGAATGACAACTCTTGCATAGCTAATTTTTGAGTTATCTCCCTTTTTTGTTTCTCGTACTGATTTCGTGTCCGGAGCATAACTCCACCACCCTTTCGAATATTTTCATGAAACTTCACACATGCATAGACCACGACCCGAAGGTTTTTTGTGTTCGCGCACAAGAATGACAATCTTGCATCGCTAATTTTTTAGTTATCTCCCTTTTTTGTATGCGCGACTGATTGACCATAACTCGACCACCCCTTTGGAATATTTTATGAAACTTAACACATTATTCAATTAGACCACGAACCAAAGGTGTGTCGTGCACAAGAATGACAACTCTTGATAGCTAATTTTTGAGTTATCTCCCTTTTTGTTTTCGCTCACTGATTTCCTGTCCGGAGATAACTCGACCACCCTTTGGAATATTTTCATGAAACTTCACACATGCATAGACCACGACCCGGAGGTGTGTCGCGCACAAGAATGACAACTCTTGCGTAGCTAATTTTTCATGTTATCTCCCCATTTTTGTTTTGCGCACTCTACAAACTGGACAATAATGCATGAAGACCTGTTTTCTCGTCTGCTCTGTATACCTTTTCTCGTGTGCTCTGTACACCTTACCTGTAGAGAGAACAATAGAAACTGGGAGAACCATGTGCTAAGCATGGGCTAGCATGTGCAGATGTCCAGTGCTTGACCACTGCTGACCAGGTAATTTATACAGGTAAATCACTACATTGGGTACTGTGTTGAAAATATTGTGGCATTATGTGGACCTCTGCAGATATATGTAGATAAATATAGGACTATTAAAAAAAATCTGGTCTCCAATAGCAAGCATTATTATTTTTAAACTTTTTTTTGTAATTTTTTTTTTTTTTTTTCATTATTTTTTTCATTTTTTTTTTCAAATTATTTTTCAATTTGACTGGAAAAAAAATCTGGGCTCCAGTAGCAAGCATTGTTATTTTTAAACTTTTTTTTTTCATTTTTTTTTTCAAATTATTTTTCAATTTTTGTCCAGTAGCATAAGGTCGTAAGTACAGACTATTCACCTGTGCATGTGCTAGCATGTGCAACTGACCACTGACCACTTACAGGTAATTTATACAGGTAAATGATTATATTACATTTCCGTAAACTGTTGAAAATATTGTGGCATTATGTGGACCTGTGCAGATATATGTAGATAAATATAGGACTATTCAAAAAAATTCTGGGCTCCAGTAGCAAGCATTATTATTTTTAATTTTTTTAAAAATTTTTTAAACTTTTTTTCCATTTTTTTTTTCATTTTTTTTTTCAAATTCTTTTTCAATTTTTGTCTAGTAGCATAAGGTCGTAAGTGCTATATACAGACTATTATCATATAATAAAACAATTATTGACTAGTGAGCCATAGAATATAATCTGATATTCTATGGTTCACTAGTCAATAATTGTATATGTTCGGGCCAGTGAAAATTGCTTTCGGGCCCAGGCTCGTAGGGGGGGTTTTCACAAGGCGGGACAAGGCGAGGCATCTGATTCCGCGGAATTCTTGTTTACTTATCTCCCTTTGTTGTTTCGTTCTCTGATTTTGTATCCAGAGCATAACTCGAACACGCATATACGCATTGCTCTCTAATGGTCCTCTACCGCCCTGTGCCATTCGTTCTGCCCCCGTCAAGCCCAGGGTCAAGGTCACATACTTAGTGCTTCAAAAACTTTAACGCTCGGGTAAATATCTTATAATTTCTGTTTTCTTTCATGGATCATCTTCATATACGCATTGCTCTAATGGTCCTCTACCGCCCTGTGCCAAATCCACGTTCGTCCTGCCCCCGCCAATCCCAGGGTCAAGGTCACATACTTGGTGCTTCAAAAACTTTAATGCTCAAGGTAAATATCTTATAATTTTTCTTTCCATTCACGGATCAACTTCATAAATTTCATATATGCGTTGCTTCTTAATGGGTCCTCTACCGCCCTGTGGCCAAATCCACGTTCGTCCCGCCCCAACCCCCGCCAAGCCTTAGGGTTAACATCAATATACTTAGTGCTTCAAAAATAACTTTAACGCTCAGGTAAATATCTTATAATTTTCTGTTTTCTTTCACGGATCAGCTTCATATTTCATATATGCATTGCTCTAATGGTCCTCTACCGCCCTGTGCCAAATCCACGTTTGTCCTGCCCCCGCCAAGCCCAGGGTGAAGGTCACTACTTGGTGCTTCAAAAACTTTAACGCTCAGGTAAAAGAAAATTTTGACTTGCAATTTGGCCTCATTTATTATCAAAGCGATATGTGGGACATCCGTGTTCTATGAACACATTTTCTAGTTTATTAAACTTCACACATGCATAGAAGACGACCCAAAGGGTGTGTCGCAACGTAAGAATGACAACTCTTGCGTCTACGTTAATTTATCTTAGTTATCTCCTTTGTTGTTTCGTGCACTGATTTCGTGTCTGGAGCATAACTCGAACACCCTTTGGAATATTTTCATGAAACTTCACACATGCATAGACCACGACCCTAAAGGTGTGTCCCGCAAGAATGACAACTCTTGCATCACTAATTCTTTAGTTATCTCCCTTTGTTTTTCCGTCACTGATTTTGTCTCCGGAGCATAACTCGACAACCCCTTTTTTCAAACTACTTGTGTATCTGGGGAGGGGGATACACATGCGCTTGTCGACAAGCGTCCATTTCTAGTTATTAGTGGTATTTGACATCTAGCATACAGGTACATACTGTGTCGCATGCAGTTCGAGATGGACTCCAATATATGGAAACATTTTTCATGTCTGAGTGACAAAACAGGAAATTTCAAAGCCCAGTGTCAACACTGCCCTTCTGTAATATCAGGCAGTGTGAAGGCTACTTCAAAATTCGTCACACACATGAGGGTAAGTTGAATTTATATCTTCACAAATCAAGGTTTCAATTTGTCGACATTATGACATCAACAGATCAATATAATACACAATTAAAGTCCAGCTGGTAGAAGTGATAAAGTGACAGTTAGCCCAGTTAAACAGTTCTTGTTGTTCACACTATTGCAGTAAATATCACTTATTGAATTATGATGGCATACATGATAAAATAACAGTTAACCAGTTCATGGAAAACCAACAAATTGGCTTAGCCTAGACACAGATCAGCCTTCATATTCATGCAATCTGATCAGTATCTACACTGTTTGCTGTGCAATCAGTTTGTATCTAATTATGCTTCTGATCATGTGGCTCAGAGGTATGTGATGTGCATGTGTTTGAATTTTCACATTACTGCAAGTATTTTGTACTCCCAGTGGGAGTACAAACGTCTCCGAGTGTATTTATTTTAGTTTGATGCCCAGTATTCATAGAAAGTTTCAAGCAAATCTGACTTACGGTTACAGAGATAGTAGGTATGTGAAAACTTTAACGCAATTTTTTTGACAGAAACTTAACGCAAACTTCTAAGTCATTTGACCTTGACATAGGGGCCGCATGAGTGGGACACAGAATTAATATATGGATGAGGATTAATAAGCATAATGAAGTTTCAAGTCAATGTGACTTAGGACTGCAGAGATATAAGGTATTTAAAAACTTTTTAACGCAGATTTTGGAATGCAAACTTCTAAGTCATTTGACCTTGGGCACAGGGCCCGCATGAGTGGGATACAGCATGAATATATGGATGATGACTAATAAGTATATGAAGTTTCAAGTCAATGTGACTTAGGACTGCAGAGATATAAGGCCCCCTCCCAAAAGCTGTAGGATCAGTAATAATCTTTCTACTTTTATAATGGGCAATAACCCAATTCAGCTCCCAGGAATGGTCTATAATGTACACAAAAAGCTTCAGCAATGTTTATCCGATCACATGGAAACATTGTAGACCCTGATCAAATTGAATGTGTAAGCTCATCTGGGGCTTTACTAATCACAAAATTATAGCGGAATACTGGACGAGGCCGGAATATAAACTTGGAAAAGTCGCGGGAATACTGGACGAAGGCCGGAAGGCCTCGTCCAGTATTCCCGTGACATTTCCAAGTTTATACCCCCGATAAATTCCACAAAAAGGCCATTCATTCCTTATAATTCCAGCAGTTGAAATAAATTCATCAAGAAAATGTGTTTATTTTCAGTTTTCTTAAGAATTATTTTAACTGCGCCTCAGTTACGGAAAGTAGTTCGGCGTGGGAGTTTACTGGGATATAAATTTTGGACAGAGACTTGCTACGGGCCAATCAAATGTTAGGGAATTGTGTAAATATTTTTGTGCTGGAATTATACATGTATACATAATTATATTTGGAAAATATTGTTTTTATATTAAATCTATTAACATGATAATCAAATGGTCAATACATTAATAAACAAGCCCAACATGTATAGGATAAAACATGAAAGGGTTAAACGTCCCAACAATAATTCAGTTCATACAAAGACCTCAGTTACAAGACCAGTGGGATGGAAAAACTGACACAAAGTTCATTCCAAGAGCCGAGATTGAACCAAAAGCATGTACCGTACGTAGTATGGATTGAGGTATTATATTCAACAGCAAGGTTATATACAGACTGGAATGGAATGTACCTGTATGGTCATGGGCGGATTCAGGGGGGTAGGGGACCCGGCGCGCCCCCCTCCTAAAATTCGCCGAGTAAAGATTTTTTACAAGTTACAAGGCACGTTTCATGCCAAGTGCCTTGTATTCCATGCATTTTTCGGTCGGTGTCTTATTGTTTCAAAATTTAAACGTTTTCAATCAAAAATCATGTCTAAACAATGTGCCAGAACGCAGGAAATGCGATGTAGATTTAAAAAAAATTCGAGGTGGGGGAATGCCCTCGGATCCCCCTAGCACGCTCGGTCGACTATTTTGCAATACTTGACTATATTATCGATAATATAGTCAAATATTGCTAAATAGTTATGCCCGCCCCCCCTCCCCCGCCCCCCCCCCCCCTAACCCGTAATCCTGGATCCGCGCCCGATGGTGGAGCACTGTACATACAACACTTGATGGAATGTTGAACAGTGCAGATCCAGATCAGACTGTGCGGATGCACAGGCTGATCTGGATCTACACTGGTCACAAAACACATAAGACCGATTTCTCCAGTCACAACCATATATCAGCCTTCACCAAAATTGCTAAGTATACTTATCTAGTTAAGTACACTTTGAGGGAGAAATTTTCATTTTAACGATACATTTATTAATTTTTATTACACTGAATTTATTACATTATCACAACCATTTTGGCTGTGATAATGTAATAAATTCAGCATAGTACGTCTGCATACTTCTAATTATCAAATATAAGCAGTTGTTAGTTCTATATGAATGAACTAATGCATTTCGGGAAAAATAAACGATTACTCCCTCAAAGCATACTTAGCAAGATAAGTATGCTTTTAATAGCAATTTTGGTGAAATCGGCCAGATCTGTACCAGGCACCCTCATTACACTGGATCACTCGACTGCTGAAGGCGAGGTTTGAACCTACAACTTCCGGACCCATGCCTCGTTAAGATAGGAATACCCTCCAGTCCTACGGTATTGAAATCAGTGCTCTACCACCAAAACGTAGGATCCAACCTATCATTTGCGGAAATGACAGATTGAATTTGAATCTACAACACCCACTCGGTACATTTATTTATTTAATGTAATGTTTAACGTCCTGTCAACAGCTAAGGTCATTTTATGCAGGGTTAATAGGGCCCAATCCCATATTTCACCCGTTCTGATGGGGCGAAATCCCAAAACCAGAACTGACTATTTAGAGAAAAATATATATCCAGCCCTAAAATTAGAATAACAGGACCAGGTCCTTACCACACCAAAGTCACTTATCTCGGAACAAATGCGATTTTTCGTGAAAAACAGAAAATGTGATATTTTCTGTTAATGACATCAAAAGTTGACACTATTTTCATAGCAAATGCAGAACTTATCGTAACTTTTGTAAATATTTTTTTGTGAGATATCTCGCATGTTCTTCTAGGTATAAATAAAATCACATGGTGCGTCTCATATGGTAGATCAAAATGAAATGAATTTAACATCCCAGCAACAGCTAAGTGAGTGAGTGAGTGAGTGAATAGGGTTTAACGTCCGCTTTTCTGACATAGAGGTACAAGCCTCAGGGAGTCTACACGCAGACGGGTCAACGGGGTCGTGTCCCGTATCCACCTGTCCGAGGGGGGTAAATCCCAACTTCAGAACTCAATATTTACAATCAAAATATATATTCAGTCCTGAAATTAGAACAACCTGATCTGGTGCCAGGCCCTCGCCACACCAGCATCATTTATCCCATCCCCTAAAAGTAATAGGATTAGCGCTAATCTTACTTTTATATATGGGGCATAGCCCGACTCAACTCTCACGTACAAGAAAGCCAAAAATGTACACGAGGGCCAAATCCGGTATAGTGGGTTCCGGAAAGTATGAACCCAATCGTTAAGCCAGTTTAGTCGCCTTTTACGACAAGCAATGGCTACTGCAGCACTATTCTCAGGATCAGTTGATCCCGCCCCGGTGCCTGCACGGGGCGTCAGCAACAGCTAAGATCATATAGGGATGGGACCACAGTGTAGTCTCATCCGACAAACCAGTGGGATGTAAATACTATGTCAGGGATTCCGCTGGCGATCGCCACTTTCGCAATTGGCGATAAAAATTAACAATTGGCGATAAAAAATTACAATTTTCGAGAAAAATCCCTGCTATGTAAGCATATTTTGAACTCACAACTTTCAGTATTGAAGTCCTGGGGTCCGTTTCACTTAACTTTGTACGACTAAAATGTTTGTAAGTGCAAATTTAGGATCGTCTGGAAATTTCATTTGATGGATTTACATTTATTGAGCAAAGGCTGCATATGCAGCCTATGCTCAATAAATGTAAATCCAATAATTGTTTTATACAAGAAAACATTGTTAATGTGAAATTTACAGACCATATATAATAATTTTGCACTTACGAACATTTTAATCGTACAAAGTTGAGTGAAACGGCCCCCAGTATTCAACCCCCCACCCCCACGCGAGTCTCAGCCCTCCATTGGTAGATCAAAACAGAATAACTGACCCTGACAACACCGAAGGCAAAGCGGAGTATAACATATTATGGATGATAATAAGCATGTTTTATATCTCGAGTATTAATGGAGATGTGAAGAAATGAAAACTTTGAAAGAAGTACGTAATTGTGATCACTACATGTTTTTGGCAATGGGAAAAACCAGGTTGCATTGAATAATGGAATACACAAGAATAATTCGCATTAATTTAATACAATTTCAGGTTGTTCATTATAATATTTTGTATATGAATGTGATCATGCCAAATACACAATTAAATACATTTGTGGCTGTGACTGGAGAAATGGGGCTTGTGGGTTTTATGACCAGTATAGATCCAGATCAGCCTGTGCATCCGCAGTCTGATCGGGATCTGCAATGTTCGAAATTGTATCAATAAATCACCAGTCGTGATTTTAAAGCAAAATCGGTCGTTATCAGGCTACAGGCGTGTACTATTTGATCAGAAGCTACACTGGTCACAATAGCCATAAGCCCCATTTCTCCAGTCACAGCCACATTTTAGAAAGACAACATCTATTTATAGAATAGCTACATTCTCTGTTAACCCATTTCATGTAAGATTATGATTCACTGGTATAAAAATTAAAAAAAAACAACATTTTTTTTTCTACATTCTTTATTCCTCAACGCAAATACCGTAAATGTTATTACCAATCATCAGTAGCCGATTTCATCAACATTGCAAAGTATACTTGTCTAGTAAAGTATACTTTGAGGGAGTAATCATTCATTTTCCCCAAAAAACATTATTTCATATAGAACTAACCACTGCTTATATTTGATGATAAATTCAGTATACCGGTAATACAAATATATAAATTTATTCTTCAATTGAAAATTTCTCCCTCAAAGTATACTTTGCTAGATAAGTATACTTTGCACTGTTGATGAAATAGGCTACTGAACTGTCTTTATGAGAGAAAGTACATGTATCTACAGCATGAATTGGGTTAAACATGATGCCCTTACATACAGCAAAACCATATTACCAGATGGCTGCGCGTCAACATATCAAGCCTGTCCAAGCAGGCATTTGATGATGCCAGGGTGTATGTTGAACAGTTGCAGCTAGAGACGTGGGTGTAACTGGAGAAATGGGGATTACTCTTGATCTGTTAAGACAATTTATGCAACCCGATAAGGATCTATACTTGTGTTGGATGGATTGATTTATTGGTGCTGAACGGCCTATCAGCAGCTAAGGTCATGTAAGGCCTGACCAACGGATTCGATCCTATATTTAACCTGCTGCATTGTGGGGAAAATTTCAATATCAGAACGGAATATTTACATCGAAAACAAATATATTCAGCCCTGAAATTAGAATAACCAGACCTTGTGCCAGGTCCATACCACACCAGTCGCTTGGCCCCTTCCCCTAAAAGAAATAGGATTACAAATAATCATATTACTCATATAAAGTAGTGTTTCCCCCAGGATGAAAAAGTTTTGTCAACCCATCTATATATATACACCGTCATGTGATTTTTTCCCCATCACCTGTGTTACTGTGGAGTGCCGTGGCGTAATGGTTAGTGTGTCGGACTACTGATCCAAGGGTCGTGGGTTCGAGCCTGACTAGCGGCGTGCGTTGTGTCCTTGAGCAAGATACTTTATCCACACTGCTCCAGTTCACCCAGCTGTAAATGGGTACCGATAATTCGTAGTTGCTCTGTAAATACGAATTACCGGCTTCTCTCAAGAATCTCTACCTCCGTTCTTTCTCCCATTCTTGGGAGACGGCATGCAAGGTCATAGAGCCAGTGCCGCCGTTAAATATAAGCTAAAAAAAAAACCTGTGTTACTACACTATCACTTGGCCCCACGCGTGAATGCCAGTATGATTGACCATCAAGATAATAAAGACATGACTTTAACACTTTGCATGCTGGGAAACTTGTGGGCTATAAATAGTTCAAAACTAGCGGACAAAAATTCATCATATTTTCTTGTATTTCTCCACGTAAATATAATGAATTATCAATACGTCTTGGAATTTCATTAGAATTGAGTCCTGAGGACTCAAATTCTAATGAAATTTCAAGACATATTTACAGAGAGAAATAAAACATATACTCCTAATTTGTTTGGCGGATATTTTCACAGCTAGCATGCAAAGAGTTAAAGGTGGATTCATTATTAACTTGTGCATATCCTCACAGACATTTTTTGGTCGAAGATGTGCTGGAAATATTTCTAGTGTTAACCCTTAGACCGCTACTCACAACAATTGTCATCTGCTGTTGCTTGTATATCTTGCCTTATTTCTCAATAAAAACATGGTTTGACAGCACTTCAGAATCATTTCCAATGGAAATGATTCTAAAGTGCTGTCAAATCATGTTGTAAATGATTCTAAAGTGCTGTCAAAACATGTTTTTGAAAATAAACAGCAGACAACAACAAAATTAAGATAGCGGTCTAAGGATTAATTTTGAAGAAAAGGACAAGTTAAAATAAATCCTGATGAACACTAAATAAATGGATGTGACCGTACACACCCCTCCTTTGTCATAATCAATCACAGAGGCGATAGGAAGCACAGGTTATATACTCCATATATGGAGGGAGTAAAAAAAAAATTTAGCTTATTTTTTTTCTTCATTTATTGATGCTTTTAGGCATATTTAATGTATTTATAGACCTCGGTCCGTTACTTCAACCTGTGGATAGGAGGGGGGCTATCCATGGCATTACAATTGGCGGAGTTTGACGTCATGCTGCTTAGTTCAACAGTTTGTTTTTGTTGGTTTATTGGTGTTTAACGGCCTATCAACAGCTAAGGTCATGTAAGGCCGGGCAAACAGGTTCAATCCCGTTTTAACCTGCTGCAATGGGGGGAAAATCCCAAAATCGGAACCGGAATATTTACAAAAGAAAAAAATAAAATAAAATATTCACGCCCTGAAATTTAGGAATAAAACCCGACGAACGAAAGAATATTTACAAGAAAAAAAAATATTTCAGCCCTGAATCTTAGAATAAACCCGACCGTGGTGCAGGTCCATAACCACACCAAAGTCACTTGGCCCCTTCCTCTAAAATAGGATTATGAATAATTGTAATGCTCGCTTAAGGGGTATAACCAGATTCAACCGTTGCATACAAAATGCCAAAGACGTATGTGACGGCCAAACCAGGTCTCCAGTCGGAATTCCGGTAAGGACGAACCCCAATCGTTAAAGTACCCATCGCATGCTCCCACCTGCCACCCACTTAGTTTAACAGAGACACCACAAGGAGAAATTATTAAGCAACTTTAAATCAAACAAATCAAGAATACCCCAACTGATGTTACTCATTATTTTTCAAGTTGGTAAATAGAGAATAGTAGGTTAGTGCCGTGAATGGGAAAAAATATCTGGCAAGGCTTAGGAAACGGGATGGGCGAGGCTCTGACGAGCACATCCTGTTTCCGTGCCGCGCCAGATATTTTTCCCATTCACGACACTAACCTACTATTCTATTTATCCCGTCAACATTACAAATAGGTTTAAAATGCAAAAAAATAACCCCAGCTGCATCTCCAAATCGTATTGACAGGATATCAAAAATATGTTTCACGGCACCGTGTTTCATGGCACATACGCACTGTGTTGACGGGATATAAGGAGACAATTCTAATGAAATGCCAAGACATGTTTTCATTTCGAGGCAAACTTGATTAAAATTTTGAAATACCCAATTGCTTATTAAGAAATGATGGAGCGAAAATACTCAATTACTAATTCCTTATCTGGAGCCTGTAGGTCTATTTTGTTTGCAACAGGGCCATATAAGAAACTCCACCAGCAGCGACTACAGCAAGTACAAGTTAAAAATCAGATGAATAAATTGCTTAAAACCATCAGTGATTGCATATATATTAGAATCGAGTAAAAATGAACACATCATTGGCAAAATACATGCAAAATGGGATAAATAGGCAGTATGTGAACAAAAATGGACGAATCAATGACGCTGTTTAACCTTTAGAATGCACGAGACGAAAATTGTCGTCTGCTGTTGTATATTTTATATTCGTTCTCAATAAAAACATGGTCCGACAGCACTTGAGAATCATTTCCATTGGATTGGAAATGATTCTAAATAGCTGCCAAACAATGTTTTGTTGATAAAAATGGAAATTAAAAAATGAACAGCACACGACAAAATTTAATTCAGCATTGTAAGTGTATTGCAAATGTATCCCTTTAATTGCACAACAAAGAAAACAGAGTAATTGTACATGATTTGAATAACATGCGAAATATCAACACATGTATACGATAATAAAAATCTACCAGGTCAGTCAAACCTCCATTAACAATCACCTCTCTACAACACCCTCTCTGTAACAGTCACTGTTTTATGTACCAAATTGACAAATTCTATTTTCATCCGACCCAAACTACAATAGCCAGTGCAACCTCGTTACGACTGTCAACTACTGGGAGCCACAAAGGCTCCCAGTAGCTGACAGTCGTAACGAGGTTGCACTGTATTTAATGCCCATGTAACTTCATAGAGGTGTCATTTGTTTTTCTTCACAGTGATTCTTTAACCCGTACAATGCTGAATTAAATTAGTTACCTGCTGTCTTTTTTATTTTCATTTTTTTTCTCAGCAAAAAACCATGGTTTGACAGCACTTTAGAATCATTTCCAATGGAAATGATTCTAATGTACTGTCAAACCATGTTTTTATTTAGCAGATGACAATATTTGATTCTCGCCTTTTACGGGTTAATGCACAATATGAAGTGAAGTGAATGGGTTTACCGTCCCAGCAACAGCTAAAGGCATATAGAGACGTGGACCACAGTTTAAGGTCTCATCCGACAGACCAGTGGGATGGAAATACTAAGTATTTCTCACGTCTAGGGTGAGGACTAAACCTAAACCTCTTGTTCAGCCCATCCCTAAAGCACCATATGAAATGATTAGTTAGTAGTATGAAACCATCGCTGAATGATCAATTGTTTGACATCAAATCAGTTTAACAGGGTCAATAGACAGGAATTCAGTGTTACAATCTACAAACGTTATCTCAAACTACTGATAACGCGAAGTAAAATTCATAGTTCCAAGTACATGTTTTCCTATGTCATAACTATTGTTACATAAAATTTTCATTAACTCCAAGTACTTTATTTTCTTCAGTCCCTTCGACTTTGAGTAAACAAGTGTAGACTCGTGTGAGGACCTTGTAAATCCAGCACTGAAATTACTTTCCAAAAATGTAAATTGCAAACATTCTTAATTGACCCATTTGTGAATCCTGGAAAGGATGGATTCACAATTAAGATTCATGTATCCAAACTAAAAAGCCAAACATGTAGACCCAGATGGCATTATATGGAAATTCAGGCTGATCTGGAGATGGATCACAGCAATATTTAAAAATATCCCAAGCACATGTATCATAAAATACAACAGTTAAAATCATCCATCCCTATTTCTTTGCCTTCACGATGTTGTTGATTTTATCAGTGATAACCTGGAGGTCAATGTTTTTGTCAATCTTCAGGTATTTTCCCTTCTTTATCTGTATGGAGGAGATCCACTCGGGCACCAGCTCTATACACAGGTTAATGTGTGGCATAATGTCACCTACAACAGAGTGATTGATTGCAGTTTTACGTTCAACATCATGGTCATGCAAGACATGCCATGTGATTTTGTTTCTACTGTCTGTTTCACGAAAGCTGCACAAGTTTTACAGCCATATAAACAATGCAAAAACAATATTGTTTTCGATAATATTAAATTTTATAAAAAATTAAGAATGAGCCTTCTTTTTATTTCGCGAAATTTTGACAAATATTAATTTTATCACGGAAGATGGATTTGTCTATGGAAATTTAACATGGAGGAAAGGTAGGTAGAGGAGTTGTGGGAGGATTCAAAAAACGAAAATTTTGGAAATTGACTCCGAAACCAGACTAGATAGCTTGGAAATAAGAAAACAAGTCAAATTTCGAAAATCGGTCCAGTATTTCTGAAATTCAAAAAATTTCCCCATGTTAAATCCCCATAGACATCTCACTTTGTATTGATGTATTATTTTTGAATTGTTCATATAGTCGTAAAATTTGGGCAGATTTCGTGAAACAGACAGTAAGAACATGTGTGTTTGTTAGTTTGTTTATTGGTGTTTAACGGCCCATCAACAGCTAAGGTCATGTAAGGCCGTGCAAGCGGTTTTCACCTGCTGCATTGGGGAGAAAATCGAGATTTTGAACGTTTTTTTTCTCAGGAACCACATGACCAATGCTGGCCAAACTTCATAGTAAGTTAAGATCCTTGGGTGAAACATTTACAGATTTGGTAAAATGAGTCATCGCTTAATCCAAGATGACCGCCATCTAAAAATAGCACAATTTTTTTAAAACATATGAACTCAATGTCCCATTCTCGTCTGGTGTTCATGGAGTCAGGTGAGCGAAATTAGGGTCATCATGGCCCTCTTGTTTAGAATAACTCGGTAACCACTTAACCAATTTTTATAATATTTGACCACAGTGTGTGTCTAGGAATGTTGCTTTGTTTTGCGTACGACCCACGTCCGACCGCTGAAGGTCAAGGTCGCTCGCGACTTATGTTCACCTTGTTTGTAAGGCAAAAATGTTAAAGTTTTGTTTTTATTTTTTCAATAACTCATCAACCGCCAATTTTGATAATATTTCGCCACAATGTGTGTCTAGGGATGGTGCTTTGTTTTGCATACAACCCAACCGCCCAAGGTCAAGGTCACTGAGGACTTTATAAATTGTTTTTATTATTATTATCAAGGCTGCCAGCGAGGGGATTAGCTTCAGTAGTAGTAAGGGAGTCAAAATGATACCACCTACCGTGGTATCATTTATAACCCTCTATAATACCCCCACCACCCCCGAAAATAAAAAAATTGGTTAACGAGGAAAATTGGGTCTCCCGACAGCAAATTTATGAATTTTTGGAGAAAATAATTTTGAAAAGAGGGAGTCCCAATTATATTGGTAATTGACTTTTGAAAGTATATATTGGTGTCATAAATACATCGTGTTTTTTTTCAAGTCCAATTGAACAGACAAAACGAGTACCAATATAAAAGAGAAAATGGATAATTCAATACAATTTGAATTGCAAATTTTTAATGACTGTGTTGAAGAAGTTTACGAAGAATACGGGGGTTATAATCCTGTATATAAATTCTATAAAATGAGAACACTAGGCGATATCGAATATATGAAATACCAGCGTAATTTATTACGCTCCGATAAAAACGTTACACATTTCCATATTATAACCGGCAATTATGTCAACTATACAAGAGGCAAATACGAACATTAAGACAGATAATGCGTATCGGATATGAAACTAAGGCGTATTATATAAAACTATTAAAACCCAACGATTCGTTTACGAACGTACATTTCTACGATATCGCTTATAAATTTATGTTGTAATCACAACATCAAGCAGACGACAATGTTTCACTTACACGTGTTATAAACATGCAAATTATGTGTCCTACCTTACACGTATATTAAGTGTCCATTTTATAGAGAGAATTAACAACGATTACGTCCTTTCCCGGGATTGAAACATAAACACACGTAATAATATAAACTTACACACACGTGGGTTGTATTACACAAAAACCCGCTATCGATATTCCGGAATGAAACATAAACACACTGTAAATATATACTACACACAGTGGGTGTGTATTACACAACCCGCTATCGATATTCCGGAAGTATTTCTTACATTGTGATTGGTTGGCATGTTTTTAATTTTTTTTTAATTTTACTTTTAATAATTTAGAACGTTATAACCTATATTATTAAATAAAAAACGAACTTATTATATAAAAAGCAAATAAAAAAAAAAGAGTAAATATTGGTATTGCACAACACGGTTTTAGCTTAATATATGTAAAATTAACAACAATAATTTGTCTTGGGGGACGCCCCTTGACCAAAAATGAGCGCTCAGTGCTTCCGTGCAGGCACTTCCAAGGTTGTCTAGACTTTCGACACTGGTTCCTAGATCAGCCGATAGATGGGGGTGTGCTGTACAGGCAGCTATTACACCCGGCTAGCTACAACATGAGACGAGTAAGACAAAGATAAGATCAGAGAAGGTGGCTAGCTGGGTGGGCCCAGAAGGGTTTTGCTGGCGTGGGTTCGAGCCTCGGTAGGACCTAAACTTTTTTTTAAATTATTAATAATTTTCTTAATTAATTCTTTAGAATTATCAAAATTATTAATTAATAAATTGTTTACTGCACCAATATAATTAAAATTAATTATTTTTTAAAACCACATTTGTAGGGATAGAAATAAATAAAAATGTTTAGCTCCAACCGCGGCGCGAACCCACGACCCTCGTCTCTATAGAGTATTGCCTTAACCCACACGACCATGTAGGCTGTTATGATAAACATGACCTAGTGTTGTACAATTATCAATTACGACAATGTTTCAATTACACGGGTTATGAACCATGCGTAAATTGATAGCCGAGGTAAACAGAGCCGAGTGTATCAATTACACAGACAGTGTAATCCTCGACTGAATTTGTAATTCTCAGTGAAAAACACATGTTGTATAGGTATGTAAATTTGTTTACTGCACCAATATAATTAATTATTTTGGTGCTGTAACATTTCCTCCGACTTTATTTCCAAGTTTTACCCTAAATTTATCCCAATCAGTACACTCAATCTTGGGCATGGTGGCGCGCGCTTTGATTCTTATATCATTTTTTAATTGTTCATATCTCCGCATTTCTTCCACCACGGATTCAAACTCTAAATTTTATATTTTCTTATCGGCCAACGCTTTGGACACCATAACGTCGATGGTATTTTTCTTAGACCTTGCGAGAACGGATATTCTATCATGTTTTCTACATTTTTTCTCGAGTTTTCACCGACGCCTAATTACCTACACAACAACCAGAAACGGCCGACACCGCACATTAAAATCCCGCTAACGGGAACCGTTATAATGGTGGATATAGTTGCAGCTGTCCCCAGCCACACAACACAGAAACACATCGCCAGAGCCGTGCTAGATACTTCAGCCATGTTCACCGCGCGCCTATATTTTTTAGCGTATCTTTTTCTATTTGTATATTCTCTAACTAAAATATCCTGCATAGCGACGATATTATTCAACCTAAAAATCTGAACTTCTTTCGTTAATTGTACACAGTGTTGATGGAGTGGTATTGACAATTGGAAGCGTTGATTCGTTCATATTAAATTTTACAAATTTATTTCAATATATTAGTATTTACAAAATAAGTTCAATTAACAACGAGACAATAGTGGAAGAACTCTCTGGGTCACCGATTTTCGTAACAAAGTTAATAACACTACCTTTGGAAAGTCTAATTCGATCATAACCGGAGAACGAAACCACCGTCGAACTATCTCCAGAGATTTTAGTGACTCCAACCCCCGCTCTCATACTACAATATTTATCGCGACCGCGCCCACAGGTTTACCACTACCATTAACCGAGCAGACCGCCATTTGGATAACTTCACCCGCGGCTGTCATAGTGTACCCCCCACATTTATTACTCGCTTTGGCACCGAACGAATATTCATAGTGCCCCTCAACCAATGGGCCCCGCTTCTCAGCCCAAACTGTTATGGCACGTTTTAGCGTTTTCATTGTTTGCACTATTCCGGCAAGCGCACTGTTTTGCGTTATATGCCTCAGTACGAATATTATAAGAGGCCTCCTCAAGAGCTTTGGTCGCGGCTAGCGATCATTGTTTAGTTTATCGACTTCGGTTATCTTTCCGTCTAGTTCGGTAAGTGCCGCTTCTCTGAGAGTCCTCTAAGCGCAACGCATCATAAGCCTTCCGTATGGTCGCGGTGGCCAGGGCTTTCTCAACACACCGAGGGCCTCTTTTTGAAATTCGGTTATTTTCCCGTCTAGTTCCAACCGCCGCTTCTCTGATGAGAGAGTCCTCTGAGCGCAACGCTTCATAAGCCTTCGCAAGGGCTGCCTGGTGGTCTTCTCGGGCTTTCTCAATACCCGACCGGGCCTCTTTTCGAAATTCGTTATTTTTCCGTCTAGTTCACCAACCGCCGCCGCTTCTCTGAGAGAGTCCTCTGAGCGCAACACCCTATAAGCCTCCGTAAGGTCCGCCTGATGGTCTTCTCGGGCGGGCTTTCTCAATACCGTTCGGACCCCCTCAACCCCAACCGGGCCCTCTTTTCGAAATTTATTATTTTTTCGTCTAGTTCGGTAAGTGCCGCTTCTCTGTTGAGAGAGTCCTCTGAGCGCAACGCCCCATAAGCCTCCGCAATGGCCTCCTTGTGGTCTTCTCGGACCCCCTCAACCCCCGACCGGGTCTCTTTCAGAAATTCGGCTATTTTCCCGTCTAGTTCAGTAAGTGTCGCTTCTCTGTTGAGAGAGTCCTAAGCGAACATCATAAGCCCCGAAGGTTCGATGGTGGTCTTCTCGGCTTTATAAATACCCACCGGGTTTCTTTTCGAAATTTTGTTTTTTATCTATTCGGCAACCGCCGTTCTCAGAGAGTCCTCTGAGCGCAACACCTCATATGCTTCCGTAAGGTCCGCCTGGTGGTCTTCTCGGGCTTTCTCAATACCCGACGTGGCCTCTTTTTGAAATTTAAATTTGGTTTATTTTTTTATCTAGTTCGGTTAAGTGCCGCATCTCTAATGAGAGTCCTCTAAGCGCAACGTATCATAACCCTCCGTAAGGGCCGCCTGGTGGTCTTCTCGGACTTTATCAATATCCGACCTGCTCTCTTTTCGAAATTTAGTTATTTTTTTACCTAGTTCGTTAGTTCCGTTTCTCTGATGAGAGTCCTCTGAGCGCAACACCTATAAAGCCGCCTGATCTTTCTATTATCCGTTCGGACTCCCTCAATTTGTGCAGTCGCCGTCAGCACTTCTACTCTAACATCTGATATACTCCTGTGAATCCCGTTTGTGACCTTCGATATGGTTTTATTGATCAGGGCCTTGGTTTTTCCAGTAGTTAAAAAGTCTCCCTCTGTCGGGATGAATCCACCTTCTGCCGGTTCCAAATTCTTTGAATTTGTCACCCAATCGGAAGAACTACCTGGTCCGTATATACTCATAATAAAATTAATTATAATATTGGGCACCTATACTCAATTGGAAATTTCGAGAACTACCGAAATCGGGTAATCGTTTTTCAACTTTCTCGCTTGATCATCGAGAATAGAGACCGTAAATTCGTGGATATGTCCCGATTCCAAAACTTTCATCTCGGGCTGTGGGAAGTCTAAGGTCACAGTCTCGCCATAGAAAGTCGCTGGCTGGCACAGTTTTCAGTAATGTGCTGGGAGTGCCGTCTACCGTGTTGTACGATGTGTTCACCCGATCCAGGTGCACCCTGAGAGTTTTCGTGAAGGCGAAGTCCACCGGGTTATCACCGACGTACTCACCCGGGGTAAACACTCCTTTGTTTGAGGAGTATGTCTCTCTAAAACCGAGTTGAATACCCAACCCCGGGGAGACCACTACCGCATTATCACTGCTGATGGTCATTGTTGCGAGCCCGGTAGCATTCGATACTGTGAGGTTGATTATACCGTCAAGCTCTGAGTTGACAAAATCTTTGAGCTGTCTTATTCCCCACAGTCCGTGAGGCAGCTTTACACCTAATTGTTGTCCATCCTTCACATAGTAAAACCCTTCGCTCTTCCCCACATTCTGCCACCCGACCGTGAAGGTGATTGATATGAGGCCCACCCGGCGTTTTCTGCAGCAGTTGTCGATTGATTTTTGAAGTTACACTCCCTCCCTTTTGAAACATTAGTGATAGTAGCAAACATAATAATATCTTTCAATGGATACAAAAGCATTTAGCTTTAACTCTAATGCAAATTACGCGGTCGGAGGTAAATACACGCAAAAAGACGTTGTTAACCTTGTACACCCAACCGTAACGGTTAGACCGGACAGTGGATTTGCCACCAATTTCCCTAACACGTTTGAGAAAATATAGGATGCCCAAGATTACTACGATGGAGGCGGTAAACGGGTGGAAAGCCACACCGATGCAGTTTTGGCAGAACCAGCTAAATTTTGATGTATGGTGCGCAACAGCCGGGTGTGGAGTTTCACATAAAGACCATCTAACATCCAAGAATATCATGCTCCGAAGTGTCTACAACTTTCACACGTATTATACTATTAGGAGGATTCTCAAAGAACTAGGTATTTCTCTACCTCAAGACGACGCCTGGGATCCCATTTCCAACGCATACGACCGTATGGCGTTTGAAAGACTGTGTAACGAATTTAACGTTTCAAAAGACGCGGACTGGAGGCAGAAAGCATTTCCTACCACCACCGGCCTCGGGGACGTTCTCATTCGGGGCCAGTCCGGGAATTGGACGCAGACTGATTTTAGACACGATTACTCCGGTGACCACATCGTCAGTCGGAACGCGGGGGAATTTTGACCCCGCGACTATGACTTTCGGGCCAGAAGTGTCTGGAGGTCGGCACTGTGGCGTGTTTTCTTGTAAAATGTTACCTCCGAAACTGGCTCAGTCGATTACATACAGCAGGCTGCTGAGGTTCAGAACGCGTGGACCACATTTTATGTTAGATAAGGGTCTAGGGTTCACGCAGGCCGGGGTTACTCGCGTCAACGAATCTATTCGCACGTACGTCTGGGCCATCCTCGGCGCACAGAAGCAAACTCGCAGTTCTATACTGGGCACGGGAACGGCGTTTGATGCACAAAAACAGTTCTTGGCACTTGTCGAGGACGCCTTCTCAGCTAAGGTGGACCTGGAGAAGGCGATCCAGAATTATCAAGACGTTTTGCAGACTGCCAGCACCCCAGTGGACTATGTATTTGGAATAGGTCTTTATATGGCGCCGAGCAATATGATACTACGAGACGACCCGGTTGATGGTTACAATAATCAGATCGTAATCGCCACCGGCAATCAAAAAATCAGTCACAATGGTAACGTGAACACGGATATCATCAAGCGCACCCCCCCCCCCCCCAAAAAAAAAATGATCGGGCGCGGAGTTGTAAATTCAAATAAATTTGAAAAAGATTTCATAAAACCCCCAAAACACAAAATGGATACACCTCCCTTAACACAATCGAACCCAGTACCCCCAATTCGTAAATTGGATGCACCATCGAGTTCCATCAACAATGTTGAAACACCAATCGAGATTGGAAGCACAACACACGAGGAGGAGAAATTAGGGCTCGTCGTCGCCCTCGTGGCGATCGGATTATTTACGCTTTGGTTTTAGGAACTCTCTGGCGAAGAATAGTAGGAGACCGGCGATTGCCACGATTAAAGCCCAAGTATTCTCGGCGAGCCATCCGGCCGTTTTTGATAATATAGATAGCAAGTAAGAAACGATACTTCCGATCAGTCCAGGTAGTGCGGCAGCCGCCTTTTCGGCTAATTTAGCCAGGAGACTGGCGAGGGCTTTTAGTTGTTTTTTTTACCCACTCTTGGCTCCGCCTGATGGCGCGGGTGCTGGTGTGGGTGCTGGTGCTGGCGCGGGTGGTGGCGCCGCACCACCAGTGAAAGTTAGAACTATGAATGATATAGTCATGCTGATAGCAACGAGGATGCTTGCTATCGTGATGCCCTGTTCTCTGAACAGAGTGCGAAGACGCTCACCGAGTGTCGTCTCCTCGTGCAGGACCCTCGAGATTGTTTCGCGGATCCGACTTATTTGGGTGCGGAGAGCCTCACGGTTAGTCGATGCAGCCTGCAAGCGAGCTTCTCTTTCGTCCAGCAACGACCGCAGGCGTTCGGTGATCCGCTCGGTAGATTCTCTATCGTCACCAGCTTCCTCCAGTTTTCTTTCTTCTAGCGCGATATGTTCATCCAGCGACGAGAGTTTGGCGAGGTTAAGGACCAGTTCGCCCCGGACCGTTTGCATAACCTTATCGAGGCCCCGGAGTTCGCGAAGAGGTAACGGTGGGTCATCGTTAGACCCTTGTTCGAGGTTGAGTATTTCGTTTTCGCTGAACGTGGTCTCCACCGCGTTAATAACGTCGGTGGCCACTTGAGGGACCTCGCTGAGCTCGATAGAAACTGTCGAGTCGTCCATCTTATCTTTTAGGTTGTTTACGGCCCTTACAGCTGCGGCACTCAAAACAATCTTCGTATTCTTCTTCCAATCTACGAATCCAAGTTCGTTCCTTACGAGTTGGCCACCGCCCGGGTTTCCGGCAATGGTACCCAGCGCTAGGGGTTTACCGGTCCTCGTGTTGATGATTGGGATATTTGATGCTGCTTTTAGTCGCAATCTACCGTTCAGATCAAATTTGAACTTGGAGTAGTCGCGACCGACAGATGGGACCAGACTTTTTCTGCCAAACTGTTGTAGTAGTCGTTTACAGCTCCCTCGAGTAATTCCCGACTTTGACTAGTAGTAGCGCCACCTAATTCCCCGATTGGATTGGAACTGGAGGCTGTATCAAGGGCGTTTCGTCATTATAATCATCTATGTCATCATCATCCGCATCGACGTAATCGTCTCTGCCGATTTCATCCATGTTAATATCGTAATCAGCCATATTAATTTCTTAAAATTAATTATGTATTAAAGACAAAACCATAAGGGTTTAATATAGTTTCACTAAATTATGTCTTCGAGTCAATACGGTCGCAAACTCAATCCATACCGCAGACTGCGTGAGCCCCTCGGGGCAAAAGGCGTGAGACAGTGTCGTTATTACGAACAACCCATCGACGATCGACCAGAACCAGCAGCTCTTGGTCCGCTTCCCCAACCTCGGAGCTAACGACGTCATTGTGCCGGGTACTGTTCGCCTCGCTTTCACTATTTCGCTGACGTCGACGGACGAGGACTGAACCGTCGTTCAGAACCTTGGTCGCGCCATCGTCAAGAAGACCATGATAAAGATTTCTGGTAATGAGGTGATGTCGATCGACGACAGCGACGTCTACCATTGTTATCAGGACCTATGGAAGACGGCGCAAGAGCGTGAAAACGCTGTCTATCAGGGTATTGACACCAGCAAAAATAAGAACGTAACCAAACTTAGAATCGGGGCTGGTAACAAGGTAGATAACAACGCGAGTGACAATGCGGTCGCGGGCGCTTACGGCAACCGCTTCTACACCCCGCTCGACTTTGAGTTGCTGGAGAGTCACATGCCCTACTATCAGAGCGCTTTGGCTGACCGCCTCGAATACGAACTAACGTTCAACGACTACGGCCGAGTTCTCATAACAGCGACATGTTATCGACGTATACGATCGATAATGTTTCGCTGGAGTACGACATGGTCACGATGCCCGAACTCGCACGATTGATCAGAACCCAGTACGCCGGGCGCGTTGCCATACTTTACGACCGAGTTCTTCGCCATCGCAAGATGACGAAAGACAAAGGCGACACATTGTGGAATATTAACGTCAACGTACCCGCCCGCTCGATGAAAGGTATAATGATGTTGTTCGAGGATGCTCGTTTCGCGTTTCGGTGCTAGAAAAACCGACAAATTCTATAACCCCAAAATCACGAAGGTAGAGGTGACGATCGAGGGAGTACCCAATCAACTCTACAGCGCGGGTCTTCGCGCGCACCAGCAGTGGGACGAAGTAAGAAAGCAGTTTGCTGCCGGCTCTAAGCGCTCTCCGGAGGTTGCAGCGGTTGCCAAAGACCTGCATCTCTCGGCCGTCTCCGTCGCGGATTTCCTGAATACCAAATACGCGTTATGGCTAGACATGCGAGCCAGCGACGACGACCAAATACACGGCAGCGGACGCCAAGTTGAGAACGCTAGCGAGGG
The DNA here is from genome assembly GCA_029237695.1 of Conchocele bisecta. NCBI lineage: Eukaryota > Metazoa > Mollusca > Bivalvia > Lucinida > Thyasiridae > Conchocele > Conchocele bisecta. The sequence goes on along the minus strand of CM055265.1, from coordinate 70,769,228 downwards.
TGTGACGATCCAGATAACCAGAGGCGGACGGAGCCGGGCCATTGAACGTGTACTTATATATAATTACAAACGCACAACTCAACATCGAAGATGGCCGATACGTCTCAGCACTCTACTAAATCTAACGATTTATTAATTAATTTTAAGGAAATTAGCAATCATTCTAACGATTTATTAATTAATAAATTTGATAATTCTAAAGAATTAATTAAGAAAATTAGCAATCAATACCAATTCACGATTGGAGATACCCACTCTGCCATAATATGTGGGCAGACAGGATGTGGAAAAACGGTTTTCATCCTAGACTTGCTCGAGGGCTCCTACCGCGATGCCTTTCGTCATATTGTGATCCTGTGTCCCACTGTGCGGCACAACGATACTTATCAGCGGCGAACGTGGATATGGACCGACCCTGAGGTATACGTTATTGACCCCGGTGATAGGCTTCACGATTGGTTGCGTGGTTTATACCAAAAATTCCAGGGTGAGCCCACCCTATACGTGATTGACGATTGCTCGGCCAAGGCGGCGATGACCAAAAAGAAGGACATGCTCTCCGAGCTCGCATTTTCTGGCCGCCATGCTAGGCAAAGCGTATGGATATCCACTCAAAAGTACAACGCCGTCCTCAAGGATCTGCGCGAGCAAACGAAATGGGTCGCCCTCTTTCATTGCAAGGACCGAGACTCATTCGATGACTGTCTTCGAGAGAATGACGTTATCCCAACGCGCGAGGAGCGCTGGAGGTTAGACGGATGCTTTCGGAAACTAAGCACGCCAAGCGTTTTGCTAAAGACTGATCAACCAACTACTTACGAAGTTATCAATAATTTTATAATTAATTAGCAATTACTGAACAAATGCTGAAACAATGCTTAGCAATTGCTGAACACAATGCTGAACATATGCTTAACAAATGTTGAACAAATGCTGAACAATGGTTAACAATGTTAACAATTTGGTGCTCCGCTGCGAGCTTTGTTGCGAGCATAATGGTGATCATAAGTATCGGGTGGTGCGCTTGGCAATATGTTAAAGTGATGAGACTTGTTAGAATAGTTAAATTAATTTTAAGAAAAATGAACTGCGACGAACTTCTCGATCAGCTAATAGAAGAAACCTCAACTCCGACTGCCAACATAGATAATGATCCGACAGAGCAATCGGAATCAACTCCAACGGCGGTTGGTATTGGGTTGAGTGCAACGACCCCGAATGAAAATGAAAATGCGGCGCGACGAGAGCGGCTAGCTGCGCTGGTTGCTGGGGGACAATCGGAGTATATCTCGGTAGGACGTCTCTCAGTTTTTCAGGTGGATAAGATGTCAGATGCGGAGATCGATAAAATGTATGCGCGATACGAATCTAGGTTAGGTGCGGAGATGACAAAAACTCTCGGATCGGCGGTTATTCATTTGTACGCAACCGCCGTTAGTATACTTCTCCCTATACCAAACACACCGCGGGATTGATTGACGATCTAGAGACTGACCCTTTTATAGGTCACACTCTTAGAACAGCCTGCTGCTCAATTTATCACAAGTTTGGAATGTACTTAGCTCCGCTGACAACCGCGTTGACCACGGGTAAACACTGTCAATTTGGACATATATGCCCACGAACTATAAGCCCTGAAAATGATGACACAAGACACACCCGCGAGAGTGACGGAGTTGAACCGATTGCTCCAACCCAATCGAACCCAACTCCGCCACTGGATGACATACCGCATATAAAAAATCCCAAAAGACAGGCAGCTGGGCGGGCGGCGGCTGCCACCCGAAAAGTTAAACAAGATAAAATACTCGCCGAGCTTCGAGAGGCTAAACAGTCGTTGCAATCGGGGACGGAGACAGCAAAACATCTGAAGACAGAGTTGAGTACAACAACACCCCCAATTCACGAATTGGAAGCACACTCAACACCCAATCGAGGTTGGGCGAATCCGATTGAACCCAAATTTTCGTGAATTGGAGTTGGGTTGTTGGTGGTGGTCTGGCAGTTGTTGGTGCCTTGTGCGTGTGGAAATACCCCCTATTATCGAAAAAACAACCAGCCAGTGTTCAGAAGAAAGTTACGAAACACCAATCGCGATTGGACGCGCCCCATTTAAACATTGATCGCGACCCCTTTTATATGCAATAATGGCTGAACAAGATGGTAAAATGTTAGTGAATGCGCTTTATCACGCCGTGGTGATATCGGGTTTCAGTATCGGGTATGCTCGACTATCAAAGATGGCCCTAGGAGGATCCGCTCCCAAATTGGACTTTACTGTGAGAGACGTAGAGCTCGCGACCTTAGATGTAGCGGCCGCAGTTTGGACCCGAGATTATCTAGTTAAAGCTGGAATTCTACCAGTTAATATATGGAAATAAATGGCTTCAATCGCAATAATGATAGGTGGTGCGCTCGTAAACGCATTGGCGTTCAGCGGCAGCAACTTTCTATTCTCTAAACTACAAAACTCGAACGCGGATGAGGAGCGTAAGCGTCACGATTTAGCTGTAGAACAACTCAATAGCGCAAAGGAAGCGTGGTCGAAAAAACGAACCGCCCATCTTGACTGGGTCAATGAAGAGCTTCGCCGCGAAAATCACGCCGCACAAACTTTTCAGAACGTTGAAGAAGCCAACCGCGAGTACGCGCTGGCATATCCGCAGAAAAGTCTCGCGCTGCTGGATCGCGAGCCCCAACTTTCAGATTTCTATGTACCGTCAGAGCCCAAAAAGACCGCGAGATCGCGTTCATCGTCGTGGGAATGGGTGTGGTGGGTCTCGTCGGCTACTATATTCAATCGAGATTTATAAATATATATATATAGAACGATGTCAGTTGACGAACTTTATTTTGCTATGATTGATGTAGGCTACACTGCCCTTAAACACCGCATAGCTGGTGCAAAGGGTATGATTAGTCTGGCCCGAGATTCTCTCGAGACGTGGCGGGAGGACGAAAAAGTGGCCACCCTTTTCGCAAAGCGGATGTTAGATTCCTCCACCAATCCTGGGGGATTATATTTTCCCAATTTCCTTCAGAACTTAACCCCCAATCGCGATTGTACTTCCAATAAAGGTTTATTATTATCGACGCAGTTACCGGACGATCTGGCGAGGGCATGTTGGAGATTGTCAGATATATTAGAATACATCGCATACGATGAACACGCGCAAACTTAATACCAAACTATCGGTTCGCCTAACGCGCAAGCTAGCGAACACGTACTATAGCCCCCGCGGCTACTGGAAGGGACTCGCTGCCATCAAGAACCTCGCGGCGGCGACCAAGGTTTCAGAAAACGCTGTCAAGGAATGGCTCAAAAGAAGCAGGCCATCTGGCAGATCTATTTACCCGCGCCTCACAATATTCCGCGCCCGAAATTCGACGTGCCGGTACCGAACCAAGTTCACCAAGCCGATCTCCTGTTTCTCCCTCACGATCGCGTCGGTCGTAAGACGTACAAGTACGCGCTGACAGTCGTTGACGTAGCGAGTCGTTATAAGGGAGCTGAGCCGTTGGCCACTAAAGAGTCTAAGGAGGTGGCCGAGGCTCTCTCCCGAATATATAAGAGGAGTCCTCTCAAATGGCCGAATCTTCTCCAGGTCGATCCCGGCCGCGAGTTCATGGGCGCGGTCTCTCATCTATTGTCTAAGCACGAAGTTTCTGTCAGACGCGGCGCGTCAACATCCACCGGGACCAGGGGATCGTGGAACGCTTCAATCGAACCCTGGCTGAGAGACTGTTCGGACACCAATACGCTAAAGAACTTGTAGACCCTCATTCGCGATCGACCGAGTGGGTGGCCAGACTGCCCGCCGTGGTCTCCGCACTGAACGGAGAGGTGACCAGATTGATAGGTAAGAAGCCCGTAGATGCTATCAAGTTTAAAAGGGTGACGAGCGAGCCCTCTGCCGTCTCGCTGCGGGCGACCCGTTGGTTTAGAGGAGCAACGGCTTCCATCGGATATTGATGTCCGGTACCTCTATCAACCGGGAGAGCTCGAAGGTGGCAGCCGCCGCGCGACTGATCCCGTGTGGTCTCTCAATGTATATCATCTAGATCGATCTATTACCAAGCCCGATGAGCCCGTGCTCTACTATTTGGATGATGGGCCATCTCGAGGGTTTGTTTGCGAAGAACTTCTCGCGGTGCCTTCTGACACCCAGCTACCCCCGGATCGTCAGAGTCTTTAGATTGCAAATTTTCTCAAAATTATTAAATAAATCATTAGAGAGGTTCTGTATGTATTCCGTCAGGTAACACACGTCTTTTATCGTAGTATGCCGAGAGTCCTAATTTTTGTTGACAGTACGTTTTCATAACACCGTCTTTCATTTTAAATCCCCTATTTTGTGCTACATCTATAATGTGTTTTCCATCTTCTGTAGTTTCACTTAGTACTCGTTTATATCTATCCCAATTTAAATTGTTAGTTCTCTTGGACATTCCTTTCGCAGAGTTTTTATTAATAGAATTAAATTTTTCTACAAAATAACACTTACTAGATAACGCTATCGCCCTATCTCCGCTAAATTCCATTTTGAAAAGTCCGGGCTCTCTTTCGCTCCATTTATCCCAAGCCAACCATTTCTTTTTTTCTTTTTCAAACCCGTCTAGTAAGTTAGGTCTAATCAATTCCTCTATCGTTTTTCCACTAACTCCTATATACATACTATCCGTATCCATCTGTATTAATTCAAAGTCTTCTCTTTTTACGTATTTGTCAAGTAATTCGTAGTAAAATTCCAACATTCTCAATTTAGCTAGTTGATAAACCGCTATTCCACAATGGAATGGTCTCTTTACCGCACACCTGGGTTTTCTTGAAGATATTTCGTACGCATCTCCTATCTCTTCCAAATCGTCAAAGAATGCAGATCTTAATGCTTTGTCAACACAGGTTTCGTTTTGTGTATATGTCGTATTTAAATGTCTCTCAGTTGCCTCTATCATTTTTCCACAACACGAGTTTCCTAATAATTTCATTATGTCGGCTACTGGTTTCTTATTGGTTCTACATCGCCCGTTCGTCTTGCGGCTGTAACTTCTTTTGCGAACCATTCGAAGGGTTTACCACTAATATAATCTATAACACGATGAACTCCCGTTATTTCTAGGCCGTGTTTTAAATACCATTTCAACAGTGGCGCGTACAGCAATACTTTGGTGGCCGACATAGATCCCACCAATTTTCTTCCATTTCCTCTAGTTCTTCCAGTATCTTCCAAATATTTTATCATGTGTGTGGGAACTTCATCAACCTCTACTTCTCTGTTTATAAATATTGGGGACATTTCAGAAAACTCATCTTTTAAGTTGTGTGGAACTTCTATATCCACCTCCGCAAACACAAACCAGTCTCCAGATAAAACTCTTTTACAAAACTTTTTAATAAATTTAGGGCTATGTGGGGTATCTATATGGTGTATAGTTTCTCTCCCACACGGCATCTCTTTATTTAACGTAGATAAATATAACGCGTTTGCGTCGTACCCCAAAACAGCCTTGCACGGTTTGGAACCCACTCTAATATTTGAAACACCAGCTTCTGCATATCGTGTAAATACTATTGATGGACCGCCAACTAGAGCGTCCTTCATCATTTCGTATGTTTCTTCTTTTGGTGCATATAGAGCATCCTCCGGTATAATCGTCTTTGAAGATTTTTGTTCTTTAATGGTTCCTCTCAATAAATATTGTATAGCTACTCCAGGTAGTGTTACCGCATCTTTGAAAATATCCACACCTCTGTGTTTATAAAATTCACACATTTTTTCCACCGCTTCTAGGAACGGTGCTACATCTAAATCGTTAAATAATATTTCAACCAATCTCTGAAAGTTTTCATATTATTTTCTTCGAAAATTCTACGACATTTACTTTACTGTTTCATCTATTAACATTTTCCCAGATAGTTTGGAATACCAATTCTCTATATCCGGTAGTCCTGGGTAATCCATTTTGTCTGGAGAATCGAACCACTCATAAGGAAAGAAAGATTTCTGTCCTTTGCATTCGTAGGCTTTTATCCAACTATCGTAACTTACACCGGGTCCTAGATAAAGTATTACATCAAGAAATCTAAACTCTGGAGTAAATAGAAATATTGTTGCGTTTGCACGTTTTCCGACCATTACTTTCTTTGTTGTTGATGCCAGTTCGCCTACTAGGTATTTCTTTATTAAGTTTATATCGTACTTACTGCTGTTAAAACCTATAACCGGTACTTGCTCTATCCACTGTTCGATCTTGGCGATTTGGTTTTTACGTAAATGTTCTGTATTAAACCCATATCTTGACCACACTTCTTCTCTTATAGCTTTTCCCCTGACTTTCAAATTTTCTACGAATTTTTCTATAAGTTTTGCGGGATCTTTATCACAAATATGAGTTACTGTTCCTGAGAAATTATCTCCTATACTAACGCTTACCGGAACGTGCTCGGCTTCGTACTCTAGATTATTACCGAGAGTTTCAAATTCTGGGTTGAGATATGCCTCAAAATCGTATACTATCTGATATGGATAAGAGTAGTGTCGCAACCGATCTTTATGTCTTTACCAGTTCTTTGAAATTCGCATTCCCACATAACTACTAGGTTGAATTCTTTGTTTCTTCTAATAAGTGTATCTCTTCTCATAGTGGATGCGCGTTCTTCTTTTCTATGTTTTGCATGAATCTCACACCCGTGCCAGTAACAGCCGTGATATTGATATACGGTATTGGTTTCTGGACAGTATCCATCTACTGGAGCTCCTAAAATCCATCTTTCACCCCCGTGTCCACACTGTTCGTGGTGAATGTGAATTCCCTCGCGCTTTTCCACAGAGTACATCCAATCGATCGCCCCATAACTGTTAGAACTTTTTGGGTAGAACGCTTTCTCGAACGACGAACGCGGGCGCTCTAAATAATTACCATCACATACTACTTTTGTCTCACCTTTCATACATTTTGGTCCGTGTCTCTTCATATTACTCGCTTTCGTGAATTTCTGCTTGCAATTATCGCAGGCGTAAATTTTAGATAGGTTTTTAAGGTTTTTTATCAGAAATGCGTGATTATTAAACAGTCCTATTGTCATTGGTTTATTACCTATTGCCTTATAGTGCGCTGGTACCTTTTTCAACCACCATACGTTACATTCGGTGGGTTGATATACTTCTATACCGATTTTAAAAAACTCTTCAACCTTTTTCAGATCTGAAAAAGGAATTGGTGAAACAACATTACTACCAAAATATTGCTTACTAAGTTCTTTCGCCTTTTCTGTACATCTGTCGGGTCTTTTATCTGTCATATGCATAGCTAGACACCTGAACAGACAAAGGTCGTCATTATACTTATCTAAAGAACACATACCTTTTTTATTCTTCAGCCATTCTGGAAGTTCTCCTCCTGCTGCTTCTTTGGATTGTAGTCCTAAATCTTTTCCCCTACTACCCTGTATTAGCTTTACGAAAACCTCTACCCATCTTACAAACTTCCACTTTGTATTCGGTCTGTCTATTTTATCGGACATTATTCGTGTTTGCTCCTTATCTGACAGCCATTTTTTAACGGTTTTCATTGATGATAGTGGTTCGCTACCACCGAGATTTTTGTGCATTATTATAGTTACAGGTTTTCCATTTTTAATTTCCTCCATATGTTCTAGCTTGTAAGAATATGAATATCTCGGACATGCGTTCAGACTCGTTAATGTTAATGTTTTTACGAAAGGATAATGTGACTACCCGTCTTCCATTTTCTACCTTTTCCAACGTTTCATCGTGAGCCCCCAATATTTCTTCACCTTTTTCCACTATCGCGCGAACGAGAGATCTTTTATTTTATATTGGGCCACCTGTGTGTCTAATTTGGGACAAATTATTGGTGCTTGAAGGTTTTATTACACTAGCCCTTAACTCCGCAATACTTTCTTTTTGAATTCTGTTACCAACTTCATCCGCTAGTGAGAGGTTTGTAAATGCCCCTCTTTTATAGGCGCGGGTAAACCGCTTCATACACGCCTCATTCTTTGTGGCATTTATCAGCTTTGTCAACCCCCTAACTCTCAACCGTGTACTATAAGTAATCCCTAGAGATTCGGCTTCTCTTCTCAAACTTTCTATTTCTGCTCTAGTTTCTGGCGTTATCATATTTTCTGTATTATACTTTTGTATATATACTTTTGTATAACCTATAAAATTTATCTGTTCAATTGGACGTCAAAAATTTACATAATGTTTTTTTCACGTCCAATTGAACAGATAAATTTTATATACATATATAATGGAGTGTGAGACTTGTTGTAAGACGTTTACGTGTAAAGACTATCTACGAAGGCATCTAGCGAGACGTAGAAAGTTTCCTTGTGTCCCCCCACAATTTCAATGCCCTAGATGCCCTTGTAAATTCGTTAGTGCCCAAACTCTTTGTAGACATAAGCAACTACGCTGTCAGGTGGCTAAAGGTGAACGTGGTAGACTAGAGCTGGTAGAATTAGTTGCTGATCTGCGAAATAAATTAGCTATATCGGAGGAGAAAAATGAGGAATATAAACTATTGTACTTGCATGAATGATTTCGACTTTTTTCAAAAGTCAATTACCAATATAATTGGGACTCTCTCTTTTCAAAATTATTTTCTCCAAAAATTCATAAATTTGCTGTCGGGAGACCCAATTTTCCTCGTTAACCAATTTTTTGATTTTCGGGGGTGGTGGGGGTATTATAGAGGGTTATAAATGATACCACGGTAGGTGGTATCATTTTGACTCCCTTACTACTACTACTGCTTCATTTAACTATGCCCGTTCTTATTTTTCAATGTATCTGTTGCTACATTATATATATCCGGTTACAGGAGTGTGCTATTTCATCAGGAACTACACGGGTCATAAATCACATAAGCCCCATTTCTCCAGTCACAGCCACACATGCCCGCATACATACCTGGAGCGATACACGATCTGTAATTATCTGTGACTTTCTGTATCACCGAGTCGATGGGCAGCGAGGGTTTTTTCTCTGTGACAAAGTGACTGCGCACGATCCTCATGATGTCGGGCAGTCGTCGCATCATCACGGTCCGCTTCTCCTCCTTGGGGTTCCTCATCAACGCCGACACCGTGTTGGCCGCCTCCTTCGCTCGGATCTACACGAGTCGGACATTTTTACAATTTTCTTTGTAAATCGCTTACCGACCATAATACTGTTATTTTACAACTTTCTTGCACAGTGGAACCTCTCTAAACCGGACACTAAGATAATATATCGATGGTCTAGTAACATAAGGTCGTAACTGCTATGCTTTAGCATAGCAGTTACGACCTTATGTTACTAGACCATCGATATGTGATCTCATTTTGAGAGGTTTCTTGGTAACGCATCTCAGATAATAATGAATGATTGCAAAATATATAAGTATGTCATAGAATGGTTATATGCCTGATTTACAGTGAAACATCTCAAAACTGGACACCCTGGGGACCTCCCAGGGTGTCCGGTTTAGAGAGGTCTCACTGTAAACTAAAATTCGAGTCGGTAAGCTATATTATGCTTTTAAACACTTTCAACCCCGAAGATCATAATGTGAAAATTGCCAAACAGGGAAGGTCCAGATCAGCAATCCGGTGTCAGATTGGAGAAACTCGGACAAATTTCTTAATCGGGGCCCACACACGGATGGTCACACATATCAAACACCATATACCTCCCAGCTCTATAGAAACCGGGGGGCAGTGTTACCTGCACCTTGGCTCGGATCTACAACATGGATTGATTGGGCAGTGCTATAAGTATGCTCAATTATACAGTGGAATCTCCAATCCTGAAAATTTATTTGAGCAGCGGATTGCGCTGCGATTTGCTAGGGGGGTCTGGGGGCATGCCACCCCCTCCCCCCCCCACAATTTTTTTTCAATTCTAGATGCTCTGTGCTTCATTCTGAGGTATATTTAGCATTAAATTGATCACATTTTCCCCTTAAAAAATATGCTCTTATGGACAGGACAGACTTGTTTTGAGCAGTTACCTCTCTCAACAAACACCTGGGCCCGGTTGCTCAAAACTTCTGTTAGCTCAACAGACTGTTAAATCCTTAACACTGTTAAGGATTTAACAATCTGTTAAGCTAACAGAGCTTTTGAGCAACCGGGCCCTGTTTGTCCAATTGTGCAAGATAACTCGTCAGAAATTTGTGCTCTTGCCTTGATAAACGTGCAAATTGAATTTGATTAAGATGTGTCATGTTGAACCCCAATTATCACATAGACAAGGCTATGAATGCAACAATTAAAACTGGCCACACCAAAGACACCGATGTTTTAAAAGCAATCAGGTTCTTCCTGTTGTTGTACTATAGATTTATACCAAATTTGGTTAAGATCAGGGATTCCGCTGGCGATCGCCACTTTCGCAATTGGCGATAAAAAATTACAATTTTCAAAAAAAGAAGAAAAAAAAAATATAAAAAAAATGATTTTTATTTTTTTTATTTTTTTAAATTATTTTTTTGAAGTGGCGATTTTTTTATTTTCCCCAGCGGAATCCCTGTAAGATCCATGACAAGCAAACATCGTTACCTTTTGCAGGAGAGACTGCGGTATTCCTTTCAGGGCACCAGACGCGGGGGCCTTGCTGGGGGTGGGAGCTGGCTGTGGAGGAACGGTGACCGATTTCTCACTTTCTCGGGCAGTGGACTGTAGAGCCTTTTCAACCTACAACAATACATAGTCAGTGAAAGAGATGTTTCTGAAAACAAACTTGAATGCCCATTGTTGGTTAGGTGAAAGAAATAACTTTGTATACTTCTAATACAAAATGTATACAATGTTGTAGGACATTGGGGAACTCGAGTAGGGCAGCTAATGGGGATGGTGTTGTTATTTATACAAAATATTTATTGTTAACAGCGACTGGCTAATTTTAGGTTCTGTTACATGTTATTAACCCTTTATTTACATGTTATTAACACCACAGGCCTTTATAGTGGTATTGACAAACAGTGTAGATCCAGATGAGCCGGCTCGTGACGAGCGTGGCGTGTCTCAATTAATGGTTTGGTATGCTGGTATGAAAAAGGTTACATCCTGCAAAATACCTGAATTGACAAGAAAATGTGGCCATTCGGCACACAAACGACCACGTCCAGTCCAAAAACTATATGCTTCGCAGCTCCAACGATACGAGAGGCATAAAAAGGTGTCATTTGTTTCTCTTCACAGAGATTCTTTAACCCGTACAATGCTGAATTAAATTAGTTACCTGCTGTCTCTTTTTTTTATTTTCCTTTTTTTTTCTCAGCAAAAAACCATGGGTTGACAGCACTTTAGAATCATTTCCAATGGAAATGATTCTAATGTGCTGTCAATCCATGTTTTTATTTAGCAGAGGACAATATTTGATTCTCGCCTTTTACGGGTTAATGCACAATATGAAGTGAAGTGAATGGGTTTAATGTCCCAGCAACAGATAAGGTCATATAGAGACAGGACCACGGTTTAAAGTCTCATCCGACAGACCAGCGACATGAAAATACTATGAAAGTAGTTTTGATGCCCAAGGCGAGGTTTGAACCCACAACCTCCAGATTGGAAGTCAGGTGGTCTAACCCCTAGTCACAACACATCCCGCATAAAAGAAAACAAATTACCGATGGCGCCAATTTCCCCCTGGCGTTTTGTAGAACATCTTTGGCTGTGTGGTATTTGTTGACATTCGGAGATTCGGGGAGTGGGCTCATCTCAATATCGGCCACCTGGTCCAGTGGAAACTTGGGGTGCCAGCGCGTGATCTTCGAATCCGGAATTTTCAAGGGGCGGCTCATACTGGCCAGGAATTCCTGAAATATATTTAACAGTGTTTAACGGCCTGTCAACAAACAGTCAATGCTATTTTAGGCCAGGTCAACAGAAATAATTTAGTTCCACCCGCCAAAGCAGGATTAGTACTAATCTTACTACTTTTAAAATTGGTATAACTGGATTCAACTCTTCACTCTTTCAAGTTCAGTGATCGCAATGCGCGCAGTTGATTAATTGATTGGGATTTTATGTCTGTTCAACAGCAAGGTCATACACAGATGGGAATATACATGCATGTGGAGCACCAGACAACAATCACTATAAGTACGGTATCCTGGGGCCCGTTTCACTAAACTTTGTACGACTAAAATGTTCGTAAGCGCAAATTTAGGATCGTCTGGAAATTCCAATTGATGGATTTACATTTATTGAGCATAGGCTTCATATCTATGCTCAATAAATGTAAATCCAATAATTGTTAACAAGAAAACATTGTCACTGTGATATTTACAGACTATCATAATTTTGCACTTACGAACATTTTAGTCGAACAAAGTTTAGTGAAACGGCCCCCTGATTCAGTAGCAGGCAAACACACTACATGTATGATGAATCACTTGGATTTTGAGCACGAGAATGGAGAATGTGCTCAGACACAGGGTTTCGACACGCAACAGAAATGTTTTAGTAAATGGTATCTGTGAAAGTAAATAGTGACATGCTGTTGGTTCAAAGTTTGATATAGGTAAGAAGTCATAGGAACACTTGCCCTGCGGTGTAAGGGCTATTAAACTACTTTGGCATATTGAAATTGAATGGCCTGTGTCATAATTACATGTAGGGTTAGTCACTGGAGTTTTATTGCCAAATGCCCAACCAAACTTATACATCTGTAGCCATTTGAGAATTTTAATAAAAAAAATGTAATTGAAGAATATGGCGATAGGCAGAGGGAGCCCTGGTCCCAACTAACCTAGTGACCAGACTCTACCTTATGGTGACGTTTGACTATCTGTATGAGGCTGTTGTGGAAGTGACCTCTCCTGGACAGCAGGTGGGACGCGGTGAAGTGGGACCGCATCCCCTTCTTCTCACCTACAACATATACAACATGATGTAACAAACAGTGTAGCCATGGATCTAAATGAGACACGCCATGTGATTTTGCACCTTAGAACATGTGCTCCTGATCAAACAACACACTCCTGTAGCCTGATAACGATCTACAGTGCTCGTTAGAAGCAGGACAGGTGTTTCAATTATGGGCCCGTGGCATACTGGACTGTAACTGGAAAAACTCTTACAAACTTTTTGACTTAACAAAATGGCTATGTGTTGCAGCGACATTTCGAAGGTGACAAAGGTCAAAGATGTGTTAATGGTGGCACGAGTGTGTGACAAATGTTCAGGTGATTCAAGTGTCCAAGTATGGAAGCAATCCTTTGCGTAATGTTGAAGATATTACATGTCGGAGAAACTCTTACAAACTTTATGACATAAATGTACACGGACGGACGGACGTACATAGGTACGAACGGAGCATCAAGAGCAACACAATATGCCCCCCTTGCAAAGGAGGCATAATGAAACGGGCACCAGTAGCCTATTTCACCAACATTGCAAAGTATACTTATCTAGCAAAGTATACTTTGAGGGAGAAATTTTCAATTTAAGGATAAATTTATTAATTTTTATTATACTGAATTTATTACATTAGCACAGCCATTTTGGCTGTGATCATGTAATAAATTCAGTATAATAATTCTGCCTACTTTTAATCATCAAATATATGCAGAAGTTAGTTCTCTATGAAATAATGCATTTCAGGAAAAATAAATGATTGCTCCCTCAAAGTATAATTTGCTAGAAAAGTATACTTTGCAATGTTGGTGAAATAGGCTATTGGTCTATTTTGGTATGTACCATCTTTGTCTAGGTTTGCCTCAATAGTGAGCTGGTAGTCGCTGGATTTGCCGCCTCCATACGCCGGCAGTCCCTTCTCCTGGCGCAGGTCGTAGGCTGCGGGGTACACCGTCTTGATCTGGCCCATGTGCTGCAGCTCAAAGTTCCTGCATACACAATAAAAGACGAGCAATGTGATTTTGTACAACAACGTTTCAAACTAGAGGGTTGTTTTTCAGACAAAAACATACGTCTCCCGCCACACCTCCCGTCACATGTTATTGTGACTTGGAAAAATAGAATTTAGGCAACAACAGCATATATGTAGCTATTGTTTTTCTGCATAAGTTAGCTGTATATTAAGAGATAATAAAATAAAGAGACAACATATGCATTTTTCCCTTGTCAAGGGCCATAACTCTGCCAATACTAGATGAATCCGCATAAAAAAAACCACATCAAAAACTTCACATAGTGACAACCATTCCTGTAAAAAACACTTTTGGAAATACACGCGACACAAATCTAAGTCAAGGGTCATAACTCCATCCTTACTGGATGATTCTGCAAACAAAACCCCAGGTGCACAACTAACCATGCTGATTAACATTCCTATATAGTTTCATGCCTGTAACTTGTTGAGTTACCGGCGACGCAAGTTAAAAATCATTAAGTCAAGGGCTATAACTCCACACATATTATATCAATCCTCATCAAAATCACCAGATGCACAACTCCACATGTTGATAAACATTCCTATAAGGTTTCGCAACTAGCTCAAATAGTTTTTCAGTTATGTGCGACACAAGTTGAAAATCGCCACTTTTCACTAAGTCAAGGGCCATAACTCTGTGAATACTGAATGAATCCGCATCTAAAACTCCAGGGGCCGATTTCATCAACATTGCAAAGTATACTTTACTAGCAAAGTATACTTTGAGGGAGTAATCATTTATTTTTCCTGAAATGCATTATGTCATATAGAACTAACAAATGCATATATTTCATGATTAAAAGTATGCAGAATTATTATACTGAATTTATTACATTATCACAGCCATTAAATGGCTGTGATAATGTAATAAATTCAGTATAATAAAAATTAATAAATGTTTCAAAAAATTGAAAATTTCTCCCTCAATGTATACTTTGCTACTAAAGTATACTTTGCAATTTTGATGAAATAGGCTACTGGTGCGCAACTTCACATGATGATAAATATTCCTATAAAATTTTATGACTGTAGCTCTAATAGTTTTTCAGGTATGTGTGACACAAGTGGAAAATCTACACTTTTCACTAAGTCAAGGGCCATAACTCTGCGAATACTGGATGAATCCGCATCTAAAACCCATTCTAATACTCGGAATGTAATGGGTTAAACCCAAATCAATCCAATCCACCTACATTGTAACCCACAACGAGCCAAACCATGTGATTTTGTACTTACAAGAATATCTCACGAAATATATTTACAAAATCTACAATATTTTCTGTAAATGATGTTGAAAGCCAACACAATCTTGGAGAAAATTCCACATTTGATATGAATTTTTTCAAGTTTCTGTAAATATCTTTCATGAAAAATCGCTTAGGTACAAATTCACACGGCTCGTCTCATATGTAGTCTGCAATGTATGTGGATTGGATTGATTTGGGTTACGCCCATTATCTTCCTGTTTCTGTTCAAGGATTCTATGTATCTTCTTTAACCCTTAGACCGCCACACACAACAATTGCTGTTGCTTGTATATCTTGCCTTATTTCTCAATAAAAACATGTTTTGACAGCACCTCAGAATCATTTCCAATGGAAATGATTCTGAAGTGCTGTGAAAGCATGTTGTAAATTATTCTAAACTGCTGTCAAAGCATGTCTTTGATGATAAAAATTGAAAATAAAACAATAGACGACAACAAAAATAGATAGCGGTGTAAGGGTTAACCAAATGCTGCAGGAAACAATAAACAGACCACAAATATAGCATATTTTTCATGAAAACTCATCCAAGGAGACAATTCTAATGAAATGCAAGGCATGTTTTCATTTCGAAGCAAACTATTCAATAATTGCTCTTAAATTTTTGAAATACCCAATTGCTTTAGAAATGATGGGAGTGAAAATACTCAAAAACTAATTCCTTATCTGAAGCCCTGGGGCGTATACATATAAGCTTATTATGCCTGGGAGGATGGGAGAGCTTGCAAACCTCTTATTGAACTGCTGTACGGCGGCCTTCAGCTTGGAGAAGGTGCAGATCTCGTTGCGGTTGTGGAGCATGCTGGTCACGGTGTCCATGCCGCGGAACTGCTCCGCCAGCAGCTTGTACTTGTACGGCAGGGTCAAGGTCGGCGCTGATGGCTGAGCCAGCGAGTGGAACTTCTCGTACGCCGGCACTGGCGGCTTCGTCTCGCTGAAATGTCAGTGTTCTTCATGACCACGAGGGGTGTTCAAAAATGACTACGAAGTCTAAAATGGTGACAAAAATGACAATGACTACAGGGGTGTTCAAAAAGTGACAATGACTCAAATGGTGACTAAAATATCCATGACTGCTATGACTACTAGGGGTGTTCAAATTTAGACGCCAATATCTATAAAATGATTATGATGACTAAGATGTCCATAATGATGAGGGGCGTTAAAACTACTGGAACAGGTCCTATGAATCTATGTATAATTGATAAAATTTAATCAACACATGAGAAAAAAAATATAAGACAGTTCAGTAAATCTTGAAAATGTATGTTTGTGATTGCAAAATTGTACCAGAATGGTAATATACATGAATTGCAATTCCCTAATAAACAAACAAATGAGGATTCAAGACAATCGGACTGACGGTTACAGAGGTAATACATGCAGTAATAACCCTATATATTCGGACACCATTTATGCTGAGAAATGTACATAAACGTATGGTTTCCCACAGTAAACAGTGTCCCAATATTTAGGGCTAGTATGGTTGTATTATTTTATCACAACAACAATGTATTTGGATACAATTTGTTTATAAGGGATTCCCAAACCAAATGGTGTCCGAATATTTAGGGCTAGGTACTTGGGGTCCGTTTCACTAAACTTCGTACAACTAAAATGTTGGTAAGTGCAAATTTAGGATCGTCTGGAAATTTAAATTGACGGATTTATTGAGCATATATTGCTAAATAATTGTAAATCCAATAAGTGTTCACAAGAAAACAGTGTTAATATGAAATTTAGAGACTATCATAATTTTGCACTTACAAACATTTTAGTCGTACACTGCAGCTCCATTACAACGCGATGGTCGGGGTCCAAGATTTCAAATCGAGATCGGATTAATAAAAGTTTGGGACATGCACGGGTACTGGTATCATACGCATTTCCGCTACCAACTATTGCGGGAATTCTATTAGCAACGAAATCATGTCATTTGAACACATATAAAATCATGTCATTTGAACAGAAGTTAAAGTAATTATTAATAATGACTATGACATACAAATTTGTATTAATGTATTAAACATACAAGTTATTTATACTAGATGGCCGGGGCCTGCATGTCGCGCCTTGTGGCGAGGCATGGACACTAAAAAAAAAAGATATAGTATAACAAACAAGAGGGCCATGATGGCCCTAACTCGCTCACTGAACTCCATGAACACCAGAGGAGAATGTGACATTGAGTTCATGTGTTTTAAAAATATTGTGCTATTTTTAGATGGCGGCCATCTTGGATTAGATATATAACATGACCATACTATAGATTAGATATTAACATGAAAATACTCAATTACTAATTCCTTATCTGGAGCCCTGCAAAGTTTATCTGGAGCTCTGGGGTATGTGGTGAAAAATCTCAAATTGTCCTCTTGGGTCAGAGACCTACGCACAACTATGCAACATACAACATGTACCTGGGTTAAGACAATGTGAAATGTGAATGAAAATGTAACATTGAAAACATACGTGGGCATATCAACTTCCACCTGGAGCTTGTCAAACTTCACCAGTTTTGGTGCCTTCAGTTTTGCCTTCGTTTCCTTCATCTCAGCAAGTCTGGCCTTCAAGTCCTCCATCTTCCCAACTCCCGCCAACTTACTCTTCATTTCTGCTGCCGACACCTAGTCGTATAGACAAAAAACCAGGCTAGTGTATTTTGATATCAAGGCAAGGCTAGGATACGCGTAGGAATTCCTACCGTTTCCGAGCCGAGCCTGATAAACTTGATATCAAAAGACAGTAGCCTGGTAGTCTATTTACCAGGTAACGTTTTATGCTCAAAAATGATCACAGATGACGTCGTTTATCGATGGACAGAAGATGGACTTGTATATGTTGCGTCATTACACTGACGTTATTCGGTAATGTCATGTAACATCAGCCAACCAATGGAACTTCAGTTTTCACTTTGTTGTAACCTGTCAATGCCTGATACAACCATATGGATCAGTCCGTACGTATTTGGTCAATACAGGGCAAAAACACATTCAACAAACACGTTGAGTATCCCCTGTGAAGGCTGTGATTACACACGCCAACAGCTGATCCACGTGTATAGTCAGTCAGGGCACATGACCATCATTTATTATAGGAATGAATGGCCTTTTTGTGGAATTTATCGGGGGTATAAACATGGAAAAGTCGCGGGAATACTGAATGAAGGCCGAAAGGCCTCGTCCAGTATTCCCGCGACTTTTCCAAGTTTATATCCCTGATAAATTCCACAAAAAGGCCATTCATTCCTTATAATTCCAGCATTTGAAATAAGTTCATCAAGAAAATGTGTTTATTTTCCGTTTTCTTAAGAATTATTTTAACTGCGCCTCACGGTTACGGAAAGTAGTTCCGTATTGGAGTTTACTGGGATATAAATTTTGGACACAGACTTGCTACGGACCAATCAAATGTCAGGGAATTGTGTAAATATTTTTGTGCTGGAACTATTGATTACTGTAAACCAACTAATATTTGCGTGTGAGATATGTACCTTAGAGTTCTTCGCGAGGAATTGAAATTCGCGAACATAAATCTCCGCAAATTTCCTAGCCTAAGATTGTTAAAAATATTTTGCTAATAAATGTATTCCGGTAGACATAATATAATTCTATACTCTATGAACAGTTTGAAAACTCATACAAAACAGCTTCGAGATAAATTTACAAAACCATTATCTTTTATTGTTTACCAGACTCTAATTGGTCTAAAGTGACACGTCAGCTTGTTGTGTTGTAGAGTTCAAAGAGATACAGCGGTGTCAATTTGAAGCAAGTGTAAATCCATGCCGTCGGCGAGAAGTCTAGATGACCAACTTGCCGATTCTTGTCATGGTTTACAATGTTCGAAATTCACTGGACAAAATATTGATTATACATCAGTGGACAATGCGACTCAGTAATAGGCCGTTTATGTACGCAGGGTGGAGATATCTCACTCACAACTATTGTTGATTTACTTAAATGGGGGACTATGATTGACACAGCGAGGTCAGCCCATATGTAAAGTGTATACCGTTTCGTTCTCTGACAAACTCAAACACTGTTTGGAGTTCGTTTGTGGACGAGTTTATCAACGGACAAAATTGATACAGAAATTCTGTTTCCGGGTCAAAAATTGCAATGAAAACATATTATTTCCAAAATTGATCGCGAAAGTTAATAGGGCACGTCATCATACCGCGAACGATAATTGTCGCGAATATGGCCAAATACGAAAATCGCGAAATTTAGTAGGTTTACAGTAATCATTTCACCTCTAAATAGCTGACATTGACCGACTCCCGCTAATATTTGGACAAGTTCAACAGATGGGGATTATTTTTCATCAAAAAGTGACTCCTACGAGCCGGCTCATCTTGATCTACAGTGTTTGCAAATGTTGACTTTATGACATGCAGGTTGCCTGGGTGTAATCGCGGATTCAGAAATTATTGGGAATTGAGCAAATTAATTTGTGGCGGGCATTAAAATACAATAAATTTCTATAAACATGATAAATTATGTTGAAAACTGACATAAATTTCTGAGCAGACCGCATCATATCTTGCCGATATAGATTTTCAAAATCAGTCATACCTTCCGTAAATGATGCTGAAAGTTGATAGAATTTCAGAGCAGAGCAGTCAAAATTTATACCGGATTTTGTTCGCAATCTTGTGACTTGGCTCTCATTCATCGCGGTATTGAGTTACAGTGTAGCAACATGCATATATCACTGTGAATGTCAGATTGCAGAAAGATAGCTCGCGGACCAGAGGATAGATGGACGACAAATGCAATATGTCTCATTTCTGCAGTCACATAAGGCGTATGATCTGACAAAACTGGGTTTGCCACCAGTGAAGATCCAGATCAGCGTGTGCATCTGCATTCTGATCAGGATCTGCAGTTGGTAATTCCATCAATAAAACACCTGTCATATTTCTAACAACCAATATAAATAGATGATCGTTATCAGGCTACATGATTGAACTATTCGGTCAGGAGCTACGCTGGTCACTAATCACGTAAGCACCATTTCTCCAGAATGTGCGACACAAATAACTCTGAGCATGCATGCTCCCAACCTGCCGCCTGCCATAAATCACCTTATGCGTGATGGAGACAAAAGACATCACATACAGTTAATTGATTCCTCGTATTGGCTTTAAAGCGGCTGTGTCTCAATGGTACTCTGAAAATGCATTTCAAAAGACATTTTGAGATATGCCAATCGATGTGTGAATACAGTCGCAACTTGTCACTGGTCATAAACATGCATTTGTCGGCTAATTATCCCATTTCAATGTCATTTTCCGATTATCATAAACATCAACTCCAGCAGAAAATTTCATGCTAAATGAACTTGCTTGTAGGCGTCACAGATCTATTGGAAAACCATGTGAGCTATGAGATAATCCCATTCACCGATCCATGGTTATTACCGACTACTGCTATGCTACAGATGAGACACAAACACACACCCGCTTGAAACACTTGAAGAGCATCATTACAATATATTTTCAGCATTGCACACTTGTATATAATCACCACAAACACTGTATTACCAGAACACACGATCTGCAGTGACTCAGTTACAATTCACTGGCTACGAGTCCCTGGGACTCGTTGAGTCTGATAACAATGAGTCCCACTGTTATATCCAAAGTCGTGTATAACGAGTAGTGTTATAGTGATGTTGTGGTGTATTATAATTGTTGTAAACTGTTACTACAAATGAACATAAAGTAAGAACAAATTCAAAATACCAGATGGCCGCGGCCCGCATGTCGAGCCCGCCGAGGCATTTGACCTTGGGCACAGGGGCCGCATGAGTGGGACACAGCATGAATATATGGATGATGACTAATAAGCATATGAAGTTTCAAGTCAATGTGACTTAGTACTGCAGAGATATAAGGTTTTTAAAAACTTTAACGCAAATTTCGGACGGACAGACAGCCGGACGTCATTGTGATCACTATGTCTCGCTTTCCGCAAGCGGGCTCGACTAAAAGCAGTATGAAACACAATTTTGTTATTGTTATATTCAAAACAACGTACTGTACAGTGACATGTGTACAACACAGAGTATGCAAAAGACTCTCAAACTGTACAGGTCTGGTAAACACAAACAAGAGGGCCATGATGGCCCTAATTCACTCACCTGACTCCATGAACACCAGAGGAGAATGTGACATTGAGTTCATGTTGTGCTATTTTTAGATGGTGGTCATCTTGGATTAAGCGATGACTCTCATTTTACCAAATCTGGAAATGCTTCACCCAAGGATCTTAACTTACTATGAGGTTTGGCCAGCATCGGCCATGTGGTTCCAGAGAAAAAGACATTCAAAATCTTGAATAAATGGATCTTTTGGCGGCCATCATGGATGACATAATCATCCGTTTCCAACAAATATTGCACCAGAGCAATCACCTCATCGATACCTTCAATTTGATATACGACATGAGCATATTCGGTCAAAAATAAAATTTGACCCCACGGGCCACACCCATTTTTGACCTCGGGGTCACCATTTTAACACCTTGAAAGAGCATTCTACATCGATCATTCCTACCAAGTTTCGTCGAAATCCAGCTGGCGGTTCATGAGAAGAAATCTTTTTAAGAATTTGCTCTATTTTTAGACGGCGGCCATCTTGGATTAGCGACGACCTCCATTGTAACAAATCTAAAAAGGCTTCACCCATGGACCATCAGGGTTCCAGATAAGGAATTAGTAATTGAGTATTGTCACTCCATCATTTATGAAGCAATTGGGTATTTCAAAATTTTAATTGGGTAAAATAAAATCACACTACTGTTTACACATCAACAGACAGCAATTATTGAAATAGTTTGCTTCAAAATGAAAACAAGTCTTGGCATTTCATTAGAATTGTCTCCTTGGAGACAATTCTAATGAAATATCAAGATGTGTTTTCATGGAAAATAAGAAAATTATGCGATATTTGTTGTCTATTTATTGTTTTTTTGCAGCATGATAACGGTACGACAAATTTTGTATTGCTTTTTGATACCCCGCTACTTCTGATTTCAATTGGGTTTTTGGCAATTTTAATTGGGTATTTAAGCAAATACGCAGCTTATCTGGAGCTCTGGACCATAACTGTGAAGTTTGGCCACCATGGGCCAAGCGGTTCGTGTGAAGATGAATTTTGAAATCTCTAATAAAAGAACGACCTTTTGACCTTTCGGCGGCCATCTTGGATGACATAACCATCCAATTTCGACAAAAAAATGCACCAGAGTGATCACCTCGTTGATACCTTCGATTTGATATATGACATGACCATATTCAGTCAAAAATAAAATTTGACCCCACGGGCCACGCCCATTTTTGACCCCGGGGTCACCATTTTAACAACTTTGAAAGAGCATTGTACATCGATCATTTCTACCAAGTTTTGTCGAAATTCAGTTGGCGGTTCTTGAGAAGAAGATTTTTAAAGAATTTGTGCTATTTTTAGACGGCGGCCATCTTGGATTACGTAATGACGTCATTTTAACAATTTTGTAATCCCCCTACCATGACCATGAAGTTTGGTGACTATAGGCCCAATGGTTACCGAGGAGAATACGTTTGAAAATGTTCACGGACGACGACGACGGACACATTGCGGTAACAATAGCTTACAGTTACCAGCCCAAATAAAATTTTACCTGACCGAAAAAGTAAAGTTTTATCATATAAAATAAAAGTTACTTTTATTATATGAAAATCACTTAAATATCATATAAATAATATGATAAATATTTAAGTGATTTTCACAATATTTCAGGCAAATACCGTATTCGTGCGATTATAAGTCGCAATGATGTATATGTCGCACACCTATTTTCACTCCAAAATATGGGGGAAAAAGTCTACATGGGTCTATAAGACGACCTCAATTTTCTAAAAAAAAAAAATGAAACAAAAACAAAATCGCAGAGTTGTAGTTGTTGTTGTTTATAAATACCAGGCGCTGTTTTTTTGGTCACTCACAAGCTTCGTACCCTGGACGTTTCGGACCAATAGAATTAATCGCCAAGTTGTTGTTGTTATTTAATACTAATTCCCCGCGCTGTTTTTTATTTATTTTTCGTACCCTGGACGTTTCGGACCAATACAATTAATCGCCAAGTTGCTGTTGTTGTTATTTAATACTAATTCCCTGCGCTGTTTTTTATTTATTTTTCGTACCCTGGAAGTTTCGGACCAATTCATGTAATCAAGTAAAACAAACAATATGGCAATAAGTGCCGTTTGAGCAAGTTTGGCAATATATAGAGGATACTGTTCAAAATGCGATATGAGAAAACAAGAATTTTCGGTGGTATTTAACCCTACTGTCAGTTTGAGAAATTCTTCTCAATGTAAACACCTAATCAGAATACGACTCAATTATCGCGACAGTTTCTCACTAAGAAAACAAATCTGACCACTTCACACGAGAAATGGCTTGTGCCGAAAATTTAGTAATTGACGTTTGACACGACTGAGATTAAAGGTGGCAATAAGGCAGTTCTCAGTTTCTCACCTTTAAAAATAACTGGCAAACACCGCAAATTACACATTGTCAACACATGGGAAACCCTTCTCGTCTATAATCGAAGCCCACTGTACATATTGTAGACACAGATCAGCTTGTAAATCAATGTGCATTCCCAATAATAAATATATACTATATAGACCATTAACTCGGAACTTCAGTTAATTGCATGTTCCCGATACAGGGCCGTAACGAATATGGGGCGAACTGGTTAGGGTACGAACATGCCATTTTAAAAATAGGCTAAATCAGCAAACTGGATCTGATCTTGGTATACACTGTTCGCCTTCAGTATAGAAAATGTGTACCGAATGTGACACAGGGCCGGAACGAGTAAGGCGCGAGTAAGGCACGAACTGTTTAGAATACGAATCCATTTTTCCAATACCGGATTTTACCCCAAAGACTAACAACAACAACAAATATAGGAACGCATTTTATTGTTTTGATTTTTGGTCGTTTATTTCAATATTTCGGATGGAAAAAAATGCTCATGTATCTACATGTATTTATAAGACGCAGGGGCTTTCTGGGATACAAATCTGAGGGGAAAAAAATGCGTCTTATAATCGCACGAATACGGTAATGATTTTCAATGCAAAACTAGCATACAGCATACCAACCACAGGACAGGTGATTCTAGCGCGTCTTGGATGGTCAATTATTATTTGTATATACATAAAACACCTTTCTAAACAATATACAAAACAATTCAAATGTGCCTGGGTGTAAATATAATAGTACTTAGAAAGGTACAAAACTCCCGTTCGCCACCATTGTAATGAAAAGCCACGCGATATAGACAATTGGAACTCCTCACCTATACAACACATTACAGCGTGTCAAAACCGTTGCTTGGGGTGGGTTTTCGGCATAGATATTACAGTTGCATTACATTAACATAAATCTCAAAGATTTTGAGTATAAACTGTACTAAAAACGCGTCTCACAAACCTAAATTCGCTTTTTAAAATCATACACGTTCACTTCCGCATTCTCAATGACTATTAGCCGCCATCTTTGAAAATAATTCAATCACGTGCACGCAGTGGTTTGGTTGGGTTACTGGAGACTGACGTTATTTCCATTAGCCAACCAAATCAGTGCTTGTCACGTGATTCGATATTTTCAAAGATGGCGGCTAACATTCATTTTTAATCAGGAAGCGAAGGTGTTAAAACGCGATAAGAAGCGCAAACATTACTAAACACGGACTTTTTATAAACTACGGCCGATAATTTTCATGTGTCCTGCGGACTCGCAGATTATTATTTTGTGCGTCCACGGCAAAAAGTATGCGTCCTAGACGCAGGGGTAACTGAATCTCTGGATGTGTGTGTATGATAAGCAATAATAACCAAATTCAACATTGCGAGAATGTTATCGCTGACGTAGTCGATGACATACTTGTAGTGTCTAGTCAAAACAAGTTTATCATGTATTTAGCAAAACTAGTGTTGCAAGGGCTAGTTATTTATTCAATATTTTTTTGATTATTACTTTCTTTTTTCATGTTACCCACAGGGTCCTATATGTTCATAAAACCGATACAAATCTACTGTGTAATGCTCTTTTACCACCTTTTTTTTTAGCATTTCATCCACATCCGAGACCCAGGACCTTTAACAGCTGACAGCATTAGACTGACTGAATGGTGACCAGAGTGGGCTCAGATCCGACTGCGCAGGCTGATCTGGGGCTACGCTGGTCGCAAATTTCATAAGATACCAATTCCTCACCTTGGCCGTAGAGGCGGACAATGATTTACACTTCTCCATTGCGCTCCTCACGCTTTCAGACATTTGGATAGTCTTGGTGCCGACTGGGCGCACATCCTCGGGTGTAGGTGGCAACGGCGATACAGGCGGTGGTGTTCGAGGTAGGGAAAACTCTGTTGTTTCTTGTAAAGGAGCTTCTATTACAGTCTGAAAAATAACAGTGGCTTGTGGAACAGTTGTATCATCAGGGATTCGTTGGAACATTACTAACCCAATCAAGTAAGACAACCAGGGTTGGCCGGGAAATACCGGGGGCGGGAAATACCGCCGGGAAATACCGGTATTTCCCGCCCCGGGAAATAAGCCCAGAAGTGGGAAATACCGGGAAATAAGATTATGTGTCTTCCAAACACGTTTTTTGTTCATTTTTATGCATTGCTACCACTCTATAAGTGCTTAAACTATTTCGTCCCTGCCAGGGGTACTCATCAGGTGGCATCATTGGCAACCACAACAGTTTTTTTTGGGTTTTATTGTTTTTTTTTGTTTTTTTTTATTTTATTGTTTTTTTTTTCATTTATTTTTTCGTTTTTCTTGTTGGAATGTTTCTTCAGCCAGTAGTCTGTCTTCACCAGTCGATTTCCTCGCTACCTCTCAGGAAGCAGTAGCATAGCACCAGCTTCGCTGCTTTCTCAACGCCCAGTCTGTTGCGTAGTTTCGTCTGTATGATGCCGAAGTTGGAGAACACACGTTCAATGGCGGCTGAACTTGCTGGCAGTACCATCAATTTCCTGGCGAGCTGACTGAAGTCTTTGGTGATCACGCCCGACCTCTCCACACATGACCACCATACAGCTGGCTTCGAGTTGTTGATGGAGGATTCCTGTTGTAGCACCTTAGGGATGTGAGGCGATGTTGAATGGCAGATTACAGGCGTAGAACAACCTGGCAATCTGGTGATCAAGCTGGATCTTCGTCCTCGCATCAGTCTGACACCCGTAGCTGTTGATCTGGCTCTGCTGTAACTTCAGGCGCTTGGTTGGTTGTTCGGTAGTACATGTAGTTGGTGCTTCAACCTGCGTTGTTGTGGTCTTCTGTGGCACATCACCGACTGGTTCGGGTCTTTTCTTGGAACCCTGGGTAGCGAGGGATGGGCATTTTTCTCGATGTACCTTGAGTCTGTCCGCCTTCGCGCTGACTTCATTCTTGCAGTCATTACAAATCGCAGTTGTTTTCTTGCCATTCACGGTTACGGTGTAGAAACCCCATACTGGATCCTTTGACTTCATGGTTAAATTTGGATCGTTCAAAAGTGTATATTCAGTGGCTGAGATTTACTGGAACATAACTGAGTGTGGATTTGGGTCGCCTTATATGATGCAAGGTTGAGTAAAACTCAATTTGACAAGTATAGTATTGTTTTGTTTTTAGGCAATACAGACACCTGGTTGTCTGTTAGATGGAAGCCACTGTCCACTATCCGCTCTGACAGTGTATTCCAGTGAGATTAGGACTATAGAGTATGGACACCTTTGTCTAATTGGCTGACATCTCTCACACCTACATGTATCTTGAAATTGAAGTCCCACAACACACCTTAACACCTGACTGGGCATTGCTAATTGAAATTGTGTACAAACAAACAGTGTGGGTCATCTCAAATTATGATTCTGACTTCTTTAATAACTAATAATTGATTATTTTAATAATACAGCTATATTATGAACACATTTCAGGGATAATCCTAAAAACATTTGCATTTTACCTACTACATTAAACATTTAAAATACCTCCAATAAATGTATGTATAAACTCCTTAAACTGTGTTTGTATACAATGTATATTAGAGTAATAATGAACAGTCTCAATAATGTTAGATCTCTAACATTTATATAAAGATTATAAGCAATGCGTAAATGCCACTATGAATGCCTGTATTTTTCGTCATATTCTTCAAAAGCAGTTCATTTTCATCCTGCACACATGATACTACAATCAGTACACCGGGTAATAGAAATTGTATGGTATATATACCTGTATTTACCACCAAAATCATCCAAATTCTTATTTCCCGGTATCCAAATTCTTATTTCCCAGTATTTCCCGGTATTTCCCGCCGTCCCGGGAAATACTCTTATTTCCCGGGAAATTGCCAACCCTGGTTTTATTGAATATAAAAATACCCAAACAGTAGCCATCCCTACCCAACTTGATCGGGTGTGATAGTTCTCGATCAACTTAATTGTAGCTTAGAAAATCTCAGCTCTACGGATCTGTTTTACTATTTCATCTGTCTTTTATATTTTCTGTATCCGTGAGAGCGGAGACCCTTAGTCACAATAACAGCCCAATTTGTCCTGGTGTTTTGCTCATGTTTTGCGACACAAATGGGAATAAAAGGATAACCAATGTCAAACTATGTATACCTACATTATTGGTCTATGAATGTTTTTAACACGACTGTGAAGTGTTAAACTTTTCTCGTCAGATGTGTAGCAAAACGCCAGGACAAATTGAGCTGTTATTGTGACTAAATTTTACACTATAAGGGTCTCAGCTCTCACGGATACAGAAAATATAAAAGACAGATGAAATAGTAAAACACATCCGTAGTGCCGAGATGTTCTAAGCTAACTAAATTGCTTTTATTCCCATTTTTTTAAACAAACTGCAAAACACGGAAGGGCTGTTATTGTGACGAATAATTACACAGCAAGTATCTTGGCTATAAGGATACAGAAAATAATCAGATATTAAAATAGTAAAAGATATCTGTTCAGCAGAAATATCTAGGCCATCATTATACCATTACCTTCTTTTGATTATCATGATCGGACACCAATTTCAGCTGCAATTTTTTACGGGATTTACTCTCGGTGTTGATCTTTGGCGGCAGTTGCTTTTCTGGCGTTAGAGCTTCGCCATGTTTATCGTTAATCTTTTTGGTCGATTTCTCATGCCTGCCACGTTTTTTCACATTGGACGTGGTTTCGGGATTGTGTACAGCCTTGGTTGGAGTGAACGGTGGACCATCATGGTCATCCCAACTCGATGTTACGTCTTCCTTTACAATATTGTTGACAAGGGCAGAACCAGCATCGGGGATCAAATGCTCCGCTTTGGAATCTACAGAAAATGCAGCAATAATGAGTTTCTGACAGGAATCTACTTTGTTTTTTCTAGTGCGTGTAGTTGGTTTTGGTGTGGAGATTCTGACAGATTTGGCTTTTCTGGCTGCTCTGGTTTGCAGGGGTGAAAACATAGAGTTTTCCTTTCTATTGTCGACACTTTCTTGCTCTTGTTCAACGTTTTTATAAGGATTTCTATTTATTTTACTGATACTGCTCATGTCAACGTCAGTCGACGCTATTTCGATCTTCCTTCTCTTTGATGGCTGTGCTGCAGCATTGCGTTTTCTTGTTCCAAAAAAATCGGTGACTTTTCCCTGCGACATTGTTATTGTTGTTTTCAGGT
Source organism: Conchocele bisecta (assembly GCA_029237695.1). Taxonomy (NCBI): domain Eukaryota; kingdom Metazoa; phylum Mollusca; class Bivalvia; order Lucinida; family Thyasiridae; genus Conchocele; species Conchocele bisecta. Next base: position 70,740,325 of record CM055265.1, on the reverse strand, counting down.
TCGCGCCATAAACGGGTATGACTAAAGTGCGCATTGGAGATTTTTTGGCGCATTGGGCGCATTGGGCGCATTGGAGATTTCGCGGCGCATTGGAGTTTTATATGCTACATATCTTCTTTAAAAAACCCATTAAATTCAATGTTTTCTTCTTATATATAATATATTGTTACATATCGATAATATATATTTAAGTCAAGGTGAATGCGCATGTGTAAAGTTGATTTTGTATCAATTTTAGAAAAATACCTACCGAAAATATAATATGGCCTCGGCGCATTGGAGATTTCGGCGCGCATTGGAGTTTTATATGTTATATATCTTCTTAATAAAAAATCAACTTTACATATACGCATTTGCCTTGACTTAAATATATATTATAGATATGTAACACTATATTTTATACAACGAGAACAAAATTGATTTTACATTATTATTTAGAAGATATATAACATATAAATCTCCAATGCGCCCCGAAATCTCCAATGCGCCGAGGGCAGATTATATTTTCGGTAGGCATTTTTTTTAATATTGATAAAAAATCAACTTTTTCTAAAATTGATACAAAATCAACTTTACACATGCGCATTCGCCTTGAATTGAATATATATATATATATATATATATATATATATTAAATAGATATGTAACACTATATTATATACAACAAGAACAAAATTAAGTTTATGTTATTATTTAGAAGATATATAACATATAAAAATCCAATGCGCCGTGAAATCTCCAATGCGCCTAATGCGCCAAAAATCTCCAATGCGCACTTTAGGGTTGCCTTAACAGCGCAAAGGAATTATTCTGTAGTAAATGAGCTGTGTCACTAAATGGCGCAATGATATCATTTTTGGATAATGGTGAACATGGGGCGTAATGGTGGATTATGATCATTTTTTACAAGCTTGCAAATTATTTGCACGGGTTTCGCTGTGAGAGAAAACCCGTAATCAACTCATTACAAATAATACACCGTGAAGAGAACAAACGTAATTGCGCGCCTGTTTTCTTGGAAACCACGAGCTACCATGCAAGATGTTTAATTTGTGTTACAGTCAAAATAAAGTTATTTGAAAATTTGGAAAGTGTCTGGATTAATCTAGAATGTTAATGTGATTGAACACATTCCAAACATGCACTCAAATATATCTGGCTCATAGAAACAGCTGCATAATATGGATTTCAAAAGGTTTACATGACGTTGATGTCACATTTGACGTCACACAACGTAACGTCAAAACGCGGGAAAACCCGTCATTGTATAACTATTCATGCGCACATCACAATTCATTCATTATAAACTAAAAAATAGACTAAATATGCATATATATCCGCCGTGGAAGTGTAATAAATATGATATTCCATCATGCATGTTTGAATAGCGGAAATAATACACTCGTGTCGGTCGGCATCCGTGCAAGCAAATCGTTCGCTACGCTCACTCGTTGCTTACACAGAAGCCGACGCAAACTCGTGTATTATTTTCCGCTATTCAAAATGTACGATGGAATATCCTCTATATAATATGGATAATGGTGATATTTGTATACCATGATTGATGCAGGTAGCGTTATTGAACTTTCTTTTTGCAGATTTAATACTGAATAGTGAATAACAGTATTTTTTATGTTATAATGTTATTTCAATACTGGGAGCCAACATAATTACATTATCTTCCACATGTAGATATATGTGTCGCAACATATAAACTGGCGATTAGAAAGGATAGCGTGTTTTATTAAAATATATAATGTTGTAGATGTAATGTAAAAATATGTCACTGGGAGAGAAAAATGTGCTCCGGCCGGAGCTCGAATTGTGATGGTCATGTTGTGAAGTCGGAAGATAATGCTGAATTATTAATACATGAATTGTAATTATTGCAGGGTTGACTGATTATTAATGGTTCAATTAAGGTTTATGTTTTAATAATAGTGTTATTGAAACAATGGTGTTCATTTCAGAGTTTTCAGATGTCAAATAAACAGTGTAAACCCAAAACGAACTGTACATGTAATCTTTGTTCTTTGATAGCCGCATGAGTGTTGAAGTTGGCTTTAATCAATAAAAAGTATCGTTTTAATCACCACACTAATTAATGACTTTAACACCATGTTGCACCCATTTCAGATATATATGTGTATAATCCCGCCCCTGGGTTGTCATAAATTGAAATCCACATATCGATGTCGTGTGCCGTTATACCGACTCGATACACAATTCAACTTACGCCATGTGATTTTGTACATTCGGACAACTCAGATTCTTCATGCCAAAAAATACAATGTGTTCCGTAATTGATCATGTTGACAAAAAAAAAACACAGTACATGCGGAAAAATATAATTCCGCATCGCATATATTCCGGATTATCAACGTTCAATAATGTTCTTGAAAAATCGCAGCTGTCCAAAGGTAAACAATCATTTTGCGTTACACACATATATAATATATTATCAATAAACCCTGCAATAATGTATATATGTATGACAAACAGTTGCTTTAAGGCAATAAATAAAACTTACTTCAGAGGTATATCAGATGGGTAGTGTGTGGATTTTCCCATGTTTTCCCGCCCCTGGGTGTCATAAATTGAAATCCACAGCCGTAGGTCGCATTTGAATGTATCGTTATACCGACTCGATACACAATTCAACTTATAGACCCACGCCATGTGATTTTGCAGATTCGGGCAACTCAGATTTGTCATGCAAAATACATGTAATTAACAAAAAAAACAACATATTTTCCGTACTTGATGATGTTGACGGAAAACAATCACAGTACATACCGAAAAAATATAATTCCACACATACTCCGGAAATTTTTGTCAACTTTATTTAATTTTCCTGATAAATTTCAGCTGTCCAAAGGTACCAAATTACATTGCGGGTCTCATAATTATATATTGTATACTTTATTTAAATGCGCTGTTTTATCATTCAGTTGCGTTAGCGTCTCTGTTGCGAACAACGTAAGCCCTGATCAGACTGTTCGGATGCGCAGTCTAATCTGGGACTACTACGGTCACAGTTGTCCCTTTTGTCAGTCGGCGGCCCAAAAAATAGTTAATATACATATCATTTAATTTTTTACCATCGGCGTGCGATTGTATTATGGTAATATCCTGAATAAGGAATGTGTTAGAGCCAACACGAAACGAAAATCTTATAAAAATGTTGTATGCGCACGTCTGTATATCCTGTGTAAGTTGAGTCTGCTGAGAAAAATGGCTTATGTTGTTAATAGTTGTTAATTTACCATTAGTCCATTACGCCATTTCATCATTACACCGGTGTGGAATTTCGAACCCATTACGCCGGTGTGGAATTAGGCATTACGCCGACGCATAAAGCAATATAAGTTTACATATGTATCTGGTATATATGAACTACTTATTCATATAATGGATATACATATTCATTTGTTTTCAAATCTACCATTATCCACCATGTATGAGTATGCACTATGAATAATATTTACAATTGCTGCAAATGTCGTAATGTCCCTTTCTCAGTCAGGGGCACATGCTTAGTCAATACTATGCTGGAAATACAACATGTTCATTTCAATACACCGCTATCTAATATTACGAGTTGTTAATTCACCATTACGCCATTTCTTCATTACGCAGGTGTGGAATTACGGAGCCATTACGCCGGTGCGAAATTACGGAGCCATTACGCCGGTGTGGAAATAGCCATTACGCTGTCGCGTAAAGCAATATAAATGTTCATATCTGACGTATATAAACTACTTATGCATACATTGTGTTATTAATATTAATTTGCTTTTAAATCTACCATTAACCACCATAATAATCAATTTTACATCCCATTTTCCCCATTATCCTCACCATTATCCTCATAACGCCATTTAATGAGACCCGCAAATGAACATGCCCTAAAATACGAAGAGTTTGTTTTGGTTCCTATGCGATAGCAAGGGTGCATATTGGTTCCGTACGTCCGTCCGTTCGTACGTCCGTCCGTGTATATATTATGTAGAAAATAGTTTGTAAGAGTTTCTCCAACATGTAATATCTTCAATAGTACGCGAAGGATTGCTTCTATACTTGGACAATTGAATCACCTGAACATTTATCACACACTCGCCCCACCTTTAACACTACCTTGACCTTGGTCACCTTCGAAATGTCACTGAAACACTTAGTCATTTTGTTGCGGGGTTGCGTCAAAAACTGTGTAAGAGTTTTGTCCAACATGTAATATCTTCAATATTACACGTGGGCTTAGGATTGCTTCGATACATGTAAACTTGAATCACCTGAACATTTGTCAAGCACTCGCTCCACCTTAACCTTGGCCACACGAGCTTGACCTTGGTCACTTTCGAAATGTCGCTGAAACATTTAGCCATTTTGTTATGTTGAAATGTTTGTAAGAGTTTCTCTAATAGGTAATATCTGTAATATTACGTGAAGGATTGCTTCGATACTTGGACACTTGAATCACCTGAACATTTGTCACGCACTCGCGCCACCATTAACACAACAATCACATTGGTGACCTTAGAAATGTCGCTGAAACACTTAGCCAATGTGTTGCGTTTAGAAGTGTGTAAGAGTTTCTCCATCATGTAATATCTACAATATTACTCGAAGAATTGCTTTAATATTTAGACAGTTTATTCACTTGAAAATGTGTGACACACTCGCACCACTAATGACATAGCCTTGACTTTTGTGACCTTCGTAATGGTGCTGAAACACTTAACCATTTTTTTTACATCAAAAAGGTTTGCAAGACTTTCTCAAATGACTTTGAAAAAATGTGTGTAAATTTAAAGTTTTTTTTATAACACTCTCTAGTTAGAGTCCAATATGGCATGGGGGGAATGTCCAAGTTTTACAAACATAATTTCTAGTTATGAAATGGGTTTGCATTTTTCTATTTTCAAAATGACGTTTAATTAATTGTCTTTATATGTTTTTGAAAATAATACTTCATGGTCTAAAATGATATCAATTAATAAAATAAACACTTGTGAAATACGTTGTTGTCATTATTCTTAAAAAAAAAGTTAATCTTAGTAGGTTGTGGTAACATGAAATCAACATAAGGAGATATATTATAATCGCCGAACACCACAACCAAACGATATACATGCTGTACTTTGCAAATTAAATTGTATTAAACTTATTCAGTTGGGATATGAATCACACATTATGTGTGACTGGAGAAATGGTGCTTATATGGTATACGACAGTGTAGATCCAGATACTGATGTTCGCCATTCGAACAAAAAAAACACCTATCTCTGTAATATGTAGTTTTTTCCCGCCCTGTTTAGAACAACCTCTTGGCGAGCTGAAACTGGCTGTTGATCATGCAGCTTGCACCCATGCATCTCCATGTTCGTATTTACATCCATCCAGTTTTGTACACAATTTACAACATGTCTATACTATTCACGGTAAAACTTCAGAAAAACTTGCAAGTAACTACATAAAATGGAGGTCTGTTGCTGTATCATGCCATCTACACTTTATTAATTAATTGCTTATGTCTCTCATAGCGCAGCACATAGCATAGCCGTTTGTTGTGGAACGTGAGATCCAATATCTCCTATATACTAGTCCAACTTGCTAACCTGGTCACCCACATGTTATTGTATTATTTATTCTGGTGAGTATTTATTTTCGAAATACTTGTTTAAATAGTTGCAACTAATGTTTAATGGATTGATTGGACGGTTTTATTCCTGCAAATGACTTACAGAAATAGTTCATTTAATTGTATTTTATTGGTAGGGCCAAAACTGAAAGTCACAAAATTAACAATTTTCTATTATCATGCACCACAACCACCTACACGTATAATAGCAGTCATTGTCTTATAGAAGTGGCATAAATGCAGAGGGAATGGTGTTGAATGTTGGTCAATTCTGTAAGCTATATGAGAAATATCGGTCCCTATTGAGGTCAGAAGCGTCTGTGAGTATTTCTCATCGTAAGCACAAAAGGGTCTCGTACTCCGTAAATGTTGCATACTATAGTATATTTCTATTTCTCCATTATACCTTTCTGTGTGTGTTTTGAAATGTGTCTCCGTAACACACAGACACTTGATTGTGACAACAGGGCATGCTTGTCGTTGTGGACACGTTGCTAATCGTCTTTTTTGTCGAAAGGGTGAACAACTATATGTTTCTGGTATTTGCTATTTTGTGCCCACTACGTACCGATGCGTATGTGCTGAAATTTTGTCGTAAACCTTAGATGAACCATTATTATGGAACTGAGCAACATGCACATCATTTCATGCGTCCATGCATCACTATTTTGCGAAAATAATGGAGATGACCCGTCCAAATGACATACAGGGAAACCGTCCAATTTGTGACTTTTAGTTTTTACCCATACCAATTAAATTGCAACAACTAAACTATGTCTAGAAGTCATTTGCGCAAATAAAAACATACATTCAATGCATTATACTTTGTTTTTCACTATTGCAAAACGATATTGGCATATAATTATTCAGCGAAATAAATATTGCAATAATATGGAGGTGACCGGTTAGAAAGTTGGACTAGTATATATATATATATATATTTCTAATAAGGAACATATATCGTTATCAGGCTACACGAATATATATATATGCTATTTGATCACACGCTACAATGGCAACACATTTCATAAGCCCCATTTCTCCAGTTACAACTACATATGACACAACGCCAAGCGAAACTCAATGGGACACAGTAAATATTAATAAAAAGAAATAGGCACAGTGCATATACCTGTCAAAATGACATAAGTTAGTGTGAAACAACCTCACGGACCTTACGGAAATTGACTACATGTATTTTGAAAACAAATGCTTTAAATTGAAAAATAAATGTGTTACAGGGGTCATTTTTGCTGTAAGGTCACCTGGCATTGGTCTGGCATGAAGTACCCATAATAATGTGTGATAAAAGAGAAACGCAACACATTTTTTTCCGCAATATTGGACAGGTCCGGACCTTACAAAAATTGACTAAAAATGATTTAAATTGAAAAATAAATGAGTTTTTCTATCAAAATAATTTAGGAAGCATCCATGAAGATCCTCACACACTCATTTCCCAGAAGGGCACGAGTACTGTGTACCCTAATCAACAATTACGTCATATTACATGACGTCACTAAAATAGGCAGCGTTCGTGTCAATGTTCCATGAATGAAGTCAGTTATCATGTGAAGTGATGGGGGATGGTTGCAATATTTATTGATGTTTTATATCTGTTCAGGCAAGTCGTTTACGCTATCTGTGTATTAATTTATTCCTTAAGGGCACGAAAACCGGCAACCCCTCGGTATATAAAAAAAGAAAAAATGGCCGAGAGATGGTGTCATGTTACATGTACTAAGTGGGGTCAATGTCTACTTTGTAGTGGACGATCTTGTAGAACATGGATAGTCGGGCATTCTGCCTCTTCTCTTCCAAAGTCTTCCACTGTAGTCCAGTCAGTATGTTGGTCACTGTGTCCGGTGTCTTTCTGTAATTACTGGTCAAGACTCTGGCAGCTCTCCTTTGTACCGCTTTACTTTTCTGGATGTCTCTGAGGTATCGCTGGAGGTAAGGATCCCAGGCGGATGCGCAGTATTCCAGTTTGGGACGTAAAATGGACCTGTAGGCTGCCGTTTTCGTTTCTGGACGGCCTAGTGGAGATTTCTCTGTATTTCAGTTCACGGCCGTATATCTTAGCGACCTAACAATCCTTTGCGTTGTTAAGGCAATTTCACAAGATTAATAACAACAACAACAACAGAAAATACCGGGTTGATATATTTGCAAAATAAGCATGACTGCCAGATATGACCGAGCAATTACCGTTTTTTCGCCAGATGGGCATTTATTTCAGGTCGAATACGCACAGGAAGCTGTGAAGAAAGGGTCAACAGCGGTAAAATGTTTTAACCCATTGATTAATTGAAATTGATAAGCTGCTATTGAGTTCCTTTTTATTTTTGCTTTGTCATGTTTTTATTTTAGTAGAAAAAACAAACAAAATTGCTATTTAAAAACTTCTCTTTCATATATCATTATTCTCTAAACAAAGTATATTCGGTGATGGTGGCGTTACTGTGACCCACGCGTTGGCGCCTCGTTTAATGACGGAATCAGCCAATCAGAATCTGATTGGTTGTCAACTTGATTCGGTCGATCGCGAGATGATGGGTAGGTCTCGGTAATGACAGCATTGTCATTATATTTGCACATGTTTGCATACATTCATTATAACCCAGTCATGCAAAGTATGTTGAGGGGTATAAACTCTCATTTTGGCTAATTCTATGCATCGGCTAATGTGCAATTCACGTCAAATTTAGCCTTGCGTACGTAATAATAAAATATGTGGATTTCGGAATAAACAAGCTGATTAATTACTATCACTGTGGCACAATTTTATCACATTCCGATAGTTTGGTAAGAAGTTATTCCGAATATAGTTGTCACAGGGTGTGTTGGGGTCGGGTTTTAAGGGAACAACAATCCCGTATCGACGGTGAGTAAGCCAAGCGATTTAATATCTGGAACAAGATATATAAGATAATTTAATAAACAGATACATTATTCAACTGGTTTGTAATGGCGTCTCTGGCGGAATGCCCGAATATTGCAAAAAGCGTAGATCACAATGCAATATGCATGTGCATTCACGATACCATATACACGATAGGTATTGTGAATGGTAGAATCAAGTCTTATTGTATGTGTGTACAGTGTAGATCCTGATGAAACAATCGTGAATGCACATCTATGAATATTAATAATACGTTGTGTCATATAATCAGAATAGCATTACACTGATAATGTAGAACACGAACGAGCACGCAAGACGTAATACCAGTAATAGTTATTAGGTTTTCATAATATCGGACGTACAGAATGGATGAAAGTGAAGTAGATAAATGGGATTGAATGAAGGCGAATACGTAAGTGAATGGGACTGCATGCAGACAAAAATATACATAGATGAGACGAATCAAATGAATGGACGGACACTCTGGATTGGTAAATGAACATGGGAAATAATATGTATGAAAGTCGTGGTAGAATCATCTGCATGTTATAACAGTAATATATGAATATATCGCTCAGCTCAAAAGTCATGACTATTTACAATGACAATGGATTACATGTACGTATATTATACAAATGATCGGTCGCAAGCGTGAAGTTATTTAGAATCGTCTATGGAGAGGATTCTCAACAACCACAATTTGACCGAAACAAGAGAAATAATGAGGCAAGTGTATAGTAGGATGCTCCGCAGTATTAATATCGGTAATTATTAATAGAACGCTAATGTGCCATGAACATATCCCATCAGTGCATGGCGTCAACATGCACAATGTGTGATGTCAATGGATCCATGAGGTCCGCGCACAGGTGAGGACAGGAAAAATACATATTTCCTGGCCATGCAGGATAATTACACCATAAAACAGTTGACAAAATGTGGATGGGACATGTGCATGAATAACTGAAACTACTATACCAATATGTCATACCTGGAACAAGATAAATAAGATAATTTAATAAACAGATAAATTGTTCAACTGGTTTGTAATGGCGTCTCTGGCGGAATGCGCCGAAATCTCGTCGGTCGCACAATACATTCCAATTCATTCCAAGTCACCACAAACCATATCTCTGCCCCAGGCAACGAAAGACTGGCCTTTACTCATGCATGCATGTAATACCATAAAGTGCAAATACAAATACATGTGCAGAAAATATAAGTATAGGATATAACTATATGGGATATTATGGGCATACTATATATGTAGGAATATAGGACATATATGTAGGCATATAGGGCAATTAATCAGCTGCATATTGACCGGCTCAATAGTCAAACAGTGTCAAATCCTCAGAGCCTGCTGATGGGATAGCTGTCTTATTTACCTACTGTTCAACTAAGAAACTAACCTGTCATGATGTCATTGGATAGTTCTGCTTCAAGTTTAATACCAATTTTGCTATGCTGATCAAGTATGCTGTTCGCCATTTTGTTTACACTACCAGATGTGCATCATTAGCAGAAACAAATGTGACGTTGCAAACACGCATGTTATGTCATTTTACCTGCATGGACGTCTTTGAACTGTGTTGAATACTCAGGAAATTTTCACTGAATATGGGGATGTTAATGAAAGCCTTAGTTTGGAAGGCCTTAGGTGCGCAGAATTAGCCGTATGTTTTTGTATGTCCGTCCATCTGTAAGATTTGCATTAAAGTTTTTGGGTACCAATTATCCCTGCAACCGAAAGTCAAATTGACTTGACACTTCATATACTTCTTTATCATCATCCATATTTACGTCCTATAGCACACCCAAGGTAAAGGCCGGAGTATACGTGAGCTCCTGCTCACTTGCTCTAGTGATATCATATTGTTCAACTGAAATAAATGTTAGTATTAGGTACTTACACAAACTAATACTTCTGAAGCAAGTTTTATCATATGATGCAATATCTCTGAACAGGGTTTATTTTCTCCATTTTGGGAACATTACCTAAACCCATGGACTTGGGAATTTTCGCGGCATATTCATCCAATTGGGAAAAAATTATTTTAGAAAAAAAAGTAAGTGTTAGCCAAACAGTTCTCGAGTTCCACGGCAAATGTTTACCCACGGCTGGACATGATCGAACGTTATTGTTACATTTCTTTCGGAAATTTCGTGCAATTTGAGCATTTATGCAGTACTTTCGGTACTTTGCTAATCTGCTCCATTCAAATAGCTGATTTACCAATTCATATTCCGGGACCGCAGTACACGTCACGTGATGCAACCACATCAATTTCAAAATGTCAGTACGACTCTTGTCAACAGGTCTGGCGACATAACGTCGCGTTCTAGTAATGTCATGAGACACATGCATTACGTAGGTGTTGGCTTGGCCCCGGAATGAGCATTGTCCACAGCCATGGTCAAACAGCACATGCTGTACGTTTGTACACGGCTGTGAGCGGTGTCAGAACAACGGCAGTCATGTAACAATGTGTGTTTCCCAGAATAAATTGTGTGCAAATATTTAGGGTGTTTATAGTAGTTACGGTATTTCCAGGTTGGAGTCCGGGGTCAGGACATCGTGGTGCTGGGCGTGGAGAAAAAAGCTGTTGCCAAGCTACAAGAAGACAGGACTGTGCGAAAAATTGCCCTGCTGGATGACCATGTAGCGCTAGCATTTGCAGGTATAGTACCGTAGAACCCCTGTCTCTGTACTGGGGGATGAGTTGTGGCCTAGGGGTTAGTACTTCAAATCTGGAGGTTGTACTTTCATAGTATTTCCATCCCACTAGTCTTTACTTGAAACTGAGGTCCCATCCATTAAATAATCTTATCTGTTGCTCGGATGTTAAACCCAATCACTTTCTCTTACTGGAAATCACTAACCTTTTCACCCCTAAGTAACTGCCATGGAAGTTTCAGCCTGTTCCATTATGCAGAAAAGGGGATCATTTTGTAAAATATCCACAAATTGTGCATATCTTGAACACCTGGTTACGAGCCGGCTCATCATGATCTATTATTTACACGGTTGGGAAACAGGGGACCATTTCACTAAACGTCGTACGACTAAAATGTTCGTAAGTGCAAATGTAGGATCGTCTGTAAATTTCATTTGATGGATTTACATTTATTGAGCATAGGCTGCGTATGCAGCCTATGCTCAATAAATGTAAATCCATCATATGAAAACAGTGTTAATGTGAAATTTACAGACTATCATAATTTTGCACTTACAAACATTTTAGTCGTACAAGGTATAGTCAAACAGTCCCCCCTGTCTCTAGTGTTGAAATGTTTAACCCATTAAATTCTGAATTATGTGACTGAATTGTGGCTGTGACTTGAGAAATGGGGCTTATTGGGTTTTGCGAACAGTGTAAATCCAGATCAGTTTATGCATCCGCACAGTCTGATCAGGATCTGCACTGTTCGCCATTCCATCAATGAGACGACAACACACTTCTAACAAGTAATATAGATTGTTATCAGGCTACAGGAGTGCTATTTGATCAGGAGCTACGCATGTCACAAATCCCATAAGCCCCATTTCTCCAGTCGTGGGTGGTGGTCGGGGGAACGAGACGGCGTAAATTAACGGTAGGGGTTCCTCCTTATGGGAATCACGATTTGCCTGGTTTGGCCCTCAGGTACGTTTTTATCTTTGGCTCTTTTGTTATCTGGGAGTTGAATTGGGTTATTGCCCATTATAAAAGTGGTAAGATTATTACTGATCCTACTGCTTTTGGGAGGGGCCAGGTGATTCTGGTGTGGCGAGGACCTGGCATCAGATCAGGATTATTCTGATTTCAGGACTGAATATATAGTTTTGTTATTGTAAATATTCAGTTCTGATTTTGGGATTTTCCCCCCATTTGTATATGTACGTGAACATGTACATGTACATACTTGTACAGGTAATATATGGGATTTAGTACTAAACCCATTGACCCGGCCTTAAATGATCTTAGCTGTTGATAGGCCGTTAAACCCCAACAAACAAACATTTCTCCAGTCGCAGTCAAAATGAGAGTGGAGTCTCTGAGTCTCTCTAATCCTGTAATCCAAATACTCCGGCGAACTCCCATACGGCTATGACAAACATGCTGTACTTTTTACCTAAAAAGAACTTATCATCTATATTCAGAGCTCCAGATAAGGTGCGTATTGGCATATTTTAGGCAATAATTTTAGCAGAATACACATCGATTATCAAAAGTGGGAGTACAAAATACTGCAGCAATGCGAAAATACACATTAATTTTCAAATTGAGTAGTGAAAATACTGTAATAAAGTTGAAAATTTACTTAGTTGAGCTGCAAAAAGCTCAAATAAGTGAATTTTAAATTTGTTTTATTTTTTATCATTTGTTCCCTATTTAATAAGAAAATCAATAGCGGTAATCAATGCCTAGAGCGAGCCCAGGGGATATTTTCCCACCTAAAATTGCCCATGTCCCTTAAAATTTCAAGATCTACCTATTATTTTAATACAAAAAGGGCCCAAAATCTGAAATTGTCCCTTGCGAGACCTAGGCACAACCCTGGTTAATACATTTGTAAAAGTAAAATACGCATTGCATTTGAAATATGGGGAATAATACTCTTTAGATACAAAACTTATCTGGAGCTCTGTATATTTTCATTCGATAGCCCGTCCTTGTTTTGAAGTTTGCGTTAATTTGTATGTCGCCCACGTTAGTGGAAAATGAGACGTAGTGGTCATAATTTCTGTGTAGGCGTCAACAATTACATCTGGTTGTCCGGTTAGCGCAATCGGTAACAGGCTCTTCTTACCAATGCGACCCCGGGTTCGATCCTCGTCAGGGGCAGTATGTGACATGGTATGGTGGTCACCAGATCGGACAAGTGGGTTTCCTCTGGGTACTCCGGTTTCCTCCCACATTAATGATCGCCCTTACGTCTTCATCTGTGCTAACAAAAGCATTTGTATAAGTGCTCTTATACTTGTTTGTAAACGTTGTAAATTAAATAAAGTTTAAACAATTACATCCAAATGATGTTGAATATCTTCTGATCTGTTCATCAGATCATTGCCAAACTTAATAGCTACAAATCTACCTCCTATTGATTGCTATCCACCCAGTGTCATTTGGGTTACATTTACCTTCATTGGTGAGACACTCGCCTACGATCGCTTCGTTTCAAATACTTAGCTTAAATGTTTCAAGTACCTAATGTGTGTGAATCTATGGATTCCGTTCATGTATTGGTTTATAATTCCAGCACAAAAATATTTACACAATTCCCTAACATTTGATTGGCCCATAGCAAGTCTCTGTCCAAAATTTATATCCCAGTAAACTCCCATGCCGAACTACTTTCCGTAACCGTGAGGCGCAGTTAAAATAATTCTTAAGAAAACGGAAAATAAACACATTTTCTTGATGAATTTATTTCAAATGCTGGAATTATAAGGAATGAATGGTCTTTTTGTGGAATTTGTCGGGGATATAAACTTGGAAAGTCGAGGGAATACTGGACGAGGCCTTCCGCCCTTCGTCCAGTATTCCCGCGACTTTTCCAAGTTTATACCCCGATAAATTCCACAAAAAGGCCATTCATTCCTATATTGTTTTGTCAAATGTCCCCTATGCGATTGCTCTTGAGGTTCATTCCGTCCGTACGTCCGCCAGTGTACATTTACGTCATAGAGTTTCTCCAACATGTAATATCTTCAATATTACGCGAAGGATTGCTTCGATACTTGGACACTTGAATCACCTGAACATTTGTCACACACTCATGCCGCAATTAACACAACCTTGACCTTCGTCACCTTCGAAATGTCGCTGAAACACTTAGTTATTTTGTTACGTCAAACAGTTTGTAAGAGTTTCTCCAACATGTGATATCTTCAATATTACACGAAAGATTGCTTCAATACGTGGACACTTGAATCACCTGAACATTTGTCACACACCCGCACCACCATTAACACGACCTTGACCATTGTCATCTTCGAAATGTCACTGAAACACTTAGCCATTTTGTTAAGTCGAAAAGTTTGTAAGAGTTTCTCCAACATGTAAATAATTATATCTTCAATATTACGCAAAGGATTGTTTCACTGTTGTAGACAAAAATCACTGTCTGAAATTTATCCCGTCAACACAGTGCGTACGTGCCGTGAAACACGATGCCGTGAAACATTTTTGATATCCAGTCAATACTATTTTTGCATTTTACAGCAATTTGTAGGTGTTGACGGGATAAATAGAATAGTAGGTTAGTGCCGTGAATGGGAAAAAATATCTGGCATGGCACAGAAACGGGATGTGCTCGGCGGAGTCTCGCCCATCCCGTTTCCTGAGCCTTGCCAGATATTTTTTCCCATTCACGGCACTAACCCACTATTCTCTATATTTCTGTATTGTGGAACTGTCGGTCATGTACATTCATACAGACGGGCAGCAGTTTGAGAGCATGCGAAGGGTAAAAATAACATTGTAGTATTTCCATATCTCTGATCCTTCAATTGAGACTTGAAACCGAGGTCCCGTCCCTATGTGTCCTTAGCTGTTGATGGGACGTAAACCCGTTCACTTTCACTTTTGTTCCAGGTTTAACTGCCGATGCCCGTATCCTGATAAACAGAGCCCGGATAGAATGTCAGAGTCACAAACTCACAGTGGAAGACCCTGTTACAGTAGAATATATCACACGCTACATCGCACAGCTCAAACAGGTAGGCCGCAAGGTTGTTGTGAAAACGTAACACGTTTTTACTCCCCGAGTAAAGTATGTGTTCTGTTTCTACAACATCCTGCAATGATGGCGTGGTAAGGGTTCCTTTCACTATATCAGGCGATTGTACTTTCAATGCTAAATATACGTGTTCTCTATGTGCCAATAGGTCACATTTCTAGTTATACAACTGATATCTTTTTCACCGACTTTATAAATAGTCTAGCTGTCTGTTTTGATTGTATATTTATATAACGATAAGCCGCGAAACAACCATAGCTGGGACCCAAAAAATCATACATGGACCTTGCATAACCCAATATCAATCAGTCCCTGCCTGATTTGTGTGGCCCTGACCAACCCTCAAATATCATCATCATTTAGGATAACATTGCTACGGCTGAGTCTCCATATATCATATGCACTCACACTCAGCCCTTTTCACAGCCTGACATTTTGGCATAGTGCGATAGGAGAATGAACTAGCTAGGTTAAATTGACCACCTCATTGCCTCATTTAATGCACATATTTTGACAGATCACAGATACTAATACATTCGGAAACAAACGGGCCAAAGGCCATTGGCCATACACTTCTTGGGCTCAAATGCCCGGGTTTGGATGGTCCTCGAGCCAATTCCTACCCTTGAATATAAGCTAAATAAATAAAAAAATTGATCAGCAATCAATTATATATACTCAGCTGCTGGCTGCGAAAAATACCTTACGGCGCATGTGACCAGCATAGCCCCAGATTAGCATGTGCATCCGCTCAGTCTGATCAGGGCCTACGCTGTAATGGAAGGAGCAATACTGGCAATATCAAATGGATTATATCGTAATCTGATAATATGAATGCACAATGCAAATGTTGTAAGGTTAATTCAATTCGTACAAACACAATGTTCAAACTGAAATAGTTGATATAATAAGAGCATGAAAATAACCTGTTTTCAAATTCCAGAAATACACGCAAAGCAATGGGAGAAGACCGTTCGGTTTATCGGCACTGCTTATAGGATACGACGATCGCCCACACCTGTACCAGACAGACCCATCAGGGACCTACCATGAGTGGAAGGTGAGATTGTAGAACTTAATATTATGCCCCACCACGATAGTGGAGGGGGCATTTAGTGTTACCGTTGTCCGTCCGTCTGTCCGTCACGAAACTTTAACGCTAAGGTAAATGTCTCATAATTTCTTCATCCTTTGACCGATCTGCTTCATATTTCATATACATATTGCTCTAATGATCCTCTACTGCCCTGTACCAAATCCATCGTCTTGCCCCCGCCAAGCCCAGGGTCAAGGTCACATACTTGGTGCTTCAAAAACTTTAACGCTCGGGTAAATATCTTATAATTTCTGTTTCCTTCCACGGATCAGCTTCATACTTCATATACGCATTGCTCTAATGGTCCTCTGCTGTCCTGTGCCAAATCCACGTTCGTCTTTCCCCCGCCAAGCCCAAGGTCAAGGTCACACTGAGTGCTTCAAAAACTTTAATGCTCAGGTAAATATCTTATAATTTCTGTTTTCTTTCACGGATCAGCTTCATACTTCATATACGCATTGCTCTAATGGTCCTTTACTGTCCTGTGCCAAATCCACGTTTGTCCTGCCCCCGCCAAGCTCAGGGTCAAGGTCACATACTTAGGGCTTCACAAGTGGCCAAACTTTAGAATCATTCAATGATTGCGTAAAGCAAGTCATGGTGATCACAATGCCATCAGTGCATCTGAAATCTGTGTTAAATATTTGTCTAGTTGACTGGAAACATATGCTCGTTCATCATGATCTGTACTTTCATTATTTATCCCGTCAACACAGTGCGTATGTGCCATGAAACACGGTGCCGTGAAATATTTTTGACATTCTGTCAATACGACGTAATCACTGCGTATGAACATCTGCGGTGGTTGGTGTTATTTTTTTTGCATTTTAAAGCCATTTGTAGGTGTTGACAGGATAAATAGAATAGTAGGTTAGTGCCGTGAATGGGAAAAAATATCTGGCGCGGCACGGAAACGGCATGTGCTCGGCAAAGCCTCGCCCATCCCGTTTCCCAAGCCTTGCCAGATATTTTTTTCCATTCATGGTACTAACCTACTATTCTATTTATAGCCCACTGTAGGTGTTGACAGGATAAATAGAATAGTAGGTTAGTGCCGTGAATGGGAAAAAATATCTGGCGCGGCACGGAAACAGCATGTGCTCGGCAAAGCCTCGCCCATCCCGTTTCCCAAGCCTTGCCAGATATTTTTTTCCATTCACGGCACTAACCTACTATTCTATTTATAGCCCACTCGTGCAACTTCCATGTCCAAGGTCAAGTGGCTTCAGAATTTGTATTACAGTTTTGCTTTACTGTACAAGTACCTTATATCTCTCTATATACACATAATACATCCAGGCACCATCAATACATCCTGGGACTATTAAATGCCTTGACGGGCCGTGGTCACTTGGTATTCAAATTGCACTGTACTAACAATTCCAAATCCAATAAACAAATCACTCCAGTCTAATACATGAATGTGAAACTCCAATCAATCAATCGCCTGTGATTATCATACAGGCGAATGCCATCGGGAGAAGTGCGAAGACGGTGAGGGAGTATCTGGAGAAACATTACTCCGATGAGGTTGCAGCCAATGACAAGGAGTGTATCAAACTCACGCTTAAAGCACTGCTCGAAGTTGTACAAACCGGCGGCAAAAATGTCGAACTCGCCATTATGAAACCAGGTCAAGCGTTAAAGGTAAGAGTCTATTTTTGTCGCGCCCGCTTGCGGAAAGCGCGATATAGTCGGCACTATACTTACGTACGTACGTGTGTCCGGTTAAAGTTTTTGGTTAAGTTTTTTGGTTAAAGTTTTTCGTTATACTATATCTCTGCAACTGCTTTGCCCATTACCTTGAAACTTCACATGGGTGTTTATCATCATCTATATTTTCATTCTACCCCCTCCCGTGCGGCCCCTGTGCCCAATGTCAAGGTCAAATTACATTGAAGTTTTTGGTTAAAGTTTTTATGCCACCGGGTTTCGAAGAAACGGGTGGCATATAGTGTTTGGACTGTCCGTCTGTCACACTTTTCGGTTAACCAATTTGTCACAGTTTCTCAAATATGCTGCAGGTGGCATCCGCGTTCGACAAACGCATTTCTTGTTTGTTATACTCATATCTCTGCAACTGCTTTGCCCATTACCTTGAAACTTCACATGGGTGTTTATCATCATCCATATTTTCATTCGACCCCCCACCCGTGCGGCCCCTGTGCCCAATGTCAACATCAAATTACTTTGAAGTTTTTGGTTAAAGTTTTTGGTTAAAGTTTTTGGTTAAAGTTTTTTCATGTACTATATCTATGCACCTACTTTGCCCATTACCTCAAAACTGTTTATCATCATCCATATTTTCATTCTACGCCCCACCCGTGCGGCCCCTGTGCCCAATGTCAAGGTCAAATTACTTTTAAAGTTTTTTCATGTACTATATCTCTGCACCTGCTTTGCCCATTACCTTGAAACTTCACATGGGTGTTATCATCATCTATATTTTCATTCTACCCCCTCCCGTGCGGCCCCTGAGCCCAATGTCAAGGTTTAATTACTTTGAAATTTTTGGTTAAAGTTTTTGTCGCGCCTTCTTGCGGAAAGCGCGATATAGTCGGCACTTTGGCGTACGTCCGTACGTACGTGTGTCCGGTTAAAGTTTTTTGGTTAAACTTTTTCCATCTACTACATCTCTTTTTTTAGTGTCCATGCCTCGCCCCAAGGCGCGACATGCAGGCCGCGGCCATCTAGTACATTATAAGGGTGTATTTAATGCTACACTGGTCTGTCCTATACTGATAATTTGCCATAAGTCGTCAAAAGGCTTTATGTGGCATGAACATTTCATATCGTCATATATATCGTCATGTGCAATTTCACGCAATATTCACCTTTTTGATTTAAGTCAATAAGTCGGAAAGCATGTGGAATGTTTTCATGATAATTCACACATATATACATATATTGACCTGGAGGCGTGTCACCTGCAAGACCATTCCGTTTTTTATAGGCGGCACTTTTTCCATCTGTGTTGTCGTCCAAAATGTCCTTACAGAGACCTTCTTGATATTTCACTTGTGCATTCCTCAGATGGTCCTCTATCATGCTGTAACAAATCCATGCATCTTCACAAAACTTAAGGTTCAGGTAAATTTCATATAACTTTAAATCATGATATTTGTTACCAATTTCTCATCACAATCGTATCCATTTTATTACAGATGATAGATGCAGATGAGATAGACAAGTACATGGCCGAGATAGACAAGGAAAAGGAGGAAGAGGCAGAGAAGAAGAAAAAGAAATAGGAAAACATCCATTTGTTCTCATTCCATCTCTATCGATGAACTGTACGAAAAATGTGAATGCCCAATAACTTAAAAATTTATTTGTTGTCATGGTCCGACAAAGCTGGCCTTAAATTCACCAAACTACAATGTATACTCATATTAATATATTGTACTTGAAAATTAAATAATATGGAGAATGAAATTCTGCATCAGTGAGAAAATTTGGGTCATCCGTGGCATTAATTTTTGTATTATGTCAAAAATAAAAAAAAGTTACAAGTGCATTTAGGGAAGTGTTGTGGGCCAGAGATTAGAGCACTGGATTTCAATACCAAAGGCTGTTTTTAATCCCTACCATAGACATGAAAAATAACTCGTCATAGTGTTTCCATTCCACTGATCTTTCGGATGAGACTCGAAACCGAAATCCATCTCTACATGGCCTTAGCTGGGACATTAAACCCATTCACTTTCACTGTACAATCATAACATTGAAGAATTATAATATTGTAGATTGAAATGTTTCATACATGTTAATTATGCCTCAGTGATGTAAAATGACCATCTGCATGGATCCGAAAATATTGAGAATGCAAGCATGAATACTTGTGATATTAAGTAAAAGGTTTCAAGCCCGAGTAAAGTTTGGTGAATACCTGTTGGTTTGGCTTACGTCTTCGCGACCAGTGTAGACCCAGACCAGCCTGCGCATCTGCGCAGTCTGGTCTGGGTCTTCACTGTTCTCATGTATGTCATTAATCCCCATATTCAGCCTCCAGAATATGTGGATTAATGAGACGGGATTATCTGTATCTATTGATAGAAATAAAAGAAACCTGTTTTTTCAGGTTGTGACCAATTCGTTAGTAGTTCATCTTGTCAATACAGTGAATGGGGAAACAATGAATTGGTGTCAACATTTCATCCATCAGGATGTACACTTACATAGCTGTAACTGGAGAATTAGGGCTTTTGGGAAATGTGGCCAGTCTAGCTCGTGATTTACAAACACACTTATTAACTCTGCATGGTAGCGGCGAAAATATCCGCCAAACGAATTAGGAGTATATGTTTTATTTCTCACTGTAAATATGTCTTGGAATTTCATTAGAATCGAGTCCTGAGGACTCGATTCTAATGAAATTCCAAGACATATTCATGATATTTACATTGAAGGAGAAATAAAAGAAAATACGATGAATTTTTGTCAACTAGTTTTGAACTATTTATAGCCCACAAGTTTCCCAGCATGCAAAGAGTTGAATGATATTTTCCGATTTGCTACAAGAATGATATATGTTTCAGTATCTGAATGGCAAACAGTGCCACAGCCTGATTACGGTAGATTGCACTGGCCATAAGTCCCAATTTCTCCACTAGCAGATCATAAAGGCAAGGACGTTTACTTGAATTTGGTATCCCTCTTAACTCGATGGTTTAAGTACATGCGTATATTTTTTGAGTGAAAAAAAATCCTGATTATTTTGATTTCTGTATAAAAGTATATATTGTTACCCTTCATATGAACCGTCTCGTTAAGACGGTTCAAATGGGTGTTAACAATATACACTTCCGAGAAGAAATAAAAGAAATTGCGATATTTTTTCTCAAATTTCTCGTGCATGTACTACTGTTGTATAAAGTGTAATTGTATTTCTCGTACTATTGTAATTGCATTCGACATATAATGGGTATAACATCATTGTGACAGATCGGTCTGCAGTTTTATCATGACCGACATGGTCTGTCTTGAGCATTTACATCTCTGCAAAGTAGTACAGCCAAATTGATCATCGCCCACTATATTGACCTTGCTGTAGCTACAGCAAGGTCAATATAGTGGGCGATGATCAATTTGGCTGTATTCACTGTTGCGAAAGTTATTAAAATATTTCATGCAACCAGAGTTTGTCATTTTTAACACACTTCTTAAGAAGTGCTTCTGCCATAGCCCTGTCGGTACGTCCATCTTCAAAATGTACAGTTTTCCTGTTTTGCTCTTGTTCGCCATCTGTGATTTCGGCTAATTCTGTGCATCGAGTGGTTGGTAGGGAGCACGCGAAGGGTAATTTAACGCGAAGGGGGTAATTTAACGCGAAGGGTAATTTAACGCGAAGGGTAATTTAACGCGAAGGGTAATTCAACGATCGGGGTTCATCCCTACCGGAGTGCCGACTTGCATGGTTTGGCCCTCTTGTACATTTTCCTCCTGATACTTGAGAGCTAAATCCTGTCATACCCCATTCAAAAAGTATCAAGATTAGTGCTGATCATATTACTCTGGGGGTTGGAGCTAAGCGACTGGTGTGGAATGGACCTGGCACCAGGTCGGGATATTCTAATTTCAGAGCTGAATATATATTTTTCTGTAAATATCGAGTTCTGATTTTGGCCCGGCCTAATGACCTTAGCTGTCGATAGGCTGTTAAACACCAATAATCAATCAATTTGGACATAAACTAGACATTCCTGGACATGGTATGTACACATGGTGTGTAATAATAACCCCCAGTCATAAGACGCCCACAACAACAAACTTGTTTTAAACAATTATGATCCGAGTTCATCGGAAACCCCTGAAATAATTGTTTACGTCTTTCAGACCGGTTAGTTATCCAGTAAACCCACTTTACTTACATTACAATGGGTATTGGGAGTCTGTGTTGTGCTATAGTTCCAGCACAAACATAGTTACACAATTCCCTAACATTTGATTGGCCTGTAGCAAGTCTCTGTCCAAAATTTATATCCCAGTAAACTCCCACGCCAAACTACTTTCTACAGGTGCGCTGTCAGTGCTGTCAATGTAAACAAATGGCTGCCGTCTGTCAAAATAAACACATTTTCTTGATGAATTTATTTCAAATGCTGGAATTATAAGGAATGAATGGCCTTTTTGTTGAATTTATCGGGGATATAAACTTGGAAAAGTCGCGGGAATACTGGACGAGGCCTTCCAGCCTCGTCCAGTATTCCCGCGACTTTTCCAAGTTTATACCCCGATAAATTCCACAAAAAGGCCATTCATTCCTATAATAATTGTCTGGCACTTTCACCTTTCTATCTCTGTCGAGTGAAACGGCAATCATTTAGCAGGAGTGGAAGGTGGGTGAATGTGATGGGTAATTTAACGATGGCGGTTCATCCTTACTGTAATTCCGATTGGAGACCTGGTTTGGCCCTCACATACGTCTTTGGCATTTTGTATGCGACAGTTGAATCTGGTATTACGATTATTTGTAATCCTATTTTAGGCGAAGGGGCCAACTGACTGGTGTGGTATGGACCCGACACCAGATCAGGATATATTTTTTCTCGATGTAACTACATGTATTCCCCCAATGCAGCAGGTTAAAATGGGATTCAACCCGTTTGCCCGGCCTTACATGACCTTACCTGTTGATAGGCCGTTAAACACCAATAAACAACAAAAAAACAAATCCATCATTGAATTATATACAACAAAATGTGACATGATCAGGATGTATTTATTACAGCACTAGCGATATCAGGTTCTGATATATGGGCACGTACTTGCAACACTGAGCACATACTCTAAATTTATACTCTAAATTCGCAGTTTGATTGGCTGAGACTCAGCACAGCTCAGTTAGACCAGTCATTCTGTGGATATATTGGACCAACCCGCCACTAATTGCAACAGAAGGTATCTCAGTGTTTTTATACTCATGCATGACTATATGAGGGTATGAAATTTGACTTTTTCAATTATTTGAGGCATATTAATTGTAAAAATACCAAATTTCATGAACACATTGAAAACACAAAATACTTGTAAAAATCTGCACATTACAACTTCTATGTGTTCAAAATAGTACATTAAATCGCAAATAAACCATCTGGGCAAAGTTCAGACAAATTTGTATACCTTTAATGTAATGTTTTACACAGAAACTGTAATATTACCCCACCCACTTCCACTATAATGCAATAAAACATAAACAATACTGACGTCAAAACTGTTTTAATTCTGCATTATTATTTATGAAACTCACAAAGAAATACATACATCATGTATAGGATGGCCTAATTAGAATGGTAATCTGGAACATCCATACATGATATATATATTGGATGTATCAGGCGCGGATCCAGGATTTCGGGTTAGGGGGGGCGCAACTATTTTGCAATACTTGACTATATTATCGAACGAGCTAAGCTCGTTCGATAATATAGTCAAGTATTGCAAAATAGTCGACCGAGCGGAGCGGAGCAGAAAAATGCATGGAATACATGGCACTTGGCATGAAACGTGCCTTGTAACTTGTAAAAAATCTTTACTCGGTGAATTTTAGGGGGGGGGGGGTGGGCGCGCGCGCAGGGTCCGCCCGCCCTGAATCCGCCCATGTGTATGAAAAAACTACGCTACGATCTGCATGTGCAACATTCGTTCGTTTCCACCGGTGCATATTATTCGTAATGCAACAAAATCTCATGCACTAACAGCCTAACTTTTATTGCAAACAGTGTTCGATTGTGAGTTAGAAATATATATATATGCAATGTCACATAGTGTTTTCCTCCATATACATGTAATACAAGTTTCATTCGTTATGCTCCATTTCGACAGAGTTAAGGAAACTGATACCCCTACATTCTGCACACATTGCAGAACATTCTAAACCATGTTTTCTACATGTAAATCGAGCTGTTTTACAGTCTGATTTACGCGTGCATCTATCATTTCTAGGTAGTGCAACCATAACATTGCTGTTCTGTGATTGTGTAGAAATGTCTCATATTCAGTAATTGTTTTGCGAATTCGTGCACACACATTGTCAGTACATGCTGTCTCAATAGTTACGTCACCAGCCAATAACAACGTTAATAGCTTTGTAGCTTCGTTCATATCATTCACTTGATCAGTATCTGAGTTTAGTGTGTGTCACCATTGTCTCAACTGTTTCCTCCACAGAATAGTCAAATGGAGTCGGTGTGGAATCATTCAATATTGTGTTGTCTGTCGTACATGTACTTTGTGATTGTCCTGTCACATCTTCAGATATTGAATTCCCCAACGCCGGACAAGTTTCTGCATTATCTTCTGTTACGCTGTCAGATGTTTGTCACTTGTAATGGTAGATCATAAAGTCTTGATAACATGGTGCCATATAGTGCTTTCTATACTATAAGGTGTGCTCTTATCGCCCTTGAAATGGCCTTGCCACTAAGCATATGTCCTACTGCCGTGTCAACATATATAGTTTTGAGTATATCCTGAAGCTCAGAACCTCCCATCAAATGACCAATGCTTCCAAGGAAACTCATTTCGATATGAAGGCCGCCAAGTCAGTATCATGTTTTGGATATCACTGGATGGTGCTTCATTATGTTGGATTTCAAGTGCTTTCCACCACAATGGTTGGTCGAAAGTGAGAATAACATACCGCTTTGATTGCTCACTGGCCCGGCACAACAGTAATGTTATCGCCTTGTTCCTGGCTTGCATTATTCACTCTACTGGAACCTTTCACTTTCAAGATCACAGTTTTCTGACCGTCTGAAATTGTCTTACTGCACAAAACACACATCTGCATATTGCGATATAAACGTCTGCACACCGCCTGTCTATATGTAATGTAGAATCACGTCATGCATGTCCAGCAGGGACATTCGGTACCTGAAAACCTGAAGCGTGCAGACTTCACAAATCACACTTGATTTTTCAGACAGAGTGCATCAAAGAGTGATACAAATGTTATTTTTTATAAGTGGGCAATGCCATCACGTGTCGGTATCTACAATTTTCGGACTTTCAAGTACTGGTTCTACCAAGGAAATATTATATAATTGTATTTCTATATATATCATATGATCTCTACATCAATCGCTAACCTTATCGTAGTCGAAAAAATAGACATTTCATGTTAAACCACTGTCCAAACTATGCCGAGCGAAAAATCACATTGTACAAAAAGTGGGTGGGGTAACATTAGCGACAATTAATAAAAAATGACGCGTTTTCTGTTTGAATCTCTTTCTAATCATGTATCTGTACATGTGGAATTATTAACCCACTGCACCAACTTCATTTACAGGTTCAATATAGGAATGAATGGCCTTTTTGTGGAATTTATCGGGGTATAAACTTGGAAAAGTCGCGGGAATACTGGACGAAGGCCGCAAGGCCTTCGTTCAGTATTGCCGCGACTTTTCCAAGTTTATATCCCCGATAGGTGTTGTCATATACTGACTGGACTAAGTCTCAACAAATCAAACTTGCTGATTTTGAGCATAAGGACAGAGTATGCGTGGATAAAACTTTATACGCGCATTATAAAAGTTTCTTTGAAAGTTCTCTAGCTCAGAATTTGGATGTTTGAACAGCGAGTTGTGCTCAGTCTCCGTCGATAAAACTGCCCTAAGAGTACAAATTGTGAATTGGTACTCAAATCTTATGATCAATCAGCAAGTTTTATTGGTCTCGGCAAATCAAACGTGTTGATTTTGACTACAAATTTCGAGAACATTGCTCACATCTTGGTCGATCAAAATTCATGAGTTTAAGTACAAAAATATCGAGAACAATGCTTAATCTTGGTCAATCAAACTTCACGAGTTTGAGTACAAACTTTCGAGTACATGTTCAAAAAGGATCATAATCATAGTGTCTGAACACGGGTCTGTATTTGTAAATAAAGGTTCCATCAGTTCATTAGCACTTCGATCTGTACGAGTCTGGCGTAGGTATCCCCGGGCAGTCGGTATGGCAACATCCCAGCGAACATGATCAGGGCCTTCGCTTGGCTGCGCACGTAGTTCAAATACTGAAACGGATATTATAAGGTGACCTGTCAGATTACCATAACAACCAAGGCCCGGTTGCTCAAAGCTTCTGTTAGCTTAACAGACTGTTAAATCCTTAGCAATGCTAAGGATTTAACAGTCTGTTAAGCTAACAGAAGCTTTGAGCAACCGGGCCCTGGGGACCATTTCATTAACCTTCAAACTATGAAGTTGGTAAGTGCAAAACTAAAATTGGCAACAATGTGTGAAAGTGACCGGGCTCAACGTCCCAGCAACAGCTATTAAGGTCGTGTAGGGACGGGACCTCCGGTTCAAGTCTCATCCGAAAGACCAGTGGGATGGAAATACTACAAAAGTATTTTACATACCTAGGGCGGTGATTGAACTGACTGAAACTGCTATATTTGTTTCTTGATAAAAACATATGGTCGGCTGGCACACACTGGGAATTAGACTGCAAATCTCAGAGAAGAGACCTTATAACATTTCCAACAACTTTCTTATACTCCCTCCTACAATCAGATTAGGATCCGACTGAATGGTGAACAGCATATGATCATACTCTGAAAGCTGGTCTGGGACTACGCTGGTCGCACACCTTTCCTCAGCCATCGGTTCAAATAGATCCCCAGAACCAGGCATTTGACAACCATATAATTATTAATTAGCCCTTAAACTGCTGCAATTAAATTTTGTAGTCTATTATTTGTGTTCTATTTGTGTTCTATCATCCAAAACACGATTTGACAGCACTTTAACAAAAAAAAAGCCGATGTTTTATTGAGAAAGAAGACAAAACAGCAGACGGCAATTTTTGGTTCTCGCATTATAAGGGTTATCTCCCCTTTTAACCTAGGAGTGGGAATTTAGACGAGTCACAACATCAGAATGGGTCATTCCTTGCGACGGACACCCCACACCCAATTCTGATCTGAGACAAGCCATGTGATTTTGTATCTACACAGATATTTGATATCTTATGAAAACTATTTACGATTTCTTCCATAAATGTGACTGGAGAAATGGGATTTATGGGTTTTGCGATCAGTGTAGATACAGATCAGCCTGTGCATCCGCACAGTCTGATCAGGATCTGCACTGTTTGTCATTCCGTCAATGAAACACCGTCATGTTTCTAACAAGCAATATGGATTGTTATCAGTCGACAGGGGTGTGATATTCATAATTTGATCAGGCGCTACACTGGTCACAAATCCCATAAGCCCATTTCTCCAGTCAAAGCCACACATGACGTCGAAAGTTGACGAAATGTTCAGAGGAAATACAAAACAGAATTCTGCATTAGCTACAAAAGTGTCCACTTTTGACGTCATTCATGAACAAGAGTGCCGTAAGTCACAAAATACGCCCGTCGAAGATGGTCCAGACAGCGGCGATGCAGAAATGTGAGGCTGTCACCAAGACAAGAAACGTTAATGTGAATTTGAAAATCTATAGCATAATTTATATACACTTGCATACAAAAAAGTAGAAAAAAATGGCTAAGTTAAAAAGGTGATATTTTTGTTAAAAACATTTTCTCGGCATAAAAACACCAAAGTGTGTACAGAAACTCTGCAGTTTTTCTGTCCAACACCCGCCAGCCCACCCCGCAGTAAAACATAATACCGTTTTTTTTTTAAAATGGTTATATAAAATCTCAATTTTCCCCTTGAATGTCTGAGACCTATAATCCTA
Organism: Conchocele bisecta; assembly: GCA_029237695.1. Lineage (NCBI taxonomy): Eukaryota > Metazoa > Mollusca > Bivalvia > Lucinida > Thyasiridae > Conchocele > Conchocele bisecta. Next base: position 70,712,261 of record CM055265.1, on the reverse strand, counting down.
CCGATTCCTTGCCTCCGTCGTCTGCTCTGGTCCCATGGACAGGGATGGGGCTCTGTGGGGCAGTGTTCCTGTAATGTTGATTGATTGCAGTTTTACATCTGTTCAACATAGTCATATGTGGCTGTGACTGGAGAAATGGGCTTATGGGATTTGTGACCAGTGTAGCTCCTGATCAAATATCACACTCCTGTAGTCTGATAACAAACTATATTGCTTGTTAGAAGCATGACGGCGTTTCATTGACAGAATGACGAACAGTGCAGATCCTGATCAGACTGTGCAGATGCACAGGCTGATCTGAATCTGCACTGGTCGCAAAATCCCAAAGCCCCATTTCTCCAGTCACAGCCACATATATATCCTGATCAAATAACATCCTGTAGACCGATTATGATATATATAGCTTGCTAGAAGCATGTTGGGCACTTTATTGATGGCATAGCGAATAGTGCAGATCCTGATCAGATTGCAGATGCACAGGCTGGTCTGCATCTACACTGGTCACACAACTCGTAAGCCCCATTTCTCCAGTCACAGCCACATACGAGACAAGTCATGCGATTTTGTACCTTCTGCGTAATTTAATTAAATGCGTTTACAATATTTTCCGTAAATGGCGTCAAAAGTATTCCGCATGTACTCTGAAAATTTTGTCAACTTTTGACTGCAAAATAGTGTAAATTTTGTCCGAAGGTACAAAATCACATGGCGTGTCTCACAAGACATGCCATTACAGTAGAACTAGGTGGGTGAGGTAATGCATTTTTTTCAATGGACATTTCTCTTTATGTCACAGGTCTGGGTCTTCTATTACTGGAATTTAGTTGCAAATTATCCTCAGTGACTCTTAGCAGTTTCAAAATATTTCACATCACATATAAATCAACATCAATCAGCTTATTTGCTGAATTTGCAAATACAGTGGAACCTGTGCTAAATGCCACCTCTGAATGGCCTCGACCAATCAAACTTCCTAATTTCGAGTGGGTAGCAGGTGGCAGTATGTGATGGGCAATTTATTTATTATAGTAATGAATGGCCTTTTTGTGGAATTTATCGGGGTATAAACTTGGAAAAGTCGCGGGAATACTGGACGAAGAGATAAAAAACTACAATTTTCAAAAAAAAAAAGATATATTTTTTTTTTTTCTTTTCTTTTTTTTTTCGAAAATTGTAATTTTTTAAGGCCTCGTCCAGTATTCCCGCGACTTTTCCAAGTTTATATCCCCGATAAATTCCACAAAAAGGCCATTCATTCCTTATAATTCCAGCATTTGAAATAAATTCATCAAGAAAATGTGTTTATTTTCCGTTTTCTTAAGAATTATTTTAACTGCACCCGACGGTTACGGAAAGTAGTTTGACATGGAGTTTACTGGGATATAAATTTTGGACGGAGACTTGCAAAGGACCAATCAAATGTTAGGGAATTGTGTAAATATTTTTGTGCTGGAATTATAGGAATTTATCCCGATATCCCTGGTTTGGCCATCAGGTACATTTTGGGCTTTTTGGTGCATGAGAGTTGAATCCGGTTATACCCATTATAAAAGTAACACATTTAGTACTAAACCTATTACTGTTGGGAACTGGCGCCCAGTGATTCTGGTGTGGTAAAGACCTGGCACCAGGTCAGATTATTCTAATTCTAATCACAACAGATAACATATGGGATGATTCGACCCCGTTAACTCAGCCTTAAATGACCGTAGCTGTTGATAGGCCGTTAAACACCATTAAATCAAATCCTGATATCGAGCGACAGAACGGAATACATACCTCATGTTCTTGTATTGACTGTGCAGGATATTTATGGAAGCAAGTAGGACATCCGGTAGACATCGCCGAACCTGTAAATATAACGTGTAGTGAATCTAAACCTATCTGTGCAGTTTAGCCAATATCAAGATCATAATGACTCATTATGATCTTGATATTGGCTAAACTGTACAGATTATTAATGAGTGCCAGCTAATGTGATACACCAGTCAGTGTATGGTCAGTGAAGCACAAAAAGAAAGTTTCTGATGTACATCAATAGATGTGTGTAAGTCCGGCGGCATGTGTAGGTATAGTGGCTGAGAAATGGCCTTGAAATGTCGAATGTGGTCCTAAATGGACGGATGGACAATGTTAAGGGCATCACCATTCCACAACATAACCCATTTTTCTAGAGTTCGGCGGCAATAAAGTTTTGACAATGAAACCAGGCTCGTTTTGTTCCACATTAGGGTAAATCCTAATCAGCCTGTTGACATATCTAGTCTCGGCTCGTGCTTATCAAACACATCAAAATCAGAAAGTTTTATCAGTTGAGGGTGAGCTGTGTTTACAAGCACTTGCCTGATTTGAATCCATATGCTTTTTATTTACCAGTTTTTAAGATCGTGGCATACCTATATCTTCTCACCAGGTAAGTGTATGTTGTGAACCAAATGATGAACAAGAGTGCCGCAAGTCACAAAATACGCCCGTCGAATATGGGCCAGACAGCGAAGATGCAGAAATGTGAAGCTGTCACCAAGGCAAGAAACATTAATTTGAAAGTCTATAGCATTATTTCTTCATCTCGTTGTGCTAAACATGTATACTAATTTAGGCAGAGATAGAAAAGTAGAGTGTAAAGTAGAAATGATATGGAATTGGATACAATAATGTAGAAAAAATGGCTAAGTTAAAAAGGTGATATTTTTGTTAAAAAATATGTTTTCGGCATAAAAACACCAAGGTGCACATCTTCAATATGTGTAGAAGACGTGTGTATAGTTTCAGAACGATCGACTGAACTGTTTCAGAGAAGTTGTGTACACAAACTCTGTACCCTATATAGAATTGTATAGAAAAATGTAGAAAAAATGGCTAAGTTCAAAAGGTGATATTTTTGTTAAAAAATATATTTTCGGCATAAAAACACCAAGGTGCACATCGTCAATATGTGTAGAAGACATGTGTATAGTTTCAAAACGATCAACTGAACAGTTTCGGAGGAGTTGTGTACACAAACTCTGTACCGTATATAGAATTGTATAGAAAAATGTAGAAAAAATGGCTAAGTTAAAAAGGTGATACTTTTGTTAAAGAATATTTTTTCGGCATAAAAACACCAAGGTGCGCATTTTGACAACTTTCGACATCATTGCAAGGAAATATCACATTTTCTGAAAAAAAATATCATGAAATGCACATTTTTGGTACAAAATCACTTCGCTTGCCTCATTTATGTAGTTTATCTTGCAATACATTCACCTCCATGGGATGAGTTACTAACCCTTTCACCTGTAATAGCCAACTTCCGATTGCTATTTTTTTGGCATAAATACAGCAAGGTGCACATCTTCAATATGTGTAGAAGAGGTGTGTATAGTTTCAGATCGATTGATTGTACGATTTCAGAGGAGTTGTGTACACAAACTCTGTACCCTATATAGAATTGTATACAAAAATGTAGAAAAAATTACAAAGTTAAAACGGTGATATTTTTGTTAAAAAATATTTTTTCGGCATAAAAACACCAAGGTGCACATCTTCAATATGTGTAGAAGACATGTGCATAGTTTCAGATCGATCGACTGAACAGTTTCGGAGGAGTTGTGTAGACAAACTCTGTACCGTATATAGAACTGTATAGAAAAATGTAGAAAAAATGGCTATTAAGTTAAAAAGGTGATATTTTTGTTAAAAAATATGTTTTTGGCATAAAAACACCACGGTGCACATCTTCAATATGTGTAAAAGACGTGTGTATAGTTTCAGATCGATCGACTGAACGGTTTCGGAGGAGTTGTGTACACAAACTATGCGCTTTTTCTTCAGCCACCCGCCCGCCGTACGGTAAAACATAATACGTGCCGTTTTTTAAAAACGGTCGTATAAAAATAGAAGTACACATTTTCAATTTAAGATTACAAATCCTACTGACCTCATCTGTGTAGTTTCTGAATGTGTTGACTTTATGTTCCACTGCCTCGGTTGTCAATGGCAACAACTGCAGCTCGCGCATCACCTGAAATAACCAATGACAGGTCAAGGTTACTTGCACTGTATACGTTCATCATAATTTCAAAATACAACCATTCAAAGTTTGCCATGTACTTAACCCTTTCACCCCCAAGTAACTGGAATGGACTGTGATATGTTAATTGTGAAACCAGTCCAACCGTCACAAAATGATAATCATACTAGGCCATTCATGAAAAGGGGTGTTTTTTGTTCTCAAAAATATGAAAATTACTTGCAAAAAGTGCAGATCCTGATTAGACGGCTCGTCACGAGCCGGCTCATCTGAATCTACACTGTTTGCCAATTCCACTATACAGGTATGTGGTGTTGAAAGTGTTAAGTGAAGCTTAAAATCTGGTTCCAGATCTTCTTTAATATCAGACGAGAACACTTTTTCCCAGGTGAAAAAAACTGGTCAAGATGGAGTCGCCATTGGGAGAATTTAGAATGATTTATTCATCTTTGCTTTAAAGATTAAATGGATTTTAATGTTATCATCGGTTGTAGTACCAAAAATCTATTCCCATTCTGCAGGTTGCAAAAATTGTGACCATCAATGACAAATGAAACAATAAACACAACTAAATTTCAATTTATGGATTTACATTTATTGAGCATAGGCTGCACATGCAGCCTATGCTCAATAAATGTAAATCCAATAAGTGTTTACAAGAAAACAGTGTTAATGTGAAATTTACAGACAATCATAATTTTGCAGTTACGAACATTTTAGTCTTACAGAGTTTTATAGTGAAACGAGCCTCCGATATGTTTTGATAGAAGCATGTTATAATGTGTACTAATTTGTTTCATAGTACCCTGTGATTTTAAAATTTGCTTAATGTGGATTGTGTTTTAATTAATTAAATCGAGGGCCACATAAATCGGAACCCTTTTGTTTTGATCATCCAAAAATATCAACTTTACATCCATTCATTTAAACACAGTTTTATTTTACATGTTTACTTTTATCTGACAAAAGGAATAGGTTGAAAATGAACAAGTATGTTCCAGTTGTTTAGTGGCGAGGAAGTTAACCCCTAAGTAGCTGCAATGGACTGTAATATGTTAATTTCAAGACAAATCCAATCATCACAAAATGATTTTCAGACTAATCCATGTAGTCACTGTTCTCATGGATCCGTGCCCCTAAGCACATAAATTCACATTGTGTGTTATATCTGATTAATTCCTGAAAATGTATACATTAACATAAAGTTCAAACACTTGGCTATGAGTGCACATAAGGAATTCACCAAAATTGTTGTTTATGCACGTCCCTAGAAATAATCCACCCAAGTCACCTAATTGATCTTGAAACTTCTTCATCAGGTTCGTGCCCTACGACTTTTTGCACATTTGAGTGAAATTCCTTGATCACTCGTACAATAAAGAAGTGTTGCTGCCTAGATGCATCAAATTTAAATATGGTGAAGTCCAGATTCACCTAGAAATCAACATATATCACATTTTATGCATAATTTGCGAACAGACCCTCTTCAGATTAAGGAAGTACATGTATGCATAAAAATCACAAAATAGGTGTTAAATCACAAGTCTATGTAACTGTAACTTAGAAAACCGTGGGAAACAACTTAAAATGGCGTTTTAAAATAGTTTTCAATTAACACTATTCTTAGAATATGCTTATTCACTTGTTTTCTAGGAGCATGAATCAATGAGAAGGCACGGATCCATGAGAATAGGGGCTATAAGAAGGGAGTGTTTTTTGTTCTGAAAAATATTAAAATAACTGGCAAAAAGTGTAGACCCTGACGAGATGGCTCATCTGGATCACAATTTGCAAATACCGTTATAGAGGTATGTAGGGTTACCAATTGAAAGGGTTATCAATTGAATTAAATCGAGGGCCACACAATTTGGAAACCCTTTCTTTTGATCACCCACAATGCCAACTTTACAACCATTCATTTATTTTACATGTTTACAGAAGGAATAGTTTGAAAATTAAAGTTTATTCCAGTTGTTTAGTGGCGAAGGAGGTAACGGATATTGGTTACCCACCACGAGTGCCTCCTCCATGTGACTTTGGTGATAAAGGTCAAAGAAGGTCACAAGGTCGAGGATGAGGAAGAAGCTACTGGAGTTGGCTTGGGTCGCCTGGGCTGCCCCGCTGCCTCGGTATCTGGTAACAAGGAAATATACGTGATCATATACATTGTCTGAGATGGTTACTCCTCAGAAGCACTTCACAAGTGTGCCAATGGTCACAATATACGCCCATCGAGGCATGGCCGGTCCACAAGGTGAAATAACTCGCTGAAAACCCATAGGATTCTACCACTTGCCATGATAAACACATGTACTAAAGTAATGATCCGTCAAGTAGAATCTAGTTATTGCATGGACAAGCTGTGCCCGCCCGTGTGTACAAGGTTAATACATAATACATTCCGTTTTTTTTAAAACGGGCATATAAAAACAGTGGAATGCATCAATGGATATTGTATGAATACAGTAGCAACTTGCTCTTGGTTTGCAATGCTAGTTATGTTTTCAATAGTAAAATATTTTATTTTAATTTCTTTTTTTCAGGTCACCCATAGGGTCATATATGTTCAGAAAGCCGACACAAATCTACTGTTAAATAAATGCACAGGTTGAAGTAACGGACTGAGGTCTATAAATACCTTAAATATGCCTAAAAGCATCAATAAATGAAAAAAAAAATAAGCTAAAAAAAATAAATACATTAAATACGCCTAAAAGCATCAATAAATGAGAAAAAAAATAAGCTTAAAAAATTCTATTTTTTTTTCATTTATTGATGCTTTTAGGCATATTTAATGTATTCATTTTTTTTAGCTTATTTTTTTTCTTCAATTATTGATGCTTTTAGGCATATTTAATGTATTTTAACAACTTTGAAAGAGCATTGTACATTGATCATTACTGTTTTGTCGAAATCGCGAGAAGAAGATTTTTTAAGACTGTTATTTTTAGACGGAGGCCATCTTGGATTAGCTACGATCTCCATTTTAACAAATCTGACACGGCTTCACCTAAGGACCATAATTGTGAAGTTTGGCAACCATTGGCCAACCGGTCCTTGTAAAGCAGACGTTTGAAATCTCAAATAATAGGATGACATTTTGGCGGCCATGTTTGATGACGTAATCATCTGATATCGCTGAAAACTGGACCGAAGCGATCGTCTCGTCGATGTGTTTCATTTGATATAGGATGCGACCATATTCGGTCAAAAAATCAAATTTTACCCCCCAGTCACGCCCATTTTTGAACCTGGGGTCACCATTTCAACAACTTTGAAAGATGAAAGAGCATTATACATTGGTAATTTCTGCCAAGTTTGGTCGAAATCCGTTGGGCGGTTCGTGGGAAGATTTTTTAAGAATTTGTGCTATTTATAGACATTGGTCATCTTGGATTAGCATGACCTTTTAGCGGCCATCTTGAGTGATGTAATGATCCAATTTTTATGAAAACTGCACCAGAGCGATCATCTTGTCGATATATTCGATTTGATATATAATTTGACCATATTTGGTCAAATATGAAATTTAACACCTTTGAAAAATCATTGTACATCGATCATTCCTGCCAAGTTTCATCGAAATCCGTCCGACGGTTCGTGAGAAGAAGACTTTTTTAGAATTGTGCAATTTTTAGACGATGGCCATCTTGGATGGGTCACGACCTCCATTTTAACAAATTTGTAATCCCCCTACCTATGTACCATGTGTGTCATGTTTGACCAACATTGGCCCAGCGGTTCCGGAACAGAAGACGTTTGAAATTGTGGACGGATGACGACGACGGACAAAAAGCGGCAACAATAGCTCACTTGAGCCTTTGGCTCAGGTGAGCTAAAAATGCGCAACCCAAGAAATATGTATACAGAGACCAGAATGCTCGCATAATGTCTGTTGGCCATGGCCTGTTTTTCATGTGGAGGAATTTCATTTGACTGGTACACCGATTGAACAGTATTGATTATTTAATCCTGCTATTGAAAGGTAGTAACACGATGCTATAAAACCGTCTACATGAATAATGACACATAAAATACACAAAGGTCGATAATATCGCACATGGTATGAAGCGGTGTGGAAATATTGATCGGAAACAAGTCGAAAAGGTCGAAAATTTGAGTGCGCCCGACATGGGAATACATAGACGAATTTGAAGAGGACATTTGTGATAGATAAAATTGCAGGATTCCCACAATGGCACGCTCAAGATACAACATTGAGATTGTATTAGTAAAATGCTCATGTAAGCACCGCCTACCTTTCTGCTATGCCGTGTGCGAGGTTTTTGAGGCGGTCCCTGTTGGACTGGGCACCTGAAGCCTGGGACACCACCTGACTCAGGAGTTTGTTCAATAGCTCCAGCACCTTGTCCGATTTCTGAAAGAACAAAATTAATACCGTATTTATTCTAATAGTAGCCCCCTCTCTAATAGTATACTTTGCAATGTTGATGAAATCGGCTACAGAAAATTGCATAGCCCCGAGGCTTTTATTAGAATAATTACGATAAATATGTTTTGTGTACCCACAAAAGCTCGAGTCATATAATTCTAGATTCACACGCCTCATTGAAACCACTAGAAGGACATAATATTATAGGACAAAACAACATTTATTGAGAATGTATTATAGGAATGAATGGCCTTTTTGTGGAATTTATCTGGGTATAAACTTGGAAAAATCGCGGGAATACTGGACGAAGGCCAGAAGGCCTTCGTCCAGTATTCCCGCGACTTTTCCAAGGTTATATCCCCGATAAATTCCACAAAAAGGCCATTCATTCCTTATAATTCCAGCATTTGAAATAAATTCATCAAGAAAATGTGTTTATTTTCCGTTTTCTTAAGAATTATTTTAACTGCGCCTCACGGTTACGGAAAGTAGTTCGGCGTGGGAGTTTACTGGGATATAAATTTTGGACAGAGACTTGCTACGGGCCAATCAAATGTTAGGGAATTGTGTAAATATTAAATGTAAAAATGCTGGAATTATCATGGTATAAACTTTAAAAGTCCAGCTATATTGGATAGAGACCTTTAGCCAGTATTGTTGGACTTCTATTACAAGTATACTGGTTTGTTTCTGAAATTCCATGCCAATTCTCAGTTAACTTCATTAGTACATGTAGTCACATAATTATGTGGCGAGTCTTGTGAATACGGGACATATTGATGTTGCAACCAGGCATAAATATATGAGACACACCATGTCATTTTGTACCTAATAAGAAATGTGCGATATCTCATGAAATTTTCTTTAAATGACATCGAAAGTTGACGAAATTGTTATAGCATTAGCGGAAGTCTATTCCACATTTGTTATAAACATTTTGTCATCTTCCGACATCATTTACAGAAAATATCACAGTTTCTGTGAATGTGTTTTATGAAAAATCGCACATGTTCTTACTGTCTGTTCCACGTATTGCTGCTGACGAACTTAAACGATTAAATCCAAATAATATTAAACTAAATCCAAAAAATATTTAAATGTAAGTACTTTTTCATCAATAACAAAAAAGTTACCAACCCCAAAAAAAATTATTTCATGAAATTCCGTAAAATATTACGGGTTTCTAGACAGGTTTCTGAGTTTCCAAATTTTTTCGTTTTTTGACCCCCTCCTCTTCTGCCTCTTTTTTCCCCCATGTTAAATTGCCATAGGAAAATTGTTTTTTCGCTATTAATTCAATATTTGGTGGAATTTCATGAAACAAAAAAATTTGGAAAACGTGGAACAGACAGTAGGTATAAAATCACATGGCGTGTCCCATATAGGCTATACATCAAATGACACTAGCATGATATTATATTTATCAGGTAAATTCTTGCTACAAGATGCCATCCTGGATGGGCTAACATAAAGTGGTTTTCATTGAAAATAACGCAGACTACATACATGTAGTTGCTATTGCATAATTTCACTGACATCATTCAGCAATGACATGTGACAAATAAACGTCAGCGAAAATAGCTTTCAGTCTGTAGTGCCAGTAATATGCAGATCTACTAAATGCAGGACATGACAATGTGTTACCAGTCATATGTACTTGGACCAGGCTCCAGATAAGCTGCGTATTTGCTTAAATACCCAATTAAAATTGCCAAAAACACAATTGAAATCAGAAGTAGTGAGTATCAAAAAGCAATAACAAATTTGTCGTACCTTTATCATGCTGCAGAAAACAATAAACAACCACAAATATAGCATATTTTTCTTATTTTCCATGAAAAACATCTTGGTATTTCATTAGAATTGTCTCCAAGGAGACAATTCTAATGAAAAGCCAAGACATGTTTTCATTTCGAAGCAAACTATTCAATAATTGCGGTATGTTGATGTGTAAACAGTAGTGCGATTTTATTTTACCCAATTAAAATTTTGAAATACCCAATTGCTTCAGATATGATGGAGTGAAAATACTCAATTACTAATTTCTTATATGGAGTCCTGTTGGGCAATTCAAAACTGGTTCAGATATTAATCAAAACCAGAAGTACTTATACCACAGAGATGAGCAACACAATACCGGACTAACCCTACATATTTGGACACCATTTATTTCAGGAAAACAACAGTGAGCATGCCAATATTTAGGGTTAGTATGGCAGTACTGGTTTCATCACAATAACAATGTATTTGGATACAATTTACTTGGGGAAATACATAAAAATATATAGTTCTCCGCAACAGTGAGCATGCCAATATTTAGGGTTAGTATGGCAGTAGTGGTCTAATCACCCCTCCCAAAGCAAATTGTGTCCGAATATTTAGGGTTTATACATGCTCCAGATAAGGAATTAGTAATTGAGTATTGTCACTCCATCATTTCTGAAGCAATTGGGTATTTCAATATTTGAATTGGGTAAAATAAAATCACACTACTGTTTACACATCAACAGACAGCAATTATTAAATAGTTTGCTTCGAAATGAAAACATGTCTTGGCATTTCATTAGAATTGTCTCCTTGGAGACAATTCTAATGAAATACCAAGATTTATTATATACCTACCCATGAAATACATAGTTATACGATGTAAATAAGTCATATGTTCTCATCGATGAAATAAACAACTTCCGGTGAAAATACGACTACTTCCGCTATATATATAACGGCAATCATGAAATATGGACATTTCACACCACGCGATGAACATACATGTATATGTCATATTCGTTGCAAAAATATGAATATCCTCTATTTGTTTTCATGGAAAATAAGAAACATATGCTATATTTGTGGTCTGTTATTGCTTTTTGATACTCGCTACTTCTTATTTCAATTGGGTTTTTGGCAATCAATTTTAATTGTGTATTTACGCAAATATGCAGCTTATCTGGAGCCCTGTTTATAAGGTATAACAATGAGACAAACCATGTGGTTTTGTACCTAAAAATATGTGATATCTCATGAAAAATATTTACAAAATTTACAATATGTTCTGTAAATGACGTCGAAAGTCAAAATATTTGCATATGCTGCGACAATTTATGACGTTTAATAGGTGTTTCCCAAAGCATAATGTGTTTGAATATTTGATGTTATTACGGTACCTTAGCCAGATCGTAGAGTCGGACAGCGTCCTCGAAGGCCCCCTTGCTCTCCGTATCTCTGGCAACCATCTCTATGATACACTGGGTGTCCACCTTGAATTTATCTACAGCTCCCGTCTGCAAAACAACACAAGAAAAGTGAAAGTGAATGAGTTTAATGTCTCAGCAACAGCTACGGTGATATAGAGACGGGACCACAGTTTAACTCTTTGCATGCTAGCGGTGAAAATATCCGCCAAACAAATTAGGAGTATATTTTTATTTCTCTCTGTAAATATGTCTTGGAATTTCATTAGAATTGAGTCCTCAGGACTCAATTCTAATGAAATTCCAAGACATGTTCATGATTACAAGGAGAAATACCAGAAAATATGATGAATTTTTGTCCCAGCATGCAAAAAGTTAAAGTCTCATCCGACAGATCAGTGTCAGGAAATACTGTTAGTATTGTTCATGCCTAGGGTGAGGATTGAACTCACAACCTTCTATATTTAAGTCCAATGTCATATCCCCTAGGCCACAGCCTATCCATCAAGTTACATTGAAATTGAAGACTCTTACAAATGCTTTGAATAGCTAAGAACTTCAGTGACCTAATGAAGGTCAAAAGTCACAGGTGACGTTAATGGTGGTATAATTCCAGTACAAACATATTTACACAATTCCCTAACATTTAATTGGTCAGTAGCACGTCTCTGTCCAGAATTTATATCCCAGTAAACTCCATGCCGAACTACTTTCCGTAACCGTCAGGTGCAGTTAAAATAATTCTCGGAAAATAAACACATTTTCTTGATGAATTTATTTCAAATGCTGGAATTATAAGGAATGAATGGCGTTTTTGTGGAATTTATCGGGGATATAAACTTGGAAAAGTCGCGGGAATACTGGACGAGGCCTTAAAAAATTACAATTTTCGAAGAAAAAAAAATAAATAAATAAAAAAAAATTCAATTTTTTTTTTTTTTTTTCTCGAAAATTGCAATTTTTTATCGCTTCGTCCAGTATTCCGACGACTTTTCCAAGTTTATACCCCGATAAATTCCACAAAAAGGCCATTCATTCCTATAATGAACAGGCATATACATGTAGAATTATGAACGTGATGGGTTATACTGCAAGAGTCCAAACATGTGATTTTGTACCTACTGTCTATGTCTATTCCACGTTTTGCTGCTGACAAACTTTTGGCTGTTAAACAGATTAAATCTAAAAAATATTTAAAAATAAGTATTTTTTTATCAATAAGAAAAAAGTCACCCTCCCCAAAAAAAATTATTTGATGAAATTCCATCACATATTGATTTAATTGCGAAAAAACCTGGCTTGAAAATGATGTAACTATAAAGAAAACGAAAGTTAGATTTTGAAAATCGGTGCACAAATAAAAAACATATTTTAAAAAAATCTATTTTTAACCCCCATGTTAAATTCTTTCGCAATAAAATCAATATTTGATGGAATTTTATCAAATAACTTTTTGTGGGGAGGGTGACTTTTTTGTTATTGATAAAAACGTACTTACTTTTAAATATTTTTTAGATTTAATGTGTTTAATAGCCAAAAGTTCGTCGGCAGCAAAACGTGGAACAGACAGTAAGAAGATGTGCGATATCTCATTAGAAATGTTACAATATTTTCCATAAAACATGTCGACAATTGACAAAATATTCAGAGCAAATGCAGGATAGAATTCCGCATAGCTATGAAAATGTTGTCAACTTTCTTCATCATTTACAGAAAATATCAGTTTCTGTAAATATTTTTCTTCAATACATTGTAGCTACAAAATCACATTGCCAGTCTCCTATTAAATATTGGCTTACCTTTCTCGTTCCATCCTTCAGCAATTTACCCAGTAACATTTCATACTGAAATAGAACACACCAATGGTCACTGTCAAACATTAGGCTAAAATATATTTACAAACCACTTTTGGCATTGAATACATTTATAAAATTAAGAACTTTGCGGGGAGGTGCAATGAATGAACAATTTTGTCTCAATATTTGGGGCATGGACATTTTCCTTCAAATTTTGATGGTGGTCCGTGATTTCCGGCCAATTTCTTGCCTGAACCAACATCAATATCTGCAGCTCATGTTAATCTTTGCCACCCAACACTCCTGTAGCCGATTTCACCCACATTGCAAAGTATACTTATCTACTAGCAAAGTATACTTTGACGGAGAAATCATTTGTTTTTCCCGAAATGAATTATTTCATATAGAACTAACGACTGCATATATTTGATGATTAAAAGTATGCAGAATTATTATACAGAATTTATTACATTATCACAGCCAAAATGGCTGTGATAATGTAATAAATTCAGTATAATAACAAGAAATGAGGCAAAGCCACGAAGGCCAGGTTTTTTTCCAAGCATAGACACTTGGATAACATAATTATACCCACTTTTTGTAGACTAGATGGCCGTGGCCTGCATGTCGCGCCTTGGGGCGAGGCATGGACACTAAAAAAATAGATATAGTAGATGGAAAAACTTTAACGAAAAAACTTTAACTGGACACACGGACGTACGGACGGACGGACATATGCCAAAATGCCGACGATATCGCGCTTTCCGCAAGCGGATGCGACAATGATGATAAACACCCATGTGAAGTATCAAGGTAATGGGTGAAGCAGTTGCAGATATAGTACACGAAAAAAGTTAAAAAAAAAATTCAAAGTAATTTGACCTTCACATTGGGCACAGGGGCAGCACGGTTGGGGGTTAGAATGAAAATATGGATGATGATAAACACCCATGTGAAGTTTCAAGGTAATGGGTGAAGCAGTTGCAGAGATATAGTATAACAAAAAAGTTTTAACCAAAAAATTTAACCAGACGTACGTTAAAAAGTTAACGTTGAAAATGGCGAAGTCAATTACGTAGAAATAATAGGTGAAGGTAAAAAAATGGTCACATGTTGGATAGTTTTATGTGGTAGGCACCCCTTGGCTATGAAGCTGTGAAAGTTTGGTGGTCCTAGGTGGTACAGTACCATAGAAATGGACTTAAACACGAAAACTTAACATTGTAACGCGGAAAACTTTAACATTGAAAATGGCTAAGTCGACCTTGCACCGGAAAAAATGGGGGGTCAAGTTAAAAAAAAAACTAGAAATGTGGCCTGTCGGCACACGAATGCCCCGCTGGCAGCCTAAAGAAAACGAGGACATATTTGATTATAAGCCATTTACCCGAGCGTTAAGGTTTTGAACGCACCAAGTCTGTGACCTTGACCCTGGGCTTAGCGGGGGTGGGACGAATGTGGATTTGTCACAGGGTGGTAGAGGCAGGGCATTGGAGCAATGCGCGTTGTGAAATGTGAAGCAGATCCGAGCAAGGAAACAGAAATTACAAGCCATTTACCCGAGCGTTAAGGTTTCAAACGCACCAAGTCTGTGACCTTGACCCTGTGCTTAGCGGGGGCAGGACGAATGTGGATTTGTCACAGGGCGGTAGAGGACCATTGGAGCAATGCGTGTGTGAAATGTGAAGCAGATCCGAGCAAGGACACATAAATTACAAGCCATTTACCCGAGCGTTAAGGTTTCAAACGCATCAAGTCTGACCTGACCTTGACCCTGGGCTTAGCGGTGGAGGGATGAATGTGGATTTGTCACAGACAGTCAGTAGTAGGACCATTGGAGCAATGCATATGTGAAAAGTGAAGCAGATCTAAGCAAGGAAACAGAAATTATAAGCCATTTACCCGAGCGTTAAGGTTTCGAACGCACCAAGTCTGTGACCTTGACCCTGGGCTTAGCGGGGGCGGGATGAATGTGGATTTGTCACAGGGCGGTAGAGGACCATTGGAGCAATGCGTGTGTGAAATGTGAAGCAGATCCGAGCAAGGAAACAGAAATTATAAGCCATTTACCCAGCGTTAAGGTTTCAAAAGCACCAAGTCTGTGACCTTGATCCTGGGCTTAGCGGGGGCGGGACGAATGTGGATTTGTCACAGGGCAGTAGACGACCATTGGAGCAATGCGTGTGTGAAATATGAAGCAGATCCGAGCAAGGACACATAAATTATAAGCCATTTACCCGAGCGTTAAGGTTTCGAACTCACCAAGTCTGTGACCTTGACCCTGGGCTTAGCGGGGTCGGGACGAATGTAGATTTGTCACAGGGCGGTAGAGGACCATTGGAGCAATGCGTGTGTGAAATGGGAAGCAGATCCGAGCAAGGAAACAGAAATTATAAGCCATTTACCCAGCGTTAAGGTTTCGAACGCACCAAGTCTGTGACCTTGACCCTGGGCTTAGCGGGGGCGGGACGAATGTGGATTTGTCACAGGGCAGTAGAGGACCATTGGAGCAATGCGTGTGTGAAATATGAAGCAGATCCGAGCAAGGAAACAGAAATTATAAGCCATTTACCCAGCGTTAAGGTTTCGAACGCACCAAGTCTGTGACCTTGACCCTGGGCTTAGCGGGGGCGGGACAAATGTGGATTTGTCACAGGGCGGTAGACAACCATTGGAGCAATGCGTGTGTGAAATGTGAAGCAGATCCGAGCAAGGAAACAGAAATTATAAGCCATTTACCCAGCGTTAAGGTTTCGGGACGTACGTACGTACGTACGTACGTACGTACGTACGTACGTACGGACGCCGGTAACACTATATGCCCCCCTCACCATTCGGTGGCGGGGGCATAATAAGCCATTTACCCAGCATTAAGGTTTCGAAAGCACCAAGTCTGTGACCTTGACCCTGGGCTTAGCGGGGGCGGGACGAATGTGGATTTGTCACAGGGCGGTAGAGGACCATTGGAGCAATGCGTGTGTGAAATGTGAAGCAGATCCGAGCAAGGAAACAGAAATTATAAGCCATTTACCCAGCGTTAAGGTTTCGAAGCACCAAGTCTGTGACCTTGACCCATGGGCTTAGCGGGGGCGGGACGAATGTGGATTTGTCACAGGGCGGGTAGAGGACCATTGGAGCAATGCGTGTGTGAAATGTGAAGCAGATCCGAGCAAGGAAACAGAAATATAAAAGCCATTTACCCAGCGTTAAGGTTTCGAAAGCACCAAGTCTGTGACCTTGACCTGGGTTTAGCGGGGGCGGGACGAATGTGGATTTGTCACAGGGCAGTAGAGGACCATTGGAGCAATGCGTGTGTGAAATGTGAAGCAGATCCGAGCAAGGAAACAGAAATTATAAGCCATTTACCAGCGTTAAGGTTTCGAAAGCACCAAGTCTGTGACCTTGACCCTGGGCTTAGCGGGGGGCGGGACGAATGTGGATTTGTCACAGACGCGTAGAGGACCATTGGGAGCAATGCGTGTGTGAAATGTGAAGCAGATCCGAGCAAGGAAACAGAAATTATAAAGCCATTTACCAGCGTTAAGGTTTCGAAAAGCACCAAGTCTGTGACCTTGACCCTGGGCTTAGCGGGGGCGGGGACGAATGTGGATTTGTCACAGGGTGGTAAGAGGACCATTGGAGCAATGCGTGTGTGAAATGTGAAGCAGATCCGAGCAAGGAAACAGAAATTATAAGCCATTTACACCAGCGTTATGGTTTCGAAGCACCAAGTCTGTGACCACCTTGACCCTGGGCTTAGCGGGGGGCGGGACGAATGTGGATTTGTCACAGGGCGGTAGAGGACCATTGGAGCATTGCGTGTGTGAAATGTGAAGCAGATCCGAGCAAGGAAACAGAAATTATAAGCCATTTACCCAGCGTTAAGGTTTCGAAAGCACCAAGTCTGTGACCTTGACCCTGGGCTTAGCGGGGGCGGGACGAATGTGGATTTGTCACAGGGCGGTAGAGGACCATTGGAGCAATGCGTGTGTGAAATGTGAAGCAGATCCGTGCAAGGAAACAGAAATTATAAGCCATTTACCCAGCGTTAAGGTTTCGAAAGCACCAAGTCTGTGACCTTGACCTGGGCTTAGCGGGGCGGGACGAATGTGGATTTGTCACAGGGCGGTAGAGGACCATTGGAGCAATGCGTGTGTGAAATGTGAAGCAGATCCGAGCAAGGAAACAGAAATTATAAGCCATTTACCCAGCGTTAAGGTTTCGAAAGCACCAAGTCTGTGACCTTGACCCTGGGCTTAGCGGGGTCGGGACGAATGTGGATTTGTCACAGCGCTGTAGAGGACCATTGGAGCAATGCGTGTGTGAAATGTGAAGCAGATCCGAGCAAGGAAACAGAAATTATAAGCCATTTACCCAGCGTTAAGGTTTCGAAAGCACCAAGTCTGTGACCATTGACCCTGGGCTTAGCGGGGGGCGGGACGAATGTGGATTTGTCACAGGGCGGTAGAGGACCATTGGAGCAATGCGTTGTGTGAAATGTGAAGCAGATCCGAGCAAGGAAACAGAAATTATAAGCCATATTTACCAGCGTTAAGGTTTCGAAAGCACCAAGTCTGTGACCTTGACCCTGGGCTTAGCGGGGGGGGGCGGGACGAATGTGGATTTGTCACAGGGCGGTAGAGGGACCATTGGAGCAATGCTGTGTGTGAAATGTGAAGCAGATCCGAGCAAGGAAACAGAAATTATAAGCCATTTACCCAGCGTTAAGGTTTCGAAAGCACCAAGTCGTGACCTTGACCCTGGGCTTAGCGGGGGCGGGACGAATGTGGATTTGTCACAGGGCGGTAGAGGACCATTGGAGCAATGCGTGTGTGAAATGTGAAGCAGATCCGAGCAAGGAAACAGAAATTATAAGCCATTTACCCAGCGTTAGGTTTCGAAAGCACCAAGTCTGTGACCTTGACCCTGGGCTTAGCGGGGGGGGGCGGGACGAATGTGGATTTGTCACAGGGCGGGTATGAGGACCATTGGAGCAATGCGTGTGTGAAATGTGAAGCAGATCCGAGCGAAGGAAACAGAAATTATAAGCCATTTACCCAGCGTTAAGGTTTCGAAAGCACCAAGTCTGTGACCTTGACCCTGGGCTTAGCGGGGGCGGGACGAATGTGGATTTGTCACAGGGCGGTAGAGGACCATTGGAGCAATGCGTGTGTGAAATGTGAAGCAGATCCGAGCAAGGAAACAGAAATTATAAGCCATTTACCCAGCGTTTAAGGTTTCGAAAGCACCAAGTACTGTGACCTTGACCCTGGGCTTAGCGGGTGGGGGCGGGACGAATGTGGATTTGTCACAGGGCGGTAGAGGACCATTGGAGCAATGCGTGTGTGAAATGTGAAGCAGATCCGAGCAAGGAAACAGAAATTATAAGCCATTTACCAGCGTTAAGGTTTCGAAAGCACCAAGTCTGTGACCTTGACCCTGGGCTTAGCGGGGGCGGGACGAATGTGGAATTTGTCACAGGGCGGTAGAGGACCATTGGAGCAATGCGTGTGTGAAAATGTGAAGCAGATCCGAGCAAGGAAACAGAAAATTATAAGCCTTTTACCCAGCGTTAAGGTTTCGAATAAAGCACCAAGTCTGTGACCTTGACCCTGGGCTTAGCGGGGGCGGGTACGAATGTGGATTTGTCACAGGGCGGTAGAGGACCATTGGAGCAATGCGTGTGTGAAATGTGAAGCAGATCCGAGCAAGGAAACAGAAATTATAAGCCATTTACCCAGCGTTAAGGTTTCGAAAGCACCAAGTCTGTGACCTTGACCCTGGGCTTAGCGGGGGCGGGACGAATGTGGATTTGTCAACGGGCGGTAGAGGACCATTGGAGCAATGCGTGTGTGAAATGTGAGCAGATCCGAGCAAGGAAAACAGAAATTATAAGCCATTTACCCAGCGTTAAGGTTTCGAAAGCACCAAGTCTGTGACCCCTTGACCTGGGCTTAGCGGGGGCGGGACGAATGTGGATTTGTCACAGGGCGGTAGAGGACCATTGGAGCAATGCGTGTGTGTGTGAAATGTAAGCAGATCCGAGCAAGGGGAAACAGAAATTATAAGCCATTTACCCAGCGTTAAGGTTTCGAAAGCACCAAGTCTGTGACCTTGACCCTGGGCTTAGCGGGGGGGGCGGGACGAATGTGGATTTGTCACAGGGCGGTAGAGGACCATTGGAGCAATGCGTGTGTGAAATGTGAAGCAGATCCGAGCAAGGAAACAGAAATTATAAGCCATTTACCAGCGTTAAGGTTTCGAAAGCAACAAGTCCCTGGACTTGACCCTGGGCTTAGCGGGGGGCGGGACGAATGTGGATTTGTCACAGGGCGGTAGAGGACCTTGGAGCAATGCGTGTGAAATGTGAAGCAGATCGAGCAAGGAAACAAATTGATAAGCCATTTACCCCACAGAGTAAGGTTTCGAGCACCATCTGTGACCTTGACTGGGCTTAGCGGGGGGCGGGTACGAATGTGGATTTGTTACGGGCGGTAGAGGGCTTGGAGCAATGCGTGTGTGAAATGTGAAGCAGATCCGAGCAAGGAAACAGAAATTATAAGCATTTACCCAGCGTTAAGGTTTCGAAAGCACCAAGTCTGTGACCTTGACCCTGGGCTTAGCGGGTGCGGGACGAATGTGGATTTGTCACAGGGCGGTAGAGGACCATTGGAGCAATGCGTGTGTGAAATGTGAAGCAGATCCGAGCAAGGAAACAGAAATTATAAGCCATTTACCCAGCGTTAAGGTTTCGAAAGCACCAAGTCTGTGACCTTGACCCTGGGCTTAGCGGGGGGGGGGGGGGCGGGACGAATGTGGATTGTCACAGGGCGGTAGAGGACCATTGGAGCAATGCGTGTGTGAAATGTGAAGCAGATCCGAGCAAGGAAACAGAAATTATAAGCCATTTACCCAGCGTTAAGGTTTCGAAAGCACCAAGTCTGTGACCTTGACCCTGGGCTTAGCGGGGGCGAGGGGACGAATGTGGATTTGACATCGGAATGTGGTGTAAGACAGAGTTTTATAACATGCGGGTCGAAGATTGATGCTTGGAATGTATCACAGGGCGTAGAGGACCATTGGAGCAAGCTGTGTGAAATGTGAAGCAGATCCGAGCAAGGAAACAGAAATTATAAGCCATTTACCCAGCGTTAAGGTTTCGAAAGCACCAAGTCTGTGACCTTGACCCTGGGCATTAGCGGGGGCGGGACGAATGTGGATTTGTCACAGGGCGGTAGAGGACCATTGGAGCAATGCGTGTGTGAAATGTGAAGCAGATCGAGCAAGGAAACAGAAATTATAAGCCACATTTACCCAGCGTTAAGGTTTCGAAAGCACAAGTCTGTGACCTTGACCTGGGCTTAGCTTGCGGGGGCGGGACGAATGTGGATTTGTCACAGGGCGGTAGAGGACCATTGGAGCAATGCGTGTGTGAAATGTGAAGCAGATCCGAGCAAGGAAACAGAAATTATAAGCCATTTACCCAGCGTTAAGGTTTCGAAAGCACCAAGTCTGTGACCTTGACCCTGGGCTTAGCGGGGGGCGGGGACGAATGTGGATTTGTCACAGGGCGGTAGAGGACCATTGGAGCAATGCGTGTGTGAAATGTGAAGCAGATCCGAGCAAGGAAACAGAAATTATAAGCCATTTACCCAGCGTTAAGGTTTCGAAAGCACCAAGTCAGTGACCTTGACCCTGGGCTTAGCGGGGGCGGGACGAATGTGATTTGTCACAGGGCGGTAGAGGACCATTGGAGCAATGCGTGTTGTGAAATGTGAAGCAGATCCGAGCAAGGAAACAGAAATTATAAGCCATTTACCCAGCGTTAAGGTTTCGAAAGCACCAGTCTGTGACCTTGACCCTGGGCTTAGCGGGGGCGGGACGAATGTGGATTTGTCACAGGGCGGTAGAGGACCATTGGAGCAATGCGTGTGTGAAATGTGAAGCAGATCCGAGCAAGGAAACAGAAATTATAAGCCATTTACCCAGCGTTAAGGTTTCGAAAAGCACCAAGTCTGTGACCTTGACCCTGGGCTTAGCGGGGGCGGGACGAATGTGGATTTGTCACAGGGCGGTAGAGGACCAATTGGAGCAATGCGTGTGTGAAAGTAAGCATCCGAAGCAGCAAAATTATAAGCCATTTACCCAGCTTAAGGTTTCGAAGCCCAAATCAGAAACCTTGACCCTGGGCTTAAGCGGGGGCGACGAATGTGGATTTGTCACAGGCGTAGAAGGTTTCATTGAAAGCAACACAAGTCTGAAATGTGAAGCAGATCCGGGAGGCAAGGACAGATAAGCCATTTACCCAGCGTTAAGGTTTCGAAGCACAATTGTACCTTGACCCGGGCTTAGCGGGGGGCGGGACGAAGTGGATTTGTCACAGGGCAGGTAGAGGACCATTGGAGCAATGCGTGTGTGAAATGTGAAGCAGATACGAGCAAGGAAACAGAAATTATAAGCCATTTACCCAGCGTTAAGGTTTCGAAAGCACCAAGTCTGTGACCTTGACCCTGGGCTTAGCGGGGGCGGGACGAATGTGGATTTGTCACAGGGCGGTAGAGGACCATTGGAAGCAATGCGTGTGTGAAATGTGAAGCAGATCCGAGCAAGGAAACAGAAATTATAAGCCATTTACCCAGCGTTAAGGTTTCGAAAGCACCAAGTCTGTGACCTTGACCCTGGGCTTAGGGCTTTGGGGGGCGGGACGAATGTGGATTTGTCACTGGGCGGTAGAGGACCATTGGAGCAATGCGTGTGTGAAATGTGAAGCAGATCCGAGCAAGGAAACAGAAATTATAAGCCATTTACCCAGCGTTAAGGTTTCGAAAGCACCAAGTCTGTGACCTTGACCCTGGGCTTAGCGGGGGCGGGACGAATGTGGATTTGTCACAGGGCGGTAGTTGGACCATTGGAGCAATGCGTGTGTGAAATGTGAAGCAGATCCGAGCAAGGAAAAACAGAAATTATAAGCCATTTACCCAGCGTTAAGGTTTCGAAAGCACCAAGTCTGTGACCTTGACCCTGGGCTTAGCTGGGTGGGCGGGACGAATGTGGATTTGTCACAGGGTGGTAGAGGACCATTGGAGCAATGCGTGTGTGAAATGTGAAGCAGATCCGAGCAAGGAAACAGAAATTATAAGCCATTTACCAGCGTTAAGGTTTCGAAAGCACCAAGTCTGTGACCTTGACCCTGGGCTTAGCGGGGCGGGACGAATGTGGATTGTCACAGGGCGGTAGAGGACCATTGGAGCAATGCGTGTGTGAAATGTGAAGCAGATCCGAGCAAGGAAACAGAAATTATAAGCCATTTACCCAGCAGTTAAGGTTTCGAAAGCACCAAGTCTGTGACCTTGACCCTGGGCTTAGCGGGGGCGGGACGAATGTGGATTTGTCCACAGGGCGGTAGAGGACCATTGGAGCAATGCGTGTGTGAAATGTGAAGCAGATCCGAGCAAGGAAACAGAAATTATAAGCCATTTACCCAGGTTAAGGTTTCGAAAGCACCAAGTCTGTGACCTTGACCCACCCTGGGCTTAGCGAGGGGCGGGACGAATGTGGATTTGTCACAGGGCGGTAGAGGACCATTGGAGCAATGCGTGTGTGAAATGTGAAGCAGATCCGAGCAAGGAAACAGAAATTATAAGCCATTTACCCAGCGTTAAGGTTTCGAAAGCACCAAGTCTGTGACCTTGACCCTGGGCTTAGCGGGGGGCGGGACGAATGTGGATTTGTCACAGGGCGGTAGAGGACCATTGGAGCAATGCGTGTGTGAAATGTGAAGCAGATCCGAGCAAGGAAACAGAAATTATAAGCCATTTACCCAGCGGTTAAGGTTTCGAAAGCACCAAGTCTGTGGACCTTGACCCTGGGCTTAGCGGGGGCGGGACGAATGTGGATTTGTCACAGGGCGGTAGAGGACCATTGGAGCAATGCGTGTGTGAAATGTGAAGCAGATCCGAGCAAGGAAACAGAAATTATAAGCCATTTACCCAGCGTTAAGGTTTCGAAAGCACCAAGTCTGTGACCTTGACCCTGGGCTTAAGCGGGGGCGGGACGAATGTGGATTTGTCACAGGGCGGTAGAGGACCATTGGAGCAATGTGTGTGTGAAATGTGAAGCAGATCCGAGCAAGGAAACAGAAATTATAAGCCATTTACCCAGCGTTAAGGTTTCGAAAGCACAAGTCTGTGACCTTGACCCTGGGCTTAGCGGGGGCGGGACGAATGTGGATTTTGTCACAGGGCGGTAGAGGACCATTGGAGCAATGTGTGTGTGAAATGTGAAGCAGATCCGAGCAAGGAAACAGAAATTATAAGCCATTTACCCAGCGTTAAGGTTTCGAAAAGCACCAAGTCTGTGACCTTGACCCTGGGCTTAGCGGGGGCGGGACGAATGTGGATTTGTCACAGGGCGGTAGAGGACCATTGGTGCAATGCGTGTGTGAAATGTGAAGCAGATCCGAGCAAGGAAACAGAAATTATAAGCCATTTACCCAGCGTTAAGGTTTCGAAAGCACCAAGTCTGTGACCTTGACCCTGGGCTTAGCGGGGGCGGGACGAATGTGGATTTGTCACAGGGCGGTAGAGGACCATTGGAGCAATGGTGTGTGTGATGTGAAGCAGATCCGAGCAAGGAAACAGAAATTATAAGCATTTACAGCGTAAGGTTTCCCGAAAGCCCAAGTCTGACCTTGACCCTGGGTTAGGGTGGGACGAATGGATTTGTCAGGGCGGTAGGATGAGCAATGCGTGTGTGATGAAGCAGATCCGAGCAAGGACAGAAATTATAAGCCTACCCAGCGTTAAGGTTCGAAAGACCAAGTCTTGGACCTTGCGGGCTTGGGGGGGGGACGAGATGCGGATTTGTCACAGGGCGGGTAGAAGGACAAATTGGGCATGGTGTGTGATGTGAAGGAAATCCGAGAAGGAAACAAAATTATAGCCATTTACCCACGTTAGGCTTTCGAGCACAGGCTGTGCTTGGTGTTAGCGGGGGGGCGAATGTTGGATTTGTCACAGGGCAGTAGAGGATCATTGGAGCAATGCGTGTGTGAAATATGAAGCAGATCCGAGCAAGGAAACAGAAATTATAAGCCATTTACCCAGCGTTAAGGTTTCGGGACGTACGTACGTACGTACGTACGTACGGAGCGGGTAACACTATAGCCCCCCTCACCATTCGGTGGCGGGGGCATAAAAAGTAACATGTTGGATAGTGATATGTGGTGGGCACCCCTTGATTATGAAGCTGTGAAAGTTTGGTGGTCCTAGGTGGTACAGTACCAAAGAAATGGACTTAAACACGAAAACTTAACATTGAAAACGCGAAAACTTAACATTGAAAATGGCTAAGTCTATTGCGCGGAAAAAATGGATCAAGTTAAAAAAAAAGTAACATGTTGGATAGTGATATGTGGTGGGCACCCCTTGATTATGAAGCTGTGAAAGTTTGGTGGTCCTAGGTGGTACAGTAACAAAGAAATGGACTCAAACACGAAAAATTAACATTGATTGTGGACGCCGCCCGCCCGCCGCCCGCCCGCCCGGCTTTCGCCAATCCAATAGCCTGGATTTTTTTTCAAAAAACCTGGCTAAAAATTAATAAAATTAACTTTAAATTGAAAATTTCTCCCTCAAAGTATACTTTGCTAGAAAAGTATACTTTGCAATGTTGGTGAAATCGGCTACAGAACAACAAAACTTATTAATCAGAAACATTTAGTATAGCCGCTGGAACTAGATCATCAGTGCCAAAATAGCTTTAGTACCAATTATGAGTCGAAATACGAAAACAAATAATCTTAAGGACCCGTTCTATACCTGTAGCCTATTTCACCAACATCGCAAAGAATACTTTTCTAGCTACTTTGAGGTAGAAATTTTCAATTTTAGTATAAATTTATTAATTTTTATTATACTGAATTTATTACATTATTACAGCCATTTTGGCTGCGATAATGTAATAAATTCAGTACATGTATAATAATTCTGCATACTTTTAATCTTCAAATATATGCAGTCGTTAGTTCTATATGACATAATGCATTTCGGGAAAAATAAATGATTACTCCCTCAAAGTATACTTTGCTAGATAAGTATACTTTGCAATGTTGGTGAAATAGGCTACAGAACATCAAAGCTTACAAAACATTTTAATCAGAAATATTTAGTATAGCCGCTGGAACTAAATCATCAGTGCCATAATAGTTTTAGCACCAATTATGAGTCACAACCGGTGCCAAAACATACATCACTCTGACAATAAAATCTGGCGGGAAAGTTTTTACGTAAAAAAAGATGTTTAAGGGATAAAACCATACGATGTTGCATTTACTGTAGTAAGAAACATATTTGGTACGTTTAAATTTTGTGGAATCCGAAGTACTCGTCGCAACTGTAAATAGACCAAATGTTTTTTTCATACTACAGTAAACACAACAGCTCATGGTTTTATTACTTATATTTACATTGCATATTCTGATAGTTTCAAAAATCTAAATAAACAAATATGGCGTTAAAATTAAGAATTATCTCGTTTTACGTTATTGTTTCGCAATTCATGGAACAGCGATGCTGCCGGTCAATACCGTGCCGTTATTGATGTCGTGGAAATAAATGCCGTCAAACAAAATATTAACCAATCAACAACGTCGCACCATGTCATGTGAGGCTAATGTAATTCATCGGAATAAAAACGTAGAATATGTAGATGTTCCTTCAAACAATCAACAGGCCAATTATCAGTGGACAACGGGAATAGGTCTTACCTCCTTGGTTTCACGGACAAGTTCACTGACACACGTCATGAAGAGGTTCTCATTTTGGCTTGTTTTCATCTCCCTGTCAATCAACACAGTGATTAGTCCATTGCATTCGGAATATTTTAAAAATATTTTATTTTCTTATTTCTCAATGAAAGTATATGTTGTGACCACTCACAAACGGTGGTCACAACATATATTTC
Source organism: Conchocele bisecta (assembly GCA_029237695.1). Lineage (NCBI taxonomy): Eukaryota > Metazoa > Mollusca > Bivalvia > Lucinida > Thyasiridae > Conchocele > Conchocele bisecta. The sequence goes on along the minus strand of CM055265.1, from coordinate 70,685,906 downwards.
TGAGGACATATAAGGAAAATATTTTGGATTTTCCACAAACAACATGCATATCTTTAGCATGAAATGGGTTAGTGGCGGCAATGTATTGTCACATGACCTCGGCTTGTGCTTATAAAACATTTCACATGCTTATACTTGAAATCAGCAAGTTTTCAGTATTGTCCAGTAAAACTGGGTGACTTCAAGTGACACTGTGACATGTGTAATTGCTCATAACATTTTCTCATGCTCAATATCACAAAGCTGTGCTCAGTCAATCAAACAAATTCAAGTAGAAATGCCAAGAATGTGCTCAGACAGTTCTATAAGAACTGGCAGTGGGCAGTGAAATGCAACTCTTGACTTCCTCCCGAGTACATCAGAGTTACGTCCCTGTAACTGACTTCCCATAAAACTTGGATTTCGATTGAACAGGTTTTACATCCATTCAACAAGATCATATGTAGACAGGATGCACAAATATGTGTCTGTCACTGGAGAAATGGGACTTATGGATCTTGCGACCAGCGTAGATCCAGATCAGCCCGCACAGTCTGATCAGGATCTGCACTGTTTGTTATTCCATCAATGAAACACTTGGCATAAGTCTAACAAGCAATATAAATCATTATCAGGCTTGAAGAGTGTGCTATTTGATCAGGAGCTACAGTAGTCGCAAATCCCATAAGCCCCATTCTCCAGTCACAGCCACATATAATCCAGTAGCCTATTTCACCAACATAGCAAAGTATACTTTTCTAGCAAAGTATACTTTGAGGGAGTAATCATTACTTTTTCCCGAAACGCATGCCATTTTATGGCTGTGATAATGTAATAAATTCAGTATAATAACAATTAATTTCTCCCTCAAAGTATACTTTGCTAGATAAGTATACTTTGCAATGTTGGTGAAATAGGCTACAGGAGCTACAGTGGTCGCAAATCCCATAAGCCCCATTTTCCAGTCACAGCCACATATAATCCGGGTCAGTTACTCTCGCATCCCATTCAAGATGGGATTCCTGGGGGCCGTTTCACTAAACTTTGTACGACTAAAATGTTCGCAAGTGCAAATCTAGAATCGTTTGGAAATTTCAATTGATGGATTTACATTTATTGAGCATAGGCTGCATATCAATAAATGTAAATCCAATAATTTGTTACAAGAAAACATTGTTAATGAGACATTTACAGACTATCATAATTTTGCACTTACGAACATTTTAGTCGCACAAAGTTTAGTGAAACGGCATACCATCCCATCAAATCTACTCTCGTTTGGACACAAATGTTGACAAAGACGACATCGCGCCTATGTCGGAAATCTGAAGCTAAGCTTCACTTTCCACTAACGTGGGCGAGAGTAAAAGCACATGAAGTGCAAACACTGATCAGACTGCGCGGATGCACAAGTCGCACAAGCCATGATCTCCATGTCTCGGTGACACACGTATGTCATGAGCATCAATACGTGAGGATTTTATTTATTGGTGTTTAACGGCCTAACAGCTAATGTCATTTAAGGCCGGGCCAACGGGTTCGGTCCCGCATTTAAACTGCTGCATTGGGGGGAAAATCCCAAAATCAGAATGGAATATTTACTTTGAAAAAAATAAATATATTCAGACCTGAAATTAGAATAACCTGACCTCGTGCCACCAAAGTCACTTGGCCCCTTCCTCTAAATGTAATAGGATTGGGAATTATCGTATTACTCTCATAAGGCGTATAACCAGATTAAACTTTCACATACAAGAATGCCAAAAATGTACCTGAGGGCCAAACCCCGAATCCCAATCATTAAATTACCCATCGCATGCTCCCAACCAACCACCGCAATACCTGAGGAAGTAGAAATACTGCAGGGCCTCCCTGGGATCGGTCTCCTCAAACTTCCTCGTGTACATCATGACGAGCCGCGCGAAGTTGAGCCTCCGCAGAGGGCTCGGGTCTGATGTATCCTTACTCACTGTGAACATAGTGATGGAGCGAGTGATTTATTATAGGAATGAATGGCTTTTTTGTGGAATTTATCGGGGTACATTTATAAACTTGGAAAAGTAGCGGGAATACTGGACGAAGGCCGGAAGGCCTCGTCCAGTATTCCCGCGACTTTTCCAAGTTTATATCCCCGATAAATTCCACAAAAAGGCCATTCATTCCTTATAATTCCAGCATTTGAAATAAATTCATCAAGAAAATGTGTTTATTTTCCGTTTTCTTAAGAATTATTTTAACTGCGCCTGACGGTTATGGAAAGTAGTTCGGCATTGAGTTTACTGGGATATAAATTCTGGACAGAGACTTGCTACGGACCAATCAAATGTTAGGGAATTGTGTAAATATTTTTGTGCTGGAATTATTGAGTGCCCGATTGATTGAGTGATTGACCACTTGATTCACTGAGTGATAGATTGATCAAGTGATTAACTGAGCGACAAATTGGTTGATCATTTGATTTATGGAGCGACAGATTGATTGATTAATATCAATTGATTGTTTGTTTGATTTCTTGATTGACTGAGTAACAGATTGATTGAGTGATTAATTGATTATTTGATCTACTGAGTGAAAAATTGATTGTTTGTTTGTTTGATTTATTGAGTGACAAATTAATTGATTTTATGCCCCCGGTCTCGGTAGAGCCAGAGGCATATAGTGTTTGGACTGTGTGTCAGAGTTTCTCAATTCTGTCACAACTTCTATATCCCTTGAAGGATTACTTAAATATTTCAACACAGCATACTTGTGGACAAATGCCACACATCAATGACTGCCCTTAATATGACATTGCCCTTTTGACATTCACAACTTTGAACATTTTTACACATTAAGAAGTTTGCCAGAGTTTCTCAATTCCGTCATTACTTCTATATCCCTTGATGGATTACTTTAATATTTCAATAAATCATTCTTGTGGACAAATGCCACACATCCATGCTGCCCATAATATGGACTTGACCTTTTGATCTTCACAACTTTGAACATTTTCACACATTAAGAAGTTCATAGCTTCTATATCTCTTGAAGGATTACTTTAATATTTACCCTTAATATGACCTTGACGGATTACATCGATATATAAACACAGCATACTTGTGGTTAAATGCCACACATCCATCCTGCCCTTAAAATGACCTTGAACTTTTGACCATTACAACCTTGAAACTGTTTCGCACATTAAGAAGTTTACCGGAGTTTACATAACACTTGTGCACAAATGCCACACACATCCATGCTGCCCTTAATATGACCTTGACCTTTTGACCTTCACAACTGTGCTTCTAAATACCATCACGTTTGGTTAATTAACTTTGGCACAGTTTCTCCAATCTGCCACCGGAGGCATTCGTGTGCCGAAAGACCACATTTTCTTGTTTCATTTACTGATTTATTGAGCGACAGATTGATTGATAGAGTGACTTACTGAGTAACAGATTGTAAGTCATTGTTTGATTTATTGATTGATTGAGTGATTTATCTACTGATTTTTATTTATTGTTTGATTTATTGAGTGACAGATGTGAGTGATTGAAGGAAGTGGCAGGCCAGATCCAATCTGCAGAACTGTGGGATAATTGCAAGTTCAGTATGCACTGAATTCACAAGATCCTGACCTGGTACCAGGGGGCCGTTTCACTAAACTTCTTACAACTAAAATGTTCGTAAGTGCAAACTTATGATAGTCTGTAAATTTAACATTAACACTGTTTTCTTGCAAACAATTATTGGATTTACATTTATTGAGCATAGGCTGCATATGCAGCCTATGCTCAATAAATGTAAATCCATCAATTGAAATTTCCAAACGATCCTAAATTTGCACTTACGAACATTTTAGTCATACAAACTTTAGTGAAATGGGCCCCAGGTTCCCTACACATGCCTAAAGTATCAGTTTTTGGCTATTTACAGCCAATTCCACGGTGGATACTAGATGTATTAACCTTTACTTGTCGTCCATTGATTAATTTCCATTTTTATCAACAAAACAAACAAGAGTGCCGAAGGTCACAATATACGCCCGTCGAGGCAAGGCCGTGGACAAGGATACAGTCCGAAAATTAAAAATGGCCGCCAAGGGGAGATAAGTCATCGCAAATTTTCAAAATCAATAGGCTTCTTCGTCTTGCCGTGATAAACCTTTATACCAAATTTGGTTATGATCGGTCAAGTAGAACTTGAGTTATTGCGTGGACAAGGATACAGAGTGCGAAAATTAAAAATGGCTGCCAAGAGGAGATAAGTATCGGAAAATTTTCAAAATCAATAGGCTTCTTTGTCTTGCCATGATAAACATGTATACCGAATTTGGTTTCGATCGGTGAAGTCGAACTTAAGTTATTGCGAGGACAAGGATACAGGAGAACAGCATAGCTCGACTACGAGGGTTGTCGATGTACACATAGCTTGACAAACAAGGTGGCCGCGGCTGCATAAAAACCTTAACCAAGGTTGACTAAAAACCTAAACCAAGGGAAATTAAGTAAGTAATTCAAGGTTAAATCTAGGTCAATGTCAGATATAGGTCAGGGGTTATTGATGTACATCACTAGGAGATGAAGTTTTCCAAGTATGGTTGCTGTAGGCCCAGGAGTATTCCATATACAAGCGTGCCTAAAAACTTAACCAAGGGGAAATAACTAAGTAATCCAAGGATAAAAGTAGGTCAAGGTCAAATATAGGTCAGGGATTATTGATGTACATCACTAGGAGATGAAGTTGTCCAAGTATGGTTGCTGTAGGCCCAGGAGTAGTCCATATACAAGCTTGACTATAAACATTAACCAAGTTGGAGTACAAACCTTAACCAAGGGGAAATAAGTATTAAGTAATTCAAGGTTAAATGTAGGTGAAGGTAAAATATAGGTCAGGGGTTATTGATGTACATCCCTATGAGAAAAAGTTATCCAAGTATGGTGTCTGTATGCACAATAGTATTCCATCTACAAGCTTGACTAAAAACCTTAACCAAGGGGAATTAACTAAGTAATTCAAGGTTAAATTAGGTCAAGGTGAAATATAGGTCAGGGGTTGTTGATGTACATCACTAGGAGATGAAGTTGTCCAAGTATGGTTGGTGTAGGGCCAGGAGTATTCCATCTACAAGCTTGACTAAAAACCTTAACCAAGGGGAATTAACTAAGTAATTCAAGAGGAAATGTAGGTCAAGGTCAAATATAGATCAGGGGTTATTGATGTACATCCCTATGAGAAAAGGTTGTCCAAGTATGATGTCTGTATGCACACTAGTATTCCATGTAAAAGCTTGACTAAAAACCTTAACCAAGGTTGATTAAAAACCTTAACCAAGGGGAATTAACTAAGTAATTGAAGGTTAAATGTAGGTCAAGCTAAAATATAGGTCTGGGGTTGTTGATGTACATCACTAGGAGATGAAGTTGTCCAAGTATGGTGGGAATAGGGCCAGGAGTATTCCATATACAAGCTTGACTAAAAACCTTAACCAAGGGGAATTATCTAAGTAATTCAAGAGCAAATGTAGGTCAAGGTCAAATATAAATCAGGGGTTATTGATGTACATCACTACGAGATGAAGTTGTCCAAGTATGGTGGGTGTGGGTCCAGGAGTATTCCATATACAAGCTTGACTAAAAACCTTAACCAAGGCGTGACGGTGACGCCGACGCAGACGCCGGGGCGACTACATAAGCTCTAACTATTCTAACTATTCTTCGAATAGTCGAGCTAAAAATGGCCGGCAATGTATTCCGAATTTGGTTACGAGTGGTGAAGTAGAACTTGAGTTATTGTGTGGACAAGCATACAGAGTGCGAAAATAAAAAATGGCCGCCAAGGGGAGATAAGTCATCGGAAATTTTTCAAAATCAATAGGTTTCTTCATCTTGCCGTGATAAACATGTATACCGAATTTGGTTAATATCCGTCAAGTAGAACTCAAGTAGTTATTGCGTGGACAAGCTGTGAGTATATGAGTATATGTATGGACTTTCGTGAACATATCTGGTTTTATCCCATCGACACAGTGCGTATGTGCCGTGAAACACGGTGCCGTGAAACATTTTTGATATCCAGTCAATACTATTTTTGCATTTTACAGCCATTTGTAGGTGTTGGGATAAATAGAATAGTAGGTTAGTGCCGTGAATGGGAAAAAATATCTGGCGCGGCACGGAAACGGGATGTGCTCGGCAGAGCCTCGCCCATCCTGTTTCCTGAGCCTTGCCAGATATTTTTTCCCATTCACGGCACTAACCTACTATTCTCTATAATTATAGTTGCTGTGTTGGCGTGAACAATGGTGGTCAGAGTATAGCGGAGCAGGTTACGACGTCACTTGTTGTGACGTTACGTTATGTGGACAATACTTTGACGTTACTCACATAACTGTTTTCGAAATATTCTCCACCGACAGCAATGAAATTCTGATGCCACTCAATCTACTGGAGGAGATTTTTATACCACTGTGGTTCGAAAGAGTTTAATTTAAGATGTTTGTAGTTTCAATCAGTAACTCTCATATATCTGTGAATTGTCTTCCCATTAGTTCACTCTTCAATCGCAGGAATAACGTAAAATCACAAGGTGAAATGTCGGGTGAATATGGGCGATGTTTGAACATTTCCGCTCCCAACTTGGTGGGGGTGATGGCTCACATTTCCACTGACTGAACTGTTTTGATTCTGGGTCCTAATGGTATATCCAAATTTTGTCCATTGTAATGATGCGACCAAGAAATGAATATCCATCTGTCTTCCATCTTCGCAAAAAGTTCGCGAAAAGTTCATTATTCCTTGAACAAGCAACTTCTTTTTTTCTGTACACAATATCCTTGGAACCCAACGAGCACTTAAATGCTTCATGTTGAGCTGTTATGTGACAATCTGATATACTGTTTCATATGCTTAGCTTAACTATTCACTTAATTGAAGCAACGTTATTCTCCGGTCTTCGTCTAGTTCAGCGTTTAACAGCGTAACGTTTCTTCATCGGTGACGTCCACAGGTCTATCGCCCCAGCATCGTCCGTAACGCTCATCCTACAGTCGGGAATCCTTTTATGTCATTTATAAACAAGAGATTACCACAATTTTTTCATTCCTGGTGCCATTTCCATAATTTGTTTTGTTCTACGGGCGTTGTCCCAAAGTTTTCACAATATTGAAAGATAGTCCTCGTTTTCTCACTTTCTGATGACGCTATTTTTGTATTCGAGTAAATCACTATATGCTGTCGCTGTTTTCGCTATCAAATTCACACCATAACAGCAAATGACGTCATAATATTCAATGACGACGTTGGATGAACATTACAAATGTTGGCAATGTTCAGCGTAATTTACTTTAAGGGAATTATAAATATTAACGTGGTTGTCGCAAGAATAATTTTGATTTGATGTCCATTTTGCGACTGTTCCGCATATCCAGACCACACTCTCTTTAATAGCGTGCAAAGATTTGTGGTTTTATATAAAGTCACTAAAAGTATTAAAATGATTTGAGTATATACGAACTTGGTTAGCAAGTATTGAAACATCTATAATGTTGTGTTCAATAATTATAGACGATGTCCACGAACTTCTGGATCAGCCCTCGTATTTAACAAAAAATCTATTTTTAGCCCTCATTTTAAATTCCCATAGGAAAATTGTTTTTTCGCAATAAAATAAATATTTGATGGAATTTCTTCAAATAATTTTTTTGGGGAGGGTGACTTGTTATTGATGAAAAAGTATACATTTAAATATGTTTAAGATTTAATGTGTTTAACAGCCAAAAGTTCATCAGCAGCAACAGGAACAGACAGTAAGTACATAGTAATGTGAAGTGAAACCCAACAAACTCCCACAAGACTAGCCTGCAGGCATCATCAGCTTTACAATTAGCAGAGTCTGTAGACTCTCAGCTTTACAATTAGCAGAGTCTGTAGACTCTGTAGAGTCTGTAGAGTCTGTAGTAGACTCTGTAGACTCTGTAGAGTCTGTAGACTCTGTAGAGTCTGTAGACTCTGTAGACTCTGTAGACTCTGTAGACTCTGTAGACTCTGTAGACTCTGTAGACTCTGTAGACTATGTAGACTCTGTAGACTCTGTAGACTCTGTAGAGTCTGTAGACTCTGTAGAGTCTGTAGACTCTGTAGACTCTGTAGACTCTGTAGAGTCTGTAGACTCTGTAGACTCTGTAGACTCTGTAGAGTCTGTAGACTCTGTAGACTCTGTAGAGTCTGTAGACTCTGTAGACTCTGTAGAGTCTGTAGACTCTGTAGACTCTGTCTGTAGACTCTGTAGACTCTGTAGACTCTGTAGACTCTGTAGACTCTGTCTGTAGACTCTGTCTGTAGACTCTGTAGACTCTGTAGACTCTGTAGACTCTGTAGACTCTGTAGACTCTGTAGACTCTGTAGACTCTGTAGACTCTGTCTGTAGACTCTGTAGACTCTGTAGACTCTGTAGACTCTGTAGAGTCTGTAGACTCTGTAGACTCTGTAGAGTCTGTAGACTCTGTAGACTCTGTAGAGTCTGTAGACTCTGTAGACTCGTGAGACTCTGTAGACTCTGTTAGAGTCTGTAGACTCTGTAGACTCTGTAGACTCTGTAGAGTATGTAGACTCTGTAGACTCTGTAGAGTCTGTAGACTCTGTAGACTCTGTAGACTCTGTAGAGTCTGTAGACTCTGTAGACTCTGTAGACTCTGTAGAGTATGTAGAGTATGTAGACTCTGTAGACTCTGTAGAGTCTGTAGAGTCTGTAGACTCTGTAGACTCTGCTAATTGTAAAGCTGATGATGCCTGCATTAGTTTATAGACATAACGTTGCTAGATTACGGTTGACTTTAAACTAAGCAACGTGACATCAAACCGAAAAACTCCCACATGACCATCAGCTGGGACCACATATATGTCCAGGCATCATTAGCTGTCAGTTTTATATCACATTGCTTAGTTTAAACTAAGCAACGTGATGTCAAATGGACAAGTTCCCATCATAAGACTAATCAGTGAATTATCAGCCAGGGACCTACATATACTCACACAGCTGTGCTTGTGTAGACTGGGGCACAAGGAGCAACTTGAGCTTATAGAGAACGAGTGCGACATGCACAGCATGGCAGCGTAACTTCTCGATGCGTGACATGAACTCAATGGCTGCCTCAAACTGCGCGGTCAGGATCAACACTTGGAAGTACAGGAACGGCTGCTGGTACCCGTTGAAATGACCCTCACCTGCATCGATAGTGATAGAAAATGAAAGTGGCCGTGACTGGAGAAATGGGGCTTACGGAATTTGTGACCAGTTTAGCTCATGATTAAATAGAACACTCCTGTAGCTCGATAACAATCTATATTTTTTGTCAGTTTGTTTGTTTATTGGTTTTTAACGGCCTATCAACAGCTAAGGTCATGTACGGCCGGGTAAACAGGTTCGATCCAGTTTTAACCTGCTGCTTTGGGTGGAAAATCCCCCAAAAAAGGATTACGAATAATCGTAATACTCACATTATGGGTATAACCAGATTCAACTGTCACATACAAAATGCAAAAGACGTATGTGAGGGCCAAACTAGGTCTCCAGTCGGGATTCCGGTAAGGATGAACCTCAATCGTTAAATTACACGTCACATTCTCCCACCTGTCACCCACCTATTTGTCAGATGCAGGACAGGTGTATTACTGATGGAATGGCGAACAGTGCAGATCCTGATCAGACTGCGTATGGGACCTCAGTTTAACCCTTTAACCCATAAATTGACATTGATAGTTCCACGCTTATTTCTGGAATATTTCATTAACCAGGTGACGGTGAACGAGCTTAATAATTCCAGCACAAAAATATTTACACAATTCCCTAACATTTGATTGGCCCGTAGCAAGTCTCTGTCCAAAATTTATATCCCAGTAAACTCCCATGCCGAACTACTTTCCGTAACCGTGAGGCGCAGTTAAAATAATTCTTAAGAAAACGAAAAAACAACAACATTTTCTTCATGAATTTATTTAAAATGCTGGAATTATAAGGAATGAATGGCCTTTTTGTGGAATTTATCGGGGATATAAACTTGGAAAAGTCGCGGGAATACTGGACGAAGGCCGGAAGACTTTTCCAAGTTTATACCCCGATAAATTCCACAAAAAGGCCATTCATTCCTATAATGTCCCAGCAACAGCTAAGGTTTATATACAGACGGGTCCTCAGTTTAACCCTTTAACCCATAAATATCTGGCATTGATAGTTCCATTCTCATTTCTGAACAATTTCATTAATTATAGGGTTAACTGTATTGTAATTTTCAAATTTGTGGCGTATATCAGAAAATGATAGGTCGGAAAATCTGTCTAATGGCGACGCGCTAGCAGAGCCATTAAACATGTTTTCTGACCTATCATTTTCTGATATACGTCACAAATTTCAGAATTACAATGCGGTTAACCTATTTCTAATGCACTCCTTTACTACTGGCGTAGGAATACATATTGAAATAATTTGCGACCGTTCATCAACAATGATATACCTGTAATATATGACCATCAGCCAATCAGATTGCGTGATATTTATAGAGTGCATTAGAACAGATAATAAGTATTTTTAAATTATTTGCAGATGATGAGCAGGCTTGCTACAAGCTGGCTCATATGGATCTACAATGTTTGCTTTATGGTCTGTATAATTGAAAGGGATAAGTCTCATTTCATTGAGCTAGAAACACGATGAACATATTATTCTTGCCCAAGGTGGGGATTAAATCCATGACCTTCAGTATCGAGTTCCAATGCCCTACCATGAGACTATCAACCCATCTGTAATTGAGTGGCAGACTAGGGTTTTACGTCAGTTCAGCAACAAGGGCCTATACATCTGTATGGGGGAGCATCGCTCCAGATAAGCTGCGTATTTGCGTAAATACCCAATTCAAATTGCCAAAAACCCAATTGAAATCAGAAGTAGTGAGTATCAAAAAGCAATAACAAATTTGTGGTACCTATATCATGCTGCAGAAAACAATAAAGAGACCACAAATATAGCATATTTTTCTTATTTTCCATGAAAACACATCTTGGTATTTCATTAGAATTGTCTCCAAGGAGACAATTCTAATGAAATGCCAAGACATGTTTTCATTTCGAAGCAAACTATTCAATAATTGCTGTCTGTTGATGTGTAAACAGTAGTGTGATTTTATTTTACCCTATTAAAATATTGAAATACCCAATTGCTTCAGATATGATGGAGTGAAAATACTCAATTACTAATTTCATATCTGGAGCCCTGTGGGAGCATTGCAAATTCAAAACTAACTGCAGAGACTGAGTTGTATTAAATCATATGTGGCTGTACCTGGAGAAAGGAGGCTTATGGGTTTTGCGACCAGTGTAGATCAAGATCAGCCTGTGCATCCGCAGTCTGATCAGGATCTGCACTGTTCGCCATTTAGTCAGTGGAACACCCAGCTTGCTTCTGACAAACATCATAGGTCCTTATCAGGCTACAGGAGTTTGCTACTTGATCAGGATCTACACTGGTCACAAATCCAATAAGCCACATTTCTCCAGTCACAGCCACATATACAGACAGGAATACACCTGCATGATGGACACTACAAATCCAGCATTGAAACCACAATATTCTAATCTGGTGCCATCTTGGATTGATTGAATGGCTATATGATTGGCAAAGGGCCCGACAAACTTTACCATAATCTTCAAACAGCATTATCTGCCGTAAACCATTCAATTTGCGACCCAAGTGCCTGGTAACTTTACCAGTCTTCAAACATCAATATCTGAAGTAAATCATTCAATTTACAGAGAAATTTCTTAGAAATATTACCATAGTCTTCAAACAACAGTGTCTGCAGTTTCTGTAGTGTGAACACATCCTGGCTGGTGTCGTCGGTATCTGCCTGTATCTGACACAGCTTCAGCCACAGATAGTCGTCGATCTTGTCTGCTATGTCCGTGTGATCCTCCGAATAGTCACACTGACCGATCACGCAGAAAACAGCCCTGTAAATGTAATATAGAGATACATTGATAGTTCCACGCTCATTTCTGGAATATTTCATTAACCAGGTGATGGTGACGAGTTTAATGTCCCAGCAACAGCTAAGGTTTATATACAGACAGGTCCTCAGTTTAACCCTTTAACCCAGAGCTCCAGATAAGGTGCGTATTTGCGTGAATACCCAATTCAAATTTCCAAAAACCCAATTGAAATCGGAAGTAGTGAGTATCAAAAAGCAATGAAAAAATTGTGGTATCTTTATCATGCTACAGAAAACAATAAACAGACCACAAATATAGCATATTTTTCTTATTTTTCCATGAAAACACATCTTGGTATTTCATTAGAATTGTCTCCAAGGAGACAATTCTAATGAACTACCAAGATGTGTTTTCTTTTAGAAGCAAACTAGATACACGAGATACAACCCAATATGATATTTATTTGTTGTTATTGATTTCCTAAGAAACAAGGCTATGAGTTAACATTTAATAAATATCACATTAAATCAACACAAATGTCAGATTGAATTAATTGTATAAGCACAACTTCATACATTGAATCTGTACTGCTCACCAAACATGTTTTTCTGTAGCAGCCTCATTTGCATATTTATTATAGGAATGAATGGCCTTTCTGTGGAATTTATCGGGGTATACACTTGGAAAAGTCGCGGGAATACTGGACGAAGCAATAAAAAATTACAATTTTCGAAAAAAATTAAAAAAAAAAATCATTTTTTTTTAAGGCCTTCCTTCGTCCAGTATTCCCGCGACTTTTCCAAGTTTATATTCCCGATAAATTCCACAAAAAGGCCATTCATTCCTTATAATTCCAGCATTTGAAATAAATTCATCAAGAAAATGTGTTTATTTTCCGTTTTCTTAAGAATTATTTTAACTGCGCCTCACGGTTACGGAAAGTAGTTCGGCATGGGAGTTTACTGGGATATAAATTTTGGACAGAGACTTTCTACAGGCCAATCAAATGTTAGGGAATTGTGTAAATATTTTTGTGCTGGAATTATTCATTTTTAATACACTGTGCCAGGTCTTCACCACAACAGTCCGACACACTAAACGTTCTACAATTAGTACTAATTTTATACTGGGCATAACCACATTCAACTCTCATGTACAACAGGGGTTGAAATTTCACTCGCCCAGCTCTTTGCTTTTTGTGGCGGTCGAGTACTTTCTACAGGCACTCGCCCAGTTTGGCGAGTGAAAGATTTGGTCAGGATTTTTTTTTTCGGAAGAAATTGCCAATTAATTCCATCGATAACGGCCAACAAATGGTATTAATTCAGCGACCATTTGTTGTTTACAGTTTACGTCAATTTGCGGGAAGTAAGATTCAAGCAGTGTCTAAGTACACGGTTACGGGTAGAATCGCTAGCGATTTTGAACACAGTCCATATCGGGCAAGTTTAATTCACGGATTATTTGTCGGCTGTACGCGGCCGGGCTAACAAATAATAGGACTGCGAGTATAGACTAGTGTATACGCGGCCACATATATATCGTCTTGTATACAGTTGGGTTAACGCGCATTTCAGACGTCGAACATAACGGCTTGGGACGAAACGGTCGGCGCCGGGTCCGAAAGTTCAAACCATTGAATTTAGTAATTAAGGCAGCGCGCAGCGCATGCAAACATAGCCACTACAAATTAAACAAAATCTATGTCACTCAACGCTTATAGAAAATAAGAAGCGTGCATGCCTCTGAGCAAATTCGCTGCTAAAAAACGTTGTTGAAGAAAAAACTCGACGAAGTTTATCTCCTGATAATTTAATTTTTTTTTTTTAAATTATTTTTTTATGTTCATTTAATACTTAAAATATAAACAAAAATAATAGTGAATATGTCTCATACGTTTTGGTAATGATCATATATATGTAAAAGCTTTTTTTTTTAAAGTAAGATGCAACATTACAAATACTGGAAATAGCATTTTATTTTTAAACAAGAGGCCCAAATGGGCCTGTATCGCTCACCTAAAAGCCTCCATAGTGGTCATCTTGATTTCACAAAGACTCTTCACTTACAACTTCAAATGTTCCACAGAATTTGTTGGTACCTTCTGATCTAACATATATTGCGAATGTGCATGTGATTTACTGCTATACCTTCGATTTGATATATAAAATGACCATATTCGGTCAAAAATAAAATTTGACCCTTATTTGACCCCTCGGGCCATGACCATTTTTGACCCAGAGGCCACCATATGAACAAATCTGAATCAGCGTTAACTATCCATCATTCATACAAAGTTTCGTCGAAATCGGCCTGGCGGTTTGTGAGAAGATTTTTTTTAAGATTTTTTTGACAATTTGACCTACTTTTCAATGGCGGACATCTTGGATTTGGTGATGACCTCCATTTTAACAAAAATGGACAGGCTTCACCCACAGACCATTACAGTTAAGTTTGGCCAATATCGGCCAAGCAGTTCACAAGAAGAATACGTTTGAAATCTTTAGTAAAAGAACAACTTTTTTACCTTTCGGTGGCCATTCTTGGATGACAAAATCATCTGATTTAGACATAAAAATTGCTCCAGAGTGATAGACTAGTCGATTACCTTCGATTTGATATATTATATAACCATATTCGGGCAAAAATATAATTTGACCCACCCCTAGTTGACTCCTCGGGCCACGCCATTTTTGACCCAGGGGGCCACCATATGAACAAATCTGAAACAGCGTTAACTAATCAATCATTCACACCAAGTTTCGTCGAAATCGGCCTGGATGTTTGTGAGAAGAAGATTTTTTGACAATTTGACCTATTTCTCAACGGCGGCCATCTTGGATTTGGTTGATGACCTCCATTTTAACAAAAATGGAGGCAGGCTTACACCCACAGACCATTACAGTTAAGGTTTGGCCAATTATCGGCCAAGCAGATTCACAAGAAGAATTACGTTTGAAATCTTTAGTAAAAGAATGACATTTGAACATATCACAGTGGCCATCTTGGATGACGTAATCATATGATTTAGACAAAAAATGTTCCAGAGTGATTGTCTCGTCGATACCTTCGATTTGATATATTACATGACTATATTCGGTTAAAAATAAAATTTGATCCCTATTTGACCCCTCGGGCGACGCCCATTTTTGACCACGGGCCACCATATGAACAAATCTGAAACAGCGCTAACTATCGATCATTCATACCAAGTATCGTCGAAATCGGCCTGGCGGTTCGTGAGAAGAAGATTTTTTAAGAATTTGACCTACTTTTCCATGGCGGCCATCTTGGATTGTCGATGACCTCCATTTTAACAAATCTGAAATGGCATCACCCATATATCATCCCTGTGAAGTTTGACCAATATCGGCTCAGCAGTTCGGGAGAAGAAGATGATTGAAAATGTTCACGGACGGACGGACGACGGACGACGGACACTTTGCCATAACAATAGCTCACATGAGCTTTGCTCAGGTGAGCTAAAAAACTGGACAAGTAACTTTTTGACCGGGGCAAGTACTTTTTTTTGTACTTGCCCAGCTGGGCGAGTGGAAAAAAGGGATTTTTTCAACCCCTGTACAATATAGCCAAAACTAGATGGCCGCAGCCTGCATGTCGTACCCGCCGAAGCTTAGATAGTATACCCGAAACCGTTAACCAAAAACGTTAACCCGGACATACGTACGCCAATGTACAGACTATATCCGCTGTCCGCAAGCGGGCTCAACAAAAATGCACCCCGAGCGCCAAACCAGGGAAATTGGGATTCCAGTAAGGACGAACCACCATTGTTAAAGTGAAAGGGTTTAATGTCCCAGCAACAGCTAAGGTCATATAGAGACGGGGCCACAGTTTAACGTCTCATCCGATAGACACAATATACCAGTGGGATGGAAATACTATGAAAGTATTTTTGATGCCCAAGGCGAGGTTTGAACCCACAACCTCCGGATTGGAAGTCAGGTGTTCTAACCCTTCGGCCATAACCCATCCCTCCACCATTGTTAAATAACTCATCGTAAGCCCCAAACCTACCACAACCATCAATTTTATCAGGCTTGGCTAGAAATGGTAGGAATTACTATGCCTTACCTGATCAATTTGACATCAAAAGACACTAACATGGTATTATTCTCTATGCTGTTGCAGTTATATTGCAAGTGGACGGTGTGACTCTCTTACCGTTTGAATGGATCTGAACATTGTTTGACCACCCGTCTGTACTGTAGTTGTATTTTTGTTTCACTTCCTGGACTTAATCTGCAAACAGAAAGACTTGACCATTTCATCCGTATCTGGTATCTGGCATCGACTCCCACATTGTCATTCAGAATATTCTATTATAGGGCTAATTCTGTAAGAAATCCTGACGAGACAGCACTTTCAATTAGAGTATAGAGCATTAACCCGTTCACCACTATGTAATGGAATGGACACTCCCATGTTATTTTTCAGACTATTCCATTTATCAGAAGGGGTTTTGACTTTAGAAATAACAATATATCCACAAATGGTGCAGATCCTGATGAGACGGCTCGTTACGAGCCGGCTCATCTGGATCTACACAGTTTGCCAACATTATGATTGAGGTCTGTAGTGTTGAAAGGGTTAACATTTTAAAATTGGAATCTAATTGCTAAACCACTCTTATAGATTGGTTACCAAACGTGGAAAATGACAATCAACTTCCCATAGAATTCCTACTGGGAAGGCTTTGACATTAAAATTGGCGGTTTAGTGTTTGTCGGTTTACCAGCATATTTCTTAGTTTAACCTTAGCAATGCGAGGTGAAACTGAAAAATTACGCCAATTCTAACATCTCGGATTCCTCAGAATTTGTTCTATGTGAAGTTACTTCTGATTTTCCAAATTGGGTAACCCATTTATAAACCTGCTCTATATGCATTAACATTAACATAACTATGCTATTGTTCATAGTATGGGGGAATAAGGCAGTGTTTTACTAGCTCAACACTATAATTTGTGACACAGAAATAGCTGTCAGATGACCGTGCAATGCGGACACATACCTGTGGTCTGGATTGGTGATATATTCTTGGAGGTATGTCGGGAAATCCCCCAGCTGGTGCCTGCAACACAGAATTAGCGGAGTTTACAAATTTACAAATGTGGAGACATGGGCCTTATGGGATTTGTTGCCAGTGAAGATCCTGATCAAATAGCCGTGAATTGAACTATTGTTTGTTAGAAGCATGACAGTGTTTCATTGATGGAATGATCAACAGTGCAGGCCCTGATTAGACTGCAGATGCAGGGCTGGATTTAGGGTTGTGGAGATATTTGGTATGTAAAAAAATTAATGCAATGCCGGACACATGGATGCAGTGAACAGTGCTGACTAGATCACGCTCATCGCAAGCAAGTATGATAAAAGCAGTGGCTGTTACAGAGAGGGTGTTATCGTGGAGAAGTGGTTGTTGTAGCGAGGTTAAATATACGGGCAGTTAAGGCAATCGTCGGCAAGTGTCTCACCCATGAAGGTCAAGGTCACCTGAATGACACAGGGTGGTTAGCCACCAATGTGAGGAAGCTTTAGATGAATTTTGGTAAAGATTATTTTAAAATAGATGCAACCAACACATCAGGATATATGCAACATTTTGATGTAAGTCCAAAATTGTAGATGCTTACGACACGACACCTACGCACAATTGTGACCATATTGTCCCATTTTTCCCTATTAAATGTGGGTGAGACAAAAAAATAGTGTCTGTTACAGAGAGGGGTTGATTGTAGAGAGGCTTATTGTAGAATAGGGGTTTGTTTGTACAGCAGGAGTTGTAGTAGAGACGGGGCTGTTGTAGAGGTGTGCTTGTTGACAATGTAGTGTTCGGTGTGGTGTTGAGACATGATCGCCCGGTTAGCTCAGTTGGTAAGAGCGCCGTGCTAGTGTTACGGGGGTCGTGGGTTCAAACCCCACATCGGGCGACACTTTTTCCCCTTAGAAATACTTCAACAAGGTGACTGTTAATGGAATTTGGACCGTACTCACCCTGCTTTCTTCACTAAATTCTGTGCAGCGTTGAGATCACCACAGCGTAGACAGTAATACAGCATGGCCCAGGTTGGGTGTCCGTCTATATGTCCGTCCTGCATGGACATAAAATCACAAAATGGGGTGTACCATTGACCAATCCCAACCCTTGCAACCTTACAGACAATAAGCCAACATTTGCAAACACTGTTGACTCGTTACGAGCCGTCTCATCCGGATCTGTAGCCGATTTCATCAACATTGCAAAGTACAGTCGAACCTGTGAACAACGACCGCAAAGGGAAGTGGCCAAAGTGGTCGTTGTTGACAGGTGGTCGTTGTTCCAAGGGTCGAACATTTTCCTGGTTTCACAACAAGTAAGTGGTTTAATTTAGCATGACCATTAGTATTTTGTTTTCTTATTCTCAATTTCACACCATCAGTTGAAATTAATAACGGTCATATAGTCTTTATTAAAACGATAGCCTATGTGGCGGCCTGTGAAAACCGCGAGTTTTTTTTGTAACAAAAATATTTCATTGAATGTGTCAAGTCGAGTATCCCACACGAGCTAGGTGTCCAAATCAGGAGAGAACACCAGGCTTATTTGCTTTCTGTCCAATGTATACTATCCTGGTCAAGCCCGAATATTTAAGCAGCCTATGACGAATTGGCAATGTCCGCTGACGTAATTACTGATGTTTTTAATTAAAGATTTGCGAGCATTGTAAACCATGGGCAGACTACGCGAATCCACTGCCTGGTCTGGCCGCTAATGCAATAAGCCGGGATTTGTCGGAGATCAAGACCCAATTCATATAAACACGTTTGTAGTGTCACTTTAGACTGGTTCCCGGTCGCTAGGAATAACGCTAGGCTGCGCATCCGACAAGGTACCAGTCTAGCGTGTACTACGTGACTGATGTCAGCAACTGCGTGTATTGATCTTTGATATGGCCTTGTGCCCTGTGGTGTGAAATTTACACTTGACACGCGCGGTGTGTTTGAAGTCTTAGTCTTGTCACTGTAGACGAATCCACAGGCGATTCTAGCGTGTCTTGGATGGTCAATTATTGTTTGTATATACATAAAACACCTTTTTAAACAATGTACAAAACAATTCAAAAGTGCCCGGGTGTAAATATAATAATACTAAGTATGATTATATTTACACCCGGGCACTTTTGAATTGTTTTGTACATTGTTTAGAAAGGTGTTTTATGTATATACAAACAATAATTGACCATCCAAGACACGCTAGAATCGCCTGTGGACGAATCAGCATCGTGTAAACACAGTTTTATGACTTGCGCGGAATTGCATTATGCCTATTGGAATACACGACACAGAATACATATCGGGAATTACCGTTAATGGAGTTATGCAATATTTTTCATGGAAAATGTTTAATGTCGCCAAAATGACACCGACCATATCGGGCAAGGTAAATGTTTTCAAAAGAATGCGAATGTAATTGATGACTAATTGGTTACGACCAGTTGCAATTCAGATAATAGCGACCAGATTTTGATGAAAGGGAAATAGCGATTGTGGTGCTATTTTTTTTTTTTTCCCGACAAAAACATGACATGGTCGCTGTTCCCATACAAAAATGCCGTGTGGGAATGAAAATAGCTGGTCGCTGGTCATTGTTCGGGGGTGGTCGTTATTCCAAGGTCTTATAAAGGAACAAAATTGGACGGGTGGGGGGGGGGGGGGGGGGGTTAACTGGCTGTTGTGGACAGGTGGTCGCTATTCCCAGGTGGTCGTTAACACAGGTTCGACTGTATACTTTTCTAGCAAATTTATTAATTTTTATTATACTGAATTTATTACATTATCACATCCATTTTGGCTCTGAAAATTTAATTAATTCAGTATAATAATTATGCATACTTTTAATCATCAACTATATGCAGTGGTAAGTTCTATATGAAATAATGCATTTCAGTAAAGACAAATGATTGCTCCCTGAAAGTATACTTTGCTAGAAAAGTATACTTTGCAATGTTGGTGAAATTGGCTACTGCAGTGTTTGTCATTATTTTCAAGATTTTGAAAAATAAAACTTTTTTGATTAATGGAATTTTCAGATTTCAGATATTTTGGGGTGATCAAGTTAATGATTTGATTGATTGATTGGGGCTGTATGTCCATTTAACAACAAGGGCATACACAGATTGAACCTCATTGTTAAAATACCATTCTCATGCTCCTAACCAACCACCCACACTGAGAGATAGTGTTCAGGGGCCCGTTTCATTAAACTTTGTACGACTAAAATGTTCGTAAGTGCAAAATTATGACAGTCTGCAAATTTCACACTAACAATGTTTTCTTGAAAACAATTATTGGATTTACATTTATTGAGCATAGGCTGCATAGGCTGCATAGGCAGCCTATGCTCAATAAATTTAAATCCATCAATTGAAATTTCCAGACGATCCTAAATTTGCACTTACGAACATTTATGTCGTACGAAGTTTAGTGAAACCGGGCCTCTGATCCAATGTCATGTACCCTAACTACATCCGCTCTCTTGGCCCCAGCTGTGAAGCCATGTATGATTCAGTGTTAACCCTTACCCCGCTATCTTATTTTTTTTTCCGCCTGCTGTTTATTTTCTATTTTCCATTTTTATCATCAACTAGATGGCCGCGGCCTGCATGTCGCGCCTTGGGGCGAGGCATGGACACTAAAAAAAGAGATATAGTAGACGGAAAAACTTTAACCAAAAAACTTTAACCGGACACACATACGTACGTACGGACGTACGCCAAAGTGCCGACTATAACGCGCTTTCCGCAAGCAGGCGCGACAAAAACTTTAACCAAAATTTTCAAAGTAATTAGACCTTGACATTGGGCACAGGGGCCGCACGGGAAGGTGGTAGAATGAAAATATAGATGATGATAAACACCCATGTGAAGTTTCAAGGTAATGGGCTAAGCAGGTGCAGAGATATAGTACATGAACAAACTTTAACCAAATAACTTTAACAAAAAACTTCAAAGTAATTTAAAAAACATGCTTTGACAGCACTTTAGAATAATTTACATGATTTGACAGCACTTCAGAATCATTTCCATTGGAAATTATTCTGAAATGCTGTCAAAACATGTTTTTTATTGAGATATAAAAGCAACAGCAGACGACAATTGTTGTGTGTAGCGGTCGAAGGATCAAGAGACGAATCCTTAAGGATGTATGCATCGTTAAGGTATGTATACAAATAACCGACAACACTGGGATTTATTATTGATTGGTTGTTGAACAGAACAACCTGCCAAACCTGTGAATAAAGGCCAGCCATCGGAAGTGAAAAATCTGGCCTTTATTCGCAGGGTCATTTATTTAGTAATTGTGCCATGGGGACAACAAAATTGTGGCCTTTACAGCCAGGTGATTGCTATTCGGAGGTGGTCTTCAGCACAGGTTTGACTGTATATCAACCGAGAAGAAAGTCTTTATTATAACAAACAATTATTTTTGACATTTCTAGGTTTTCAGCTATTAATAGCTGAAAACCTAGATATGTCAAAAATAATCGTTTGTTATAATAAGTATGAGAGGGTGACTGGATATCATTAACACTTGGAAAATAATGACCTCAGTTACCGTCTCAGGTTAACAATATCCACCGTTACCCTCTTTGGGGTGCAGTATTTGTGGCGGTGACTGGAGAAATGGGGCTTACGGGATTTGTGACTACTGTGGCTGATTATATATTACTTGTTAGAAGCATGGCGGATGTTTCATTGATGTAAATGACAAACAGTGCAGATCCTGATCTGGATCTACACTGGTCGCAAAGCCATATTTCTCCAGTAACAGCCAAATTTAGATATTTATGTGTGAAAGAGTTAATTTTCTTTGGCGCAAGTCCAAAGCCAAACAAACCTCTAGACCCCGGGGTAATGTTGACTGTCGAATGTTCAGGTAGCTCCGTACGTGGTTATACGTCCCGGGGATACCTCCAAGCTGGGCCTGCTGGAGGTTACCCGATATCTG
The DNA here is from genome assembly GCA_029237695.1 of Conchocele bisecta. Lineage (NCBI taxonomy): Eukaryota > Metazoa > Mollusca > Bivalvia > Lucinida > Thyasiridae > Conchocele > Conchocele bisecta. The sequence goes on along the minus strand of CM055265.1, from coordinate 70,663,957 downwards.
GGCCGTGATGAATTTCTTATACCTGAAACAAGTGGCTTGTTTCATATACAGTCGAACCTCGATAAACCAGACAGCTGGGCGTTATACAGTGGAACCTAGGTAAATTATATTCACTATATAAATCAATATTGTTATAAAGGCGAAAAACACTAAGGCTTATTCGAAAAACACTAAGGCTTATTCGATAAAGGTCCGCCAATTTACACGATTATGTACCTTTGTTCTAGATTTACACTAGCACATATGTTTGTTCTAGATTTACACTAGCACCTGTTTGTTCTAGATTTACACTAGCACCTATGTTTGTTCTAGATTTAAACTACCACATACGTTTGTTCTAGATTTAAACTACCACATATGTTTGTTCTAGATTTAAACTACCACATACGTTTGTTCTAGATTTACACTAGCTCCTATGTTTATTCTAGATTTACACTAGCTCCTATGTTTTTTCTAGATTTAAACTACCACATACGTTTGTTCTAGATTTAAACTACCACCCTAGTTTGTTCTAGATTTACACTAGCTCCTATGTTTGTTCTAGATTTAAACTACCACATACGTTTGTTCTAGATTTACACTAGCTCCTATGTTTTTTCTAGATTTAAACTACCACATACGTTTGTTCTAGATTTAAACTACAGTGCGACCCCGTTAGTACACGGAAGTCCAGCGACATACAACCTTCCGTGTTGCTTATCTGAACCGTGCTATATCCGTTCTCGCCCAAGACGCATCATAATGTCAACAAAAAATACTCGCCAATGCCTATAATATGCCATAAGTTTTCACTGTTATCTTCGCATGTAATAAATATATTGAATCCAAGAATTGTTAACGTCATGTTTTATTTATTCATCATGTTCATGTAGAATGTAGATCTACGCAGGTCCGTGCAATCCATTATTGTAAATGCGTGTAGAAAAAAGTGTAGTAATGATGACGCAATGACCCAATGACCGATATCCTGTTCCATCAGCTGCAACATCACGGACAAGCTCGTGCGTTGCAATTTGTGTTTACTCATATGGTGAGCACAGGTGGAAGACTCGGGACCCATTATCCCACCCACCTGGTATCGTACTGTACATGACGTTAATAATAGAACGAGATCAAGTGGGTGGGGTAATGGATATTTTTGTAATGGTCATTTTCTTTGTGTCACACGTCCGACTATTCCACCTGTGGGTTTGAGTACAGACCTGCATAGACATGTTTTGCCCGACGTGTTATAATATTGCGCCAGTTCATGAGGTAATCAGGCTTATCACGTGAGATTTTCGACGAAGATGAATCTGATAATAGTGTACATTTTCTGTAAACGATATCGAATGTTGACGAATATTAAATTAGTAATTATTACGCATTTGCTCTGAAAATATATTTGCAGAAAAAAAGTCAAATCATTCTCGGCGAAAATCTCAGTTATATAATACAGTTGATTATCTCGTGCACTGGCTCAATTATGACATAGCGAAACAAGGTCAGTTGTCACGTACACATTTGTGTACATGCGCCGGGGGCGTGGGCAGTGCTGTAACAATTTAGTTAATCTGGGTCGAGTTAATCTGCGCGACTGATACGCGATCTCCGATTGGTCAGCCTTTACACCTAATTAATATTCCACCAATGGTGAGCGCGAACGCATGCCGGAAAAATGAAATCGAGTACATAACAATTAGCACTGCTTTGTTACTGGTCTTACTGATCTTATTCCCAGTTTGCTCGGATTAATTTACGAAATGTGCAAACGTTATCAGCTGCACATTCACATCGGTGAGATAAAAGGAGCCTATGCGTCCATAAAAAAAAAATATCGTCCATTTTGGGTCTAATTTGGGAAAGAATCGCAAATTTAACACGATTTCTGACAATAGTCATGTTACAAATTTAACACGATTTTGATATACAAATAGGAAAAAAATTTGGGAGCCAAGGCACAACCGTGTACTAACAGAAATCGTGTTATAGTGAAGTGTGTACTAACGGGGTCGCACTGTACCACCTACGTTTGTACTAGATTTACAAGCACCTACGTTTGTTCTAGATTTACTTTGTACTAGATTTTACACTAGCTCCTATGTTTGTTCTAGATTTACACTACCACATACGTTTGTTCTAGATTTACACTAGCACCTACGTTTGTTCTAGATTTACACTAATACACTATGTTTGTTCTAGATTTAAACTACCACATATGTTTGTTCTAGATTTAAACTACCACCTACGTTTGTTCTAGATTTACACTAGCTCCTATGTTTGTTCTAGATTTACACTACCACGTACGTTTGTTCTAGATTTACACTAATACACTATGTTTGTTCTAGATTTAAACTACCACATACGTTTGTTCTAGATTTAAACTACCACCTACGTTTGTTCTAGATTTACACTAGCTCCTATGTTTGTTCTAGATTTACACTACCACGTACGTTTGTTCTAGATTTACACTAATACACTATGTTTGTTCTAGATTTAAACTACCACATACGTTTGTTCTAGATTTAAACTACCACCTACGTTTGTTCTAGATTTACACTAGCTCCTATGTTTGTTCTAGATTTAAACTACCACATACGTTTGTTCTAGATTTACACTAGCTCCTATCTTTTTTCTAGATTTAAACTACCACATACGTTTGTTCTAGATTTACACTAGCGCCTATGTGCTAGATTTAAACTACACATACATTTGTTCTAGATTTAAACTACCACCTACGTTTGTTCTAGATTTACACTAGCTCCTATGTTTGTTCTAGATTTACACTACCACATACGTTTGTTCTAGATTTAAACTACCACCCTAGTTTGTTCTAGATTTACACTAGCACCTATGTTTGTTCTAGATTTAAACTACCACATACGTTTGTTCTAGATTTACACTAGCACCTATGTTTGTTCTAGATTTAAAGTACCACATACGTTCGTTCTAGATTTACACTAGCTCCTATGTTTGTTCTAGATTTAAACTACCACATACGTTTGTTCTAGATTTACACTAGCACCTATGTTTGTTTCTAGATTTAAACTACCACATACGTTTGTTCTAGATTTACACTAGCACCTATGTTGTTCTAGATTTAAAGTACCACATACGTTCGTTCTAGATTTACACTACCACGTACGTTTGTTCTAGATTTACACTACCACATACGTTTGTTCTAGATTTACACTACCACATACGTTTGTTCTAGATTTAAACTACCACATACGTTTGTTCTAGATTTACACTAGCACCTATGTTTGTTCTAGATTTAAAGTACCACATACGTTCGTTCTAGATTTACACTACCACGTACGTTTGTTCTAGATTTACACTACCACGTACGTTTGTTCTAGATTTACACTACCACATACGTTTGTTCTAGATTTACACTACCACATACGTTTGTTCTAGATTTAAACTACCACATACGTTTGTTCTAGATTTACACTAGCACCTATGTTTGTTCTAGATTTAAAGTACCACATACGTTCGTTCTAGATTTACACTAGCACCTATGTTTGTTCTAGATTTAAACTACCACATACGTTTGTTCTAGATTTACACTACCACATACGTTTGTTCGTTCTAGATTTACACTACCACATACGTTTGTTCTAGATTTACACTACCAAGTACGTTTGTTCTAGATTTACACTACAACGTACGTTTGTTCTAGATGTGATCTGGCATTGCGGACGAAGGCCTTCTGTGTGTTCTTGTTGAGCCTCGCCGACTGACCACTGGTGCTGGGCGGGATGTCCACCATACATTTCACCATGTCCCACAGGTCGCTCACATTCTGAAGGGACAAGGATTACTTGTTACAACATGTGACTGGAGAAATGATGTTTTTTGACAGGTCCAGCTCCTGTAGCCGATTTCACCAACAATGCAATGTATACTTTTCTAGCACTGTATACTTTGAGGGAGTAATCATTTATTTTTCCTGAAATTCATTATTTCATATAGACTAACGACTGCATATATTTGATGATTAAAAGTATGCAGAATTATTATACTGAATTTATTACATTATCACAGCCAAAATGGCTGTGATAATGTAATAAATTCAGTATAATCAAAATTAATAAATGGAAAATTTCTCCCTCAAAGTATACTTTGCTAGAAAAGTATACTTTGCAATGTTGGTGAAATAGGCTACTGATCTGCTATTGCGGCTTGATAAGGATCTACAGTTTGTTGATGGGCGTTTCACCATGTCCCACAGGTCGGACATATGCTGCAGTGGAGAATTGGGGCTTATAACATTTGTGGCCAGTCTAGTTGCTGATTTGCTAGCAAACTTCTGTAGCTTGATAAGGATCTACCATGTTTTAATCATAATGGGTATTTCACCATCTCCAACAGGTCATGCAGTGACAAGGGTCACATGTTACACGTGTGAGACAAACCATGCGATTTTGTACCGAAGAAGATGAAAAATATTTACACAATTTCCGATATTTTCTGTAAACGAAGTAAAAAAAAAAGTGAATGTGTTTAATGTCCCACCAACAGCTAGGGTCATATAGAGACGGGGAATGACGTCGGAAGTTGACAAAATGTTCAGAGCAAATTTCGCATTTGCTATGAAAATTCATCAAGTTTCGAAGTCAGTGTAATGACACAGCATAAACAAGTCTTGTTATCTTCAACAAAATTAAAGCCATTCAAGTACATTACCTAAAAACCTAATAAATAGAATACCATGCCAATGTCTTTTGATATCAAGTTGATCAAGCTCCACTCGGAATCAGTTGGAATTCCTATACTGTGGATAGCTTCTGATTTTTTATAAAAAAATAAATGTCTATTTCTGATTAAAGGAACAATGCAAAAATTAATATGGAAGAGTACACGCCAGTTACAGAATGCGGGAAGCGAAAATGGTCGTCTGCTTTTTATACGACCGCTTAAAAAAAACGGTACGTATTATGTTTTACCGCGGGGTGGGCGGGCTGGCGGTGGATAAGAAAAACTGCATAGTTTGTGTACACAACTCCTCTGAAAGCGTCCACATGTCTTCTACACATATTGAAGATGTGCACCTTGGTGTTTTTATGGCGGAAAAATATTTTTTAACAAAATTGTCACCTTTTTAACTTTGTAATTTTTTCGACATTTTTGTATACAATTCTATATAGGGTACAGAGTTTGTGTACACACAACTCCTCTGAAATCGTACAATCAATCGATCTGAAACTATACACACCTCTTCTACACATATTGAAGATGTGCACCTTGCAGTATTTATGCCGAAAAAATAGCAATCGGAAGTTGGTTATTACAGGTGAAAGGGTTAGCAACTCATCCCATGGAGGTGAATGTATTGCAAGATAAACTACATAAATGGGGCAAGCCAAATGATTTTGTACCAAAAATGTGCATTTCATTTTTTTTCTTCAGAAAATGTGATATTTCCTTGCAATGACGTCGAAAGTTGTCAAAATTTTCACAGCAAATGCGGAATTCTATTCCGCATTTGCACTGAACATTTTGTCAACTTTCCACACCATTTACAGAAAATATTGTAAATTGTTTTCATGAGATAACACACATCTTCTTAGGTAGAAAATCACATGGCTTGTTTCAAACATACTTTGTCATCGAATGTCTTGGACACCTCCTGGAACATATCAACGAGGTTCGGCTGGATGCTGCCCTGTATCACCTGCTCATTGTACGTGTACACCTGTAACACCCGGCAACAGTTTTAACATTCCCATAATGTGACGGGTTTCACTATCACCACAGTGGTAAACGTTCCAACATCTCCACAGTGGTAAAGGTTTTAACACTGCCACAATGGTAAAGGTTTCAACACCACCATAATGGTAAAGGTTTCAACACGCCACAATGGTATTCAACTAAAGGTTTCAACATGCAACCATGGTAATGGTTTCAATATCCCCACAATGGTAAAGGTGTCAAACATCTCCACAGTAGTTAAGGTTTCGATATCCCCACAGTGGTAGTGGTTTCATTCAACATCTCCACTGATTAAATATTACAACAGATGCATAATTATGATGGCTTAAACATCGCCACAAACGTAAAACTTCAACATTCCCAGAATGTTTTTTTTTATAAAACGTTTAAACATTCCTACAGTGGTAAAGATTTCAAGCACTGTGTAATTGTGTTGGGTTTCAACATCCGCACAAATGGTAATGGTTTCAACATCCCCACAATGGTCTAGGTCACAACATCCTGACAATGGTAAAGGTTTTCACACTGAAAGCCAAAGCGAAACTAATGCAAGGTGAGCCTACCATACCTGTCTAGCATAGGAGAGTTCCACATTGTCCAGGTTACTGCGGCCCTGCATAGATATGGCGTCTGTCAGGAAACTCTGAAAGAAACATACATCAGAGCTCCAGTTAAGGCGCGTAATTTGGAGGTAAATTTCTTATTTCTCCATCAAAAATGGCAAGTTGGGAGTGCTTTAGAATCGTCTCAATGAGACGATTCTAAAGGACTCCCAACTTGCCATTTTTGATAAAGAAATAACAAAATTTCACCCCAAGTTGGTCAAATTACGCACCTTAACTGGAGCTCTGATACAGTATACAAGAAATCAGTCACACTGATGGATGTACCTCTCAAACACTATGATGCAAAAAACAACAACAACTTTAATGCACATTTCTCAATCAGTTGACCTTGATCTTGGGCACAGAGGCCACATGAGTAGACCACAGAATGAAAATATGGATAACTAGGGCAAGTGAGCAAAGGTTCATGGATACCCCTGACGCTGCCTGGACAGGCAAATAAAAAGTTTAACACAAATCTTACGGACGGACAATTAATTATTGGTGTTTAACGGCCTATCAACGGCTAAAGCCATTTAAGGCCGGACGAACAGATGGACGGAATGAAGAAAACTATATAATCCTCGACATATGTTGTATGCCGGGGTATAATGACTAATAAGCATGTGAATTTCAAGCCAACACACGTTACAGAGATAGTAGGTACCCAGAAACTATAACGCAGTTCTCAGACATGCGGACAGACAGACAGATGGACGGTGGCGAATATATGTACCCAGAAAATTTATATACAAAAAAATACATTAACATAGTGTTATAATACATGTACATTTATATTGCTTGGCATCAAAAAGGTGATGAGTATTCAATTGTAGATATATGTACCATAATGAACATAAATATTTGGACACCATTTTTTTGGAAAACCCACAAGTGGAAGACTCGGACCTAGGACCTGATAAATGGCTCATTTGTAAACCATTACCCCACCCACCAATTTCCGTACAATAGACACTATAGCGTTTTCAAATTAGGAAAGAGATTGAGAAAATGTCGTAGTTTCGGACTCGCTCACACACCACACATTTAAATTTTTCTGCTGACTTATGTCTCTGGTAATCCATAAATGTCTTAGGGCTTCAAATATATTCACTTCAATCATCTGCTTTAAGCATTTTGTTAGTTACGGGCAAATTAGCTACCACAGCCAATGCGATAATTGTGTGTACGAAAGAATGTTACACATTTTTGTGGGCTGTGGAAGCATAAATTACGTGTAAAATCAGGCTGAAAATCCATTACAGTCTCAACTTATTGACGTGAATCACTGAAATAAACATCAGTAAATCCGATGTTACAATTTGAGACTAATAAGTGTCATTCACTAACCTTAAATGATCTAAACGTGCGTTTATTTTAATTTGCGTCCAAACATTTCGACATAACCTTCCGTGAACTTTCGGATTTCCTTTGTTATATTCGCAGAATGATCAATAATGACGTCACGGGAAAACCTAAACTGGAGCGTTACAAATACTACAGCCAATCAGGTGGCGATGTGTGTGTGGGATTCTTTCGGAAAGAGATATTTCTCTGTAACGTTGGTAGCTAAAACGTGTGTAACTAACAATGTACTAAACACAGATGTTTAAAGTGAATATATTTGTGGACCTAAGGCATTTATTATTTGCCAGAGGCGTAAGTCAGCAGAAAATTTGAAACGTGTGGTGCTTGAGCGAGCCCGAAACTAAGCCTGTCTAGGGCATTTTCCCAAGCTGTTGTCCACCTTGAAAGGCTATACTGTATATTGTAAGGAAATGGGTGGGTGGTGTAATGTTTTTCAAATGAGCCATTTATTGGGTCCTAGGTCCGAGTCTTCCACCTGTGGGAAAACCCATATAAATAGGGGTTTTCCAAAACAAATTGTATCCAAATACACTGCTATTGTGATAAACCAATACAGTACAATCATACTAACCCTAAATAATTGGACATGTTTTGCTGTGGTAAACTACATACATGGGCTTCCCAGAATAAATGCTGTCCAGATATATATGGTTATTACGGTAGTTATTACTAGTCACTAACATGAGTGAAACAAAACAAATGATGCAGCGCTCCAGATAAGCTGCGTATTTGCTTAAATACCCAATTAAAATTGCCAAAAACCCAATTGAAATCACAAGTAGCGAGTATCAAAAAGCAATAAGAATTTTGTGGTACCTTTATCATGCTGCAGAAAACAATAAGCAGACCACAAATATAGCGTATTTTTATTATTTTCCATGAAAACACATCTTAGTATTTCATTAGAATTGTCTCCAAGGAGACAATTCTAATGAAATACCAAGATGTATTTTCATTTCGAAGCAAACTATTCAATAATTGCTGTCTGTTGTGTAAACAGTAGTGTGATTCTATTTTACCCAATTAAAATTTTGAAATACCCAATTGCTTCAGAAATGATGGAATGAAAATACTCAATTACTAATGTAGAGTTATAGGCTATTGAATAGAATATATAGCATAGTATTTATACGGAGCAGAGTACCTCAGTTTCCGGTTGGAAGTCAACTGTGTCCTGGCCGGAGCCCAGTAGAGCGTTGAGGATTTTCTGTTTCTCACGCTCCCACTCATTCTCCATACACTCCCAGTGCCGTCGCTCTGTCTCTTCAAATGTCTACAAGTCACATGATTGAATGGCATGATTATGCAGGATTTACTGATATTTGCCATTTCATGAGCATGACCTTTAGTGTGACTTGCGCTGAACTCTGTGTCATCGTAAAAAATTCACGTCGAAATAGGCGCCAGCTTCCTGGCAAATTCCCATTCAGCTACATGCAAAGATATTGTCAGACTGTATACCGGTAAACACATTATCGTCTAATAATTGGCGCAAGAAATTTTCGCCGGTTACTAGACAAAAAATACATAAGCTATAATGGCATTTCGTAAGGAAACTGGTGCATTTCCCGACGGGGAAACGTTTTGCATCGTTGCGGAGTGTAATGCCAGTGAGACTTGGAATTGGGAATTGTCACTGCAAAATTGGGGAAAATATCAGCCTTTAGAAATATCACATTTAAATTTAAACATAAACTAGAAAATGTGTTGCCCCACATATGGATGCCCCACATATAGCTTTGATAATAAACAAGGAAAAAATCAAAGTATAAAAGGGGAGATAATCCATGACATGGGTGTCAAATCAACAATCAAATACACTTTGAGTTTCAGGTCTGTAGCTACCGGTATTACGGTTTAAAAGTTTTACGAGGCAAAATTTTCAAATTCTAAGTGGAAAAGGGGGAGATAATCCATGTCCGGGGGTCGAATCAAAAATTGAAATAAACTTTGCACATCTACTCATCTATCTTAGGGAAGCTACATACCGAGTTTCAGGTCTGTAGCTATTACGGTTTAAAAGTTTTACGAGTCACAAGGTTGGTGACGGACGGACACGGATGGACAAGGGTAACACTGAATGCCCCTTCCGCTATCGTGGTGGGGCATAAAAAGGGAAAGTAAAACAAAATTGGTGCAGGCCCAGATGAGATGGCTCATTATGAGCCAGATCATTTACATCTGCACTGTTTGTAAACATTAGGACAGATCTAATGTCAAAAGGGTGGGGAATAGTGCAATCTATTTCATTTCATCCCACATATCACAAATGGACATATTAACAATTACGACATAAATCTGTAACGCTGATGGATTAACTCATCAAAAACGTTAACACAAACTTCTCTAAGTATTTAATCTTGACTTTGAGTGCAGGGGCCGCATGCGGCCACTGCACTCAAGGTCAAGATTAAATACTTAGAGAACTTAGAGAATAAAATATAAATAGCTATAAAATGAAAATATGGATGCTGATAAATGACTATATGAAGTTCCAAGCCAATCCCACTTACGATAACATAGGTAGCAGGTAGCCGAAAACTTTAACGCAAATCTCGGACAGACAGGCAGACTGGGTGGCGACTAAATGTACCCTGATTTTGTTCCGGGTGATTTTGTTCCGGGGTACATAATCATGATAAATGGTAGAAACATATTTACTATGTATGTACTTACATTTCTGCGGGTCTGTTCAATAACAGCCAGCAATGCATTTTCTCTTTCATTTCGCAGGAATCCCTAAAACATATATTTCACTACAGTTTTAAAACAAGAGGGCCATGATTGCCCTAATTCGCTCACCTGACTCCATGAACACCAGAGGAGAATGTGACATTGAGTCCATGTGTGTTTTACAAAAATTGTGCTATTTTTAGATGGCGGTCATCTTGGATTAAACGATGACTCATTTTACCAAATCTGAAAATGATGATGTTCATCTTGGGGAAAGAGGGGGGGTGGGGGTGGGAGGGGGGGGGGGGGTCATGGATTTGCTGTAGCACAATAGAGGATCATCAGATGAATTCATGTATGAAATATCAAAGCGTTCCCTGTAAAGAATCAGAAACTAGATAGAAATGTGGCCTGTCGGCACACGAATACCCCCCACTGGCAGCCAAAGAAAACGAGGCATTTTCGATTATAAGCCATTTGGCCCAGCGTTAAGGTTTCAAACACATCAAGTCTGCGACCTTGACCCTGGGCATAGCATAGTGTGATAATCCATGCATCGGTGCAGAAGATATAGAGCGGAAGGGAATTTCAATAGGTTTAACATTTGACTTTCAACTGTGACCTTGACCTTGGACGTAGGTGCGTGGTTATTGATCGCGACACACCTTCTCATCATGAGAAACATTTGTGCCAAGCCATTTGATAATCCATGCATCGGTGTAGAAGATATAGAGCGGAAGGGAATTTCAATAGGTTTGACCTTTGACTTTCAACTGTGACCTTGACCTTGGACGTAGGTGCGTGGTTATTGATCGCGACACACCTTCTCATCATCGGTGTAGAAGATATAGAGCGGAAGGGAATTTCCAACAGACTGACCGACCGACCGACCAGCTGACTCCTATATACCCCCAACAAACTTTGTTTGTGGGGGTATAATTACACAACATTTACCCCAACGTTAAGTTTATGAACATGCTAAGTTTGTGACCTTGACCTTGAGGTTGGGTTGTAGATTTGCTACAGCATGTTAGAGGGTCAACTGAGGGGTGGGCGGTGGGTCATGGATTTTCGATAGAACGATAGGGTATAATCAGATGAATGCATGTATGAAATATCAAGGCGTTCCATGAAAGGAAACAGATGTTATAAGACATTTACCACAACATTAAGTTTATGAATGTGCTAAGTTTGTGACCTTGACCTTGGGGTAAGGGCTGGGTCATGGATTTGCTATACCACAATAGAGTATCATCAGATGAATGCATGTATGAAATATCAAGGCGTTCCATAAAGGGAAACCGATGTTATAAGACATTTACCCCAACGTTAAGTTTATGAATGTGCTAAGTTTGTGACCTTGACGTCGGGGAAAGGGGTGGGAGGTGGGTCATGGATTTGCTATAGTACGATAGAGTATCATCAGATGAATGCATGTATGAAATATGAAGGTATGCCCTGTAAATAAACAGAAGTTACACAACATTTACCTCAACGTTAAGTTTATGAATGTGCTAGGTTTGTGACCTTGACCTTGGGGTAAGGGTTGGGTGGTGAGTCGTGGATTTGCTAGAGGGTGATCTGTGGAATGCATGTATGAAATATTAAGGGGTTCCATGATAGAAAACAGATGTTATAAGACATTTACCCCAACGTTTAGTTTATGAATGTGCTAAGTTTGTGACCTTGACCTTGGGGAAAGGGGTGGGAGGTGGGTCATGCATTTGCTATAGTACGATAGAGTATCATCAGATGAATGCATGTATGAAATAATGTATGAAGGTATTCGCTGTAAATAAACAGAAGTTACACAACATTTACCCCAACGTTAAGTTTATGAACATGCTAGGTTTGTGACCTTGACCTTGGGGTAAAGGTTGGGTGGTGGGATCGTTGATTTGCTACAGCATGATAGAGGGTCATCTGAGGAATGCATGTATGAAATATCAAGGTGTTATTTTTTTCCATGAAAGGAAACAGATGTTATAAGACATTTACCCCAACGTTAAGTTTATGAATGTGCTAAGTTTGTGACCTTGGGGTAAGGGTTGGGTGGTGGGTCATGGATTTGCTACAGCATGATAGAGGGTCATCTGAGGAATGCATGTATGAAATATCAAGGTGTTCCATGAAAGGAAACAGATGTTATAAGACATTTACCCCAACATTAAGTTTATGAATGTGCTAAGTTTGTGACCTTGACCTTGGGGTAAGGGTTGGGTGGTGGGTCATGGATTTGCTACAGCATGATAGAGGGTCATCTGAGGAATGCATGTATGAAATAACAAGGTGATCCATGAAAGGAAACAGAAGTTATAAGACATTTACCCCAACGTTAAGTTTGTGGACGCCGATGACGCCAGGGGTATGCCATAAGCTCTTCTGCACTTCGTGCCAAAGACCTACCTGAGGGCCAAACCAGGTCTCAATTCGGTATACCGGTAAGGATAAATCCTGATCGTTAAATTACCCATCGCAGGCTCCCACCTGCCACTCACAAACAATTATGAAGTAGCTGTGGGCCTCGGTATTCTGCTCTGTGTCCATGATAATTCTTGTACCGGACTGGTTTCATCTTTTGAAAAGACTTGTGAGAGGATTTCTGTATTTGCGAACAAGCATGTACATAATGGTAATTTGGATTAGGTTGAAAGCAAATAGTGAAATTGAAATCCTCTTCAAAAGCTTAATTTGACCATGGATAAGCTGGTCACATGATGAATGAAAACATAGATGATAAACAAGACCATAAAGTATTAAATCAATCCAACTTATGGTGGCAGAGATATGTCATTTAAACATGTGTAATGCAGATTTCAAACGGACATACAGACAGTTGGACTGAGTAACACACATATGAACATAACACCATTGTCATCACAATGTCTCACTTTTCGGAAGCAGGTTCAACAAAAATTGGTACTAACTTTGATATCTGTATCCCTGACAGGCTCCAATGGTTCAAATGTCTTTGCAGCACTCAATCCCTCAAGTTTTTGTGAGATCTTTGGCACATCATAGCCCTTGGAGCCGAGAAGAATGGACCTAAACAAGTCATCAGAGCTCCAGATAAGGTGCATAATAGCGTATTTTACGCAATTATTTTAGCTGAATACGCATTGATTATCAAAAGTGGGAGTACACAATACGCACAGCAATGTGAAAATATACATTGATTTTGAAATTGAGTAGTGAAAATACTGTCATAAGGTTGAAAATTCACTTAGTTGAGCTGCAAAAAGCAAACACTGTTTGCTTTTTGCAGCTCAACTAAGTGAATGTTTAAATTTGTTATATTATTTATCATTTGTTCCCTATTTAGAAATGAAGAAAAGCAATAATCCATTTGTAAAAGTAAAATACGCAATGATTTTGAAATCAGGGGGTGTAGTACGCTTTAGACACAAAGCTTATCTGGAGCTCTGGTTTATACATGATTATGAGTTACACAAATTTTCAAAATATACATGTATTGTCATCTACCTCTTCTAAATGTATATCTTGAAACCAGATGGCCGCGGCCCGCATGTTGAGCCCGCCAAGGCATTTGATGGTCTCAGAGTGTATTTATTTGAAGTTTGATGCCCAATAAGCATACACAGTTTCAAGCAAATCTGACTTACGGTTACGGTTACAGAGATAGTAGGTATGTGAAAACTTTAACGCAAATTTTGACAGAAACTTTGACGCAAACTTCTAAGTCATTTGACCTTGACATAGGGGCAAAGGGCCGCATGAGTGGGACACAGAATGAATATATGGATGATGACTAATAAGCATATGAAGTTTCAAGTCAATGTGACTTGGACTGCAGATATAAGGTATTTAAAAACTTTAATACAGATTTCGGAACGCAAACTTCTAGGTCATTTGACCTTGATCTTGGGCACAGGGGCCGCATGAGTGGGATACAGCATGAATATATGGATCATGACTAATAAGCATATGAAGTGCGCACGGACACTCGGACATCATTGTGATCACTATGTCTCGCTTTCCGCAAGCGGGCTCGACAAAAAACATGTCAGCACATCGGACTTGGAATGGAGATGATTTAATTTGGTTTTCAAATGTGTTTTTGTTAATAAATATGACATTAATTATTTCCCCATTGCAATAAGGTAAGTACGACGGGTATGCTTTAACATCTGTCAAGTCCTGATTTATGGGTGTGACCTTTGACAATAGTCATTTGTCACCTCCAAACGACTAAAATTACCAAAACATACGCTTTTACATCGGTCGAGTCCTGACTTATGGGTGTAATTTTCAATATATTAATTTCCCGACTCCAATTACAAATACATACGCTTTTACATCAGTTGAGTCCTGACTTATGGGCGCAACCTTTGCCAGCAGCCTCGCGCTAGCCTCGAGAATTTGTGCCAAGTTCCTGTCAACCCTGGGCAGGTCAGACCCACTGTCCATGTCCGCGGTCAGCTGGGTAGCCTGCTGTTGCAGGTCCGAGAAGTTATTGGCGTCGATATCCATCACAGCGGTCACTTCACTGTAATACAATTTAGAATCAAATGATGTTTAAGTGAGAATGGCAATTTAGCAAAACACACTAAATAAGAAAAAAATGCCAGTATCTCTTATTATTGATTTATACGTTGGGTTAGAGGAAACAGCTAAGCCACGCAAGAAAAGTAGTAAATGTATCCCCTATATGATGTTGCTACATTTGTGAAATCTCAAAGGCAATGATGTTGTCTATTTGCTCAGGCCATGCATGTTTTCTCAGAAATTTGTGAAAACCAGTAGCCTATTTCATCAACATTGCAAAGTATACTTTACTAGCAAAGTATACTTTGAGGGAGAAATTTTCAATTTTATGATAAATTTATTAATTTTTATTATACTGAATTTATTACATTATCACAGCCAATTTGGCTGTGATAATGTAATAAATTCAGTATAATAATTCTGCATACTTTTAATCATGAAATATATGCATTTGTTAGTTCTATATGAAATAATGCATTTCAGGAAAAATAAATGATTACTCCCTCAAAGTATACTTTGCTAGTAAAGTATACTTTGCAATGTTGGTGAAATTGGCTACTGGTATCTTTTGCTTTATAAAAATGGATATTTCAAAGGAGTTGACAACATTGTAAACTTAGTGCCCACAATCTGCACAGGTTATTCTAGCGTGTCTTGGATGGTCAATTATTGTATATACATGAAACACCTTTCTAAACAATGTACAAAACAATTCAAATGTGCCCGGGTGTAATACTAATAGTACTTAGAAAGGTATAAAACTCCCATTCGCCACCATTGTTGGAGCGAGCACACGATGTAGTCTGATCGAACTCGCCTATACAACGCATTACAGAGTGTCGAAACCGCTGCTTGGGGCGAGATTTCGGCATAGACTTTACAGTTGCTAATACTTAATATAAATCTCAAAGATTTTTGAGTGTAAATTGCACTAAAAACGCGTCTCACTAACCTAAATTTGCTTTTTAAAATAAAACACGTTTGCTTACTGGTTAAAAATGAATGTTAGCCGCCATCTTTGAAAATATTTCAATCACATGCACGCAGTGGTTTGGTTGGTTACTGGAGACTGACGTCATTTCCCATTAGCCAACCAAATCAGTGCGTGACACGTGATTCAATATTTTAAAAGATGGCGGCTAACATTCATTTTTAATCAGGAAGCAAACGAGTTTGATTTTAAAAAGTGAATTTAGGTTAGTGAGACGCGTAGAATCACCTGTGACAATCTCTGGCATGTAACCCCGGGTGGCACGATTTACCCAAATCTACCCAAATCTTACCCAAATCTACCCAAATCTTCATATAATTACTACAGTCGAACTTCGATGGGTCAAACCCTGGTAAACTCGTCAGCCATGCTTGCCTCGAACTAGCCATTAGGTCCCGGCAGAATTCCTATATAAATACGTTAAAACTACCCGGTATAGGTCGAACTTGTGAAAGTCGAACAACCCTCAATGCCTCGAATCGCTGTCACGCCCGGTCGTGTATAAATCCAATATAAACACCACAAAAACTTGAACATGTCAGACGATTGTCTCCAGACTAGTTGATTGACTTTCACACATATTGTTATCCGGTTGTCAAACAAATCTCAAGTGGTCATTTGAGCGTATACAATAACGGCAGTCGTGACCAGCATACGTGGTAAATTATGCATTGACCAATGTCGAAAGCGAAAGTTGTTAGTTAATTAAGTTGGTAATTTATGGGACATGTGGAATTAAATAGCGCTCAGTTTTAATTAATGACCCAAGCATCTGGCCTTTTAAGTTGTAAATCAACATGAACTGTTTTTACTATGATCAGTAATGAGTGTGATGTGTCATCCGATTTATTCGCCATATAAGCAAAACATATTTTACAGATCATCAGACTCGTAATAATGTCTACCACAAATGCACTAGTTACGACCGAGCAATCCGAGGAAGGACCCGGTTCTGCTGGGGGGATATTCGGATCGGTTAGCGACACTGTGCTATCTGGATCGGCTACGGGGAAATCTGGCGTGAAACGTAAATTGACTACTAAGACAATTGAAGAAAATCCCGATGGGTCAAACAACGGATGGGTCGAACTAAAACTTAACCCCGCAGGCTGTTCGACACATCGAAGTTCAACTGTATATGTGTTAATAAATAAAGCTATACACATCATAATAATGATGTTTGGACTGTACTTACATGATGTATGTCATTAATTTGCTCATACCAGGGCCCATTTTAATGTTTTGATGCAAAATGAAAATATTTGTATATGAAATAAAGGGAGAGTACCGCGATAAACTTAATACTAGGAAGCCAAGGAAGATAATCCACTTTATAATGGATAAACATGCTAAATGGGAATGATGATTTTTAATTGAGATACAAATACAAATCTGTAGAACCTCTATAATGACAGTGTGAAGTTGTCGACCGTATACTGGCCGTTTTTGCCCGCCATGACGTGTAGCCATCTTGTACATAATCACTTGTTGAGGCTATACCTCTAGGGAAATTTGCAATCACAGTCTGATCAGGGTCTACACTGTTGTCCATCTTGTACATACTGACTGTATACTGTATGTTTATATATAGCTTCCTGTGTGAGTTTTGAAATGTATATCCGTAAATTAAATTGCAATAACTAAACTATATATGTCCAATATATGCTAATAAAAACATTCATTCAATGCATTATACTTTGTTTTTAACTATTTCAAAAAGATGTTGGCATATAATTATTCGGCGAAATAAATATTGCAATACTATGGAGGTGACCGGTTAGACAGTTGGACTAGTATATGTGCCATATGAAATCATGATCTATGACAACTTAGCATTAGACAACTGAGACATAATTAATGAGTCTCGATCACGGTAGTCTCCCTTTATAATAATGCTATATGTATATTAATCGGTTTCCCGCGGAAATATGTGCTTTATTCTTCCCTTTTTTCGGTCAAAATGTGCTTATTGTATGATATACTAATGATATATTTTTGAAAACGTATATAGTATAATCATAAATGTTATTTTTAATGAAGATTTGGGTAGATTTGGATAGATTTGGGTAAATCGTGCTGCCGTGTAACGCCCGCATGTTGGCTGATAAAATGAAGGCATAGATATGAATGTTTTTCGTTCTTTCAGCATAACTTTCTTGCTTCTTGTGGTAGATTGTTTTCAATACCTGATGGCTATTCTTCTGATGGGCCCATATATGGTCCTTACCCAACCCACAGTTCAGCAAATATCCTGGACTGCTCATAATTCGAGACTCTAACGATATTAAACAACATGCGTAATAAATAATAGAGTATAAACCTTTTTTATTAGTTACATGCAAATATAATCCAATTATCTGTATATATATTGCGTTTACTGGCTTCAAAAGCACGGAGAAATGCAATAGTTTACTTTCAAAACACGCTCGTCTACAAATGGCCGCCTCCAGCGTACCGTGAATAGGTCGCGACCTCTGGACCCTATGACGTTCATATGCTCTTCCGGTGCAGGGGGTCCCGGTTTTGGAAAACACCACAAATTGTGTCCTGCATAATGTATCATTGCGTTCAGCGGTCACGATGTCATATTGTTTCGAACTTAAATGATTTTTATTGACAAACGATTGCCAAACTTGGAAAATATAATTTAGTAGATTAAACAAATTAAAACAATATGAGTTTCAGCTTGTTGGTTTTAATACTTTTTTAAATTGTGGTTAATGTCTATTTTTGGAGTAAGACATTTCAATCCCTTCTGCATGTGGTACTCGTCCACAATGGGAATAACAAAAACAGAGACCAGATTGCATATATGCTGATAAATGGAGGTATTGGACTGATGTGGACGAACTTAAAAGTGACAATTTAAAAAAAAATAGGATAAGGTGGTGACTGAATGAAAATCCATATTCCTACATTATTAGTGCCTTTCTACCTACAAATATTACGTGACCTCCATTGATAAACATGTAAACAACACTACGGTTCAAGCGAACTCATTTATGTATAAGTGTTTTATTTCCTATCGAAATCCGGATTTTAATGGAGGGGGTTAATGGGATTAGTGGAAAACACAACATTTAGGTGTGTTGTGTTGTTTGGCAATGTATTAGTCCTGTTTAAATCACATTTTTCTAACTTGGCATTTGTGACCTTTCATCTGGCTTCGGTTGAACGCACAAGTGTAATGGAAGTGACGTAACCCGTAAATCTCGCGATAGAACAAGAAAATAAAAATGGTCTCGAATCTGTGCGGCTATCGAAGTTAGAGGATCGTATGATACAAACTTCATTGAAAACGATATTTATCAGTTTTCTTAACAGTGAAAACTGATAAATTCCGACAAAAGATAACAAACTGAACCGTTTACAAACCGTGTCTGTTTTACAATTTTCCAGCAATTGAAAGATGTGTTCGTTGTTTCCAGCAAAGTTTCGCAGGTGCCGCCAAGTCCAGTAATTTTATGGTGAACAACGGCAAAATGCGAGTAATCCAAATCTAAATTTATATCTTGATTATGTAAACGCTTGATATTTAACATGAAATCGCTTAAACCACAGCGATCAATTACTGACCCAATTGTTGAAAGCTGGGAACCAGTATTATTTACGTGTGTAACATTTTGGAGCAGAAGCTGGCATAATTTATCTACAACTGTTCACGTGTCTGAGGGACGCACCAACAATGTCTCGCCAAGTTGTTCTCACCAAACGCTTACTTAATTCTTCAGGTGATGTATTTGCACACAATAACATATTTTACTTATTGCATATGTTTGTTTTTATGTGCTTTATTTGCATGTATAAGTTGTCAAATGCCAAATATTGAAAAACGACTGTGACAGGAGAAATAAGGCCTGTTGACAATTTGTCGCCAGTCTACCCCCAGATATGCTGGCACACATCTGTGGTCATATATTGGCGTGTACATGTGTTTCTCTGACAGAATGGCAAACAGTGCGGGTCTAGTTGCGAACAGTAAATCTGGCTACGGACGCTACGGACGGACGCTACGGACGGTACGGGAGTAGATCGCAAGACATCATGTATCACTATCAGTCTCCAGATAAGGCCTAAAAAAAAAGTTTGTTTCCCGTTACGGGCCCGAAAAAGATAGATTCTGTAGGTAGGGATTTTTTTTTTTTACTTTTTACTGTACAGTGTATGTGTTAGTCAGACCGGGTCGGGTGAATCAATTTTTGACACCGCTGCTAATATACCAGGCCCGTAGCCAGACCTGTTTGAAGGGGGGGTCGTTTCGAAGGCCCAAGGGGCCTGAGGTATCTAGGGGGGTCTAAAAAAGTGGACCTCAAGGCTAAAAAAGTGGACCTCGAGGCTGGGCGTGGGGGTCGTCCGACCGCTCCGACCTCCCTGGCTACAGGCCTGTATACCTACTGCCCTGTGGAAGAGAAAAAAATGTAGCAGGCGCGGATACAGAGGGTGGGGTCCAGGGGGTCCGGACCCCCCCCCTGCTCTCGGCAAAAAAAAAAAAAGACGAAAATCTACAATACTCGAATAGTTGGATGACTTTTTTCGTGGCCTAGGTGTCAGGAAATCGCATCTGCGGCGATCTGGCATCTAAAAATTTCCTGGGGAGGACCCCCACCCCCACACCCCCCTACTTTATGATTTCGTGCTCGCGGAGGTCGGCTATGCTGAATTTTAATTACAGACCCCCCCCCTGCAATTATTTCTGTATCCGCGCCTGTGTAGGGGTGTGGGTGGGGGCGTGATCACCACAAAATGTAGGGAGGGTGACGAACAAAAGAAATGTAGGGGAAGGACTGTGTCACATGAATATCTCTTCCACAGGGGAGTATGTATGTTTACTGGAATAGTTCAATATTGAATCATTAATATTTGACAGGAAAAATAGTCAAAAGTCATAGTGTATCTAGAATCAATTGTTAGACACACTAAAGTAAACAATTACACAACTGTAACAGCTGTTTTTTTTATTTTTTTTAAATTTCATGTCATATTAGGAAATAACTTATTTTCCCTTAAAAAATGTCATGCCGCGAAAACACATGACACACAATTATAACGCTGTAGCTGTAAATCGCCAATACTTACAGAGCAAGTGGCCTTAAATGGCGTAGATTTGGTGTGGACCATGTGGTAAATGCCATTTATCGACGAGCCATGGTCTACCACCCGAATCTCGTTGACCTTGCACCAAAAACATCGCAGAGCAATCAAACTGTTGCTCTCGCCGGCCATGTTGGATACGGGACAGGTAAAAAAAAACAACAAAGAAAACAACAAACAAATTACAGTCGGGAGTAAAACTACAAACAAATTACAGTCGGTAATACAAATTACAGACGGTCGGTCGGGTAACAGGAAACAAACCTCTTTTTTTTACGCCTAAGGAATTAGTAATTGAGTCACGCTACTGTTTGCACATCAACAGACAGAAATTATTGAATAGTTTGCTTCAAAATGAAAACATGTTTGAAGCATTAACAGTCGGAATGTCATCGGGCAAGAAAGATACGCACCGGCCTGGAATCGAATCGGGCATCCCTGGTTTACCATATTATCGCTCTATTTGACTGAGTTAACTGGGCACAAATACCCACCTGCCCTTGTGACTTACATATTAACTGTGACAATGAGTCAAAACTTGGCAACTTGACGTCAATATAGGGTGTGCTTTTACGATTTATAAAAAAATCAAATTATTGATATAAAAAAATTCAAATTATTGATATACATGTATTGATATGAAAAAACAAATTATTCATATAAAAAAATCAAATTATTGATATCAAAAAATTCAAATTATTGATATAAAAAAATCAAATTATTGATATATGAGTAAATAGTAAAACAATATAAATAACACTGAATAAATAGTCAAATTGTGCTCCATACGTAAATTACAACACTAATGATTGCCAAGACATAATTATAAGGGAAGTTGTGATTTTCCGTGACCTATTTATAAGACTGGTCTACACTCTAGTGAAATCAAATTCATTTGAATCATCTTTCAGAATGGATGTTGTCACAGTTGCGTTGCGTGAGCTCGGCACCTACAATGCCTCCATGCAACTTCCAGCCAGAACAATTTCAGGTAAGTTAATTAACCCTAAATAACTGGAATGGACTGTGATATGTTAATTTTCTGACAAATACATTCGGCACAAAATTATTTTAAAACTAGTACATTTATTAAAAGGGGTGTTTTTTTCTCTCTTAAAATATGAAATTTACATGCAAAATATGCATATCTTATTGAGACGGCTCATCGTTGCGAGCAGGCTGATCTAGATACACACTGCAAATACTGCTATATCAGTTAGTAGTGTTGAAAGGGAATACAATTGTAATACTCACAATAATTTGAAATTTTCCAAATGTGAAGTCAAGTCACATTTATACAGATCAGGAGCTAGACTGGCCACAAATGCCATAAGCCCCATTTCTTCCGTAACAGTCACAGATAGTGTGATCAAAAGCTGAACTGGTCACAAATGTAGTAAGCCCCAATTTCATATATGCATATCAGGAGCTAGGCTGGTTACAAATGCTATAAGCCCACATTTCCCCAGTCAGGTATGCATATCTGGTACTAAACTGATCACAAATGCAGTAAGCCCCAGAGCTCCAGATAAGCTGCGTATTTGCGTAAATACCCAATTAAAATTGCCAAAAAAAACAATTGAAATCAGAAGTAGCGAGTATCAAAAAGCAATAAAAAAGTTATGGTACCTTTATCATGCTGCAGAAAACAATAAAAAAAACACACATATAGCATATTTTTCTTATTTTCCATGAAAACACATCTTGGTATTTCATTAGAATTGTCTCCAAGGAGACAATTCTAATGAAATGCCAAGACATGTTTTAATTTCGAAACAAACTATTCAATAATTGCGGTCTGCTGATGTGTAACCAGGGCCGTCCTTAAAAAATTGTTTGTTTCCTGTAACCCGACCCAGAATTTTAGAAGTGGGTCGGTCGGTCGGTAGGCAATTTCTTTTTTTTTTCTGTCATATGACATATTGAATTTAAAAATTATTAATATTAAAAAGGTAAAATATGTTAACACTTGCATTGCAAGTGTTAAAATATTGTACCTTTTTAATATTAATAATTTTTAAATTCAATATTGCAAGTCTTGCAATAAAAGTATGTTAATTGCTGTATGTGTTGTTGTATGAACATGTATGCCGTTTAGGGCCAGAGATTATATTAACCCTTTTAACCCACTGTAGCACTAAATTGAAAAAAAATAATTAAATTACTAATTCCTTATCTGGAGCCCTGAGCCCCATTTCTCCAGTCACAGTTACATAGACATATCAGGAGCTGGGGGCCGTTTCACTAAACTTTGTACGACTAAAATGTTCGTAAGTGCAAATTTAGGATCGTCTGGAAATTTCAATTGATGGATTTACATATATTGAGCATAGGCTGTGCTCAATAAATGTGAATCCAGTAATTGTTTACAAGAAAACTTTGTTAATGTGAAATTTTCAGACTATCATAATTTTGAGGGGTCCGGACCGGACCCCCCCCCACTGCTCCCGGCAAAAAAAATAAAAATAAGAAAATCTACAATACCCGAATAGTTGGATGACTTTTTGTGGCCTAGGTATCAGGAAATCGCATCTGCGGCGATCTGGCATTTAAAAATGTCCTGGGGGAGGACCAGACCCCCCAACTTTACGACGCACATTGTGCTTTGCGCTCACGGAGGTCGGCTATGCCGATTTGTAATTACAGACCCCCCCCCCCCTGCAATTATTTTTGCATCCGCGCCTGTGTTGCTTTTATATCTTGTCTTATTTCTCAATAAAAACATGGTTTGACAGCACTTCAGAATAATTTCCAAACAACACTTCAGAATCATTTCCAATGAAGTTCTGTCGAAGCATGTTGTAAATTATTCTAAAGTGCTGTCGAAGCATGTTTTTGATGATAAAAATGGAAAATAGAAAATAAACAGTAGACGACACAAAATTTTTATAGCGGTGTAAGGGTTAAAGCCTATTTCTCCAGTCAGTCACATGTATGACCACAAATGATCCCATTTCTCTAGTCACAACCATAGACTGAGGCTAAAATTAGATAGTGGCTGATTTATGAGGCCATACATAATTATATCTCCGTTTCCTGTAACACGACCGACCCGCTAAAAACGGTGCGACCCGATTTTTTTTATTGCAATTTCGTTTACAATTTTTTTTTACATTTTTTTTATAATTTTTTTTTTTTTTTTTTTTTTTTTTTTTTTTTTTTTTCAATTTAGTGCTACAGTGGGTTAAAAGGGTTAATATAATCTCTGGCCCTAAATGGCATACATGTTCATACAACAACAACATACAGCAATTGACATACTTTTATTGCAAGACTTGCAATATTGAATTTAAACATTATTAATATTAAAAAGGTACAATATTTTAACACTTGCAATTTGCAAGTGTTAAAATAGTGTACCTTTTTAATATTAATAATTTTTAAATTCAATATGTCATGTGACAGAAAAAAAAAGAAATTGCCTACCGACCGACCGACCCACTTCTAAAATTCTGGGTCGGGTTACAGGAAACAAACAATTTTTTAAGGACGGCCTGACCTGAGTTTTGATCCTTATCTATTTGCACTCTCAGCACAGCAACTGTTGTCTACAGGTCTCACATTAACACAGTTTCATAAAGCAACAAACAGTGCAGACCAAGATCTGGCTGCAGGTGTGTAGGCTGGGTACAGTTACTTCAATACACATGCTGTGTGTCTAGATCATATACGCCTGCAGACTGGTTGAAACTGGTTCAAACCTGGAGGTCGAGTTAACCCTTACAATGCTGAATACAAATTTGACGTCTGCTGTTTATTTTTTATGTTCCATTTTTCACATCAAAAACATGGTTTGACAGCAATTTAGAATCATTTCCAATGGAAATGATTCTAAAATGCTGACAAACCATGTTTTTACCGAGATAATTGATAAAATATGACACAGCAGCAGACGACTATTTTCGGTTCCCGCATTCTAAGGGTTAACCTTATTATCATGTGTATGACCTGGTTATTACCTGTGCTTCTGCCATTCATGATATGTGGCTGGGACCACGGAGAAATGGGTCGTATGGGATTTGTAATCAGTGTAGCTCCTGATCAAATGACACTCCTGTAGCTGATTCCGATAACAATTGATATTGCTTGTTACAAGCATGACAGCTGTTTCATTGATGGAATGGCTAACAGCGGATGCACAAGCTGATCTGGATCTACTCTGGTCGCAAAATCCATCAGCCACATTTCTCCAGTCACAGCTACATAATAATGCTTTCATAAACTGGTGATGTCTGCATTTATTGCATGAAATGATAATGTGTAGTGTAATAACAATCAACACTGCACATCAACAAGTGAATTAAAAATACAGCCATAAGGTATACACTTTTAGTAGTGTAATCAATATTTAAATGAGATGGCTGCAGAAAACATGTTACATCTTCAATGCATGTTGCTGTGCAATGATATAATCTAACGTTTGTGTTGATTTATTTATGCAACTCCTTGATTGATTTCTTAAGAAACTCGGCGTGCAAGATCCTGTATATACATGTATGCACATGGTGCTAGCCTGTGTATATGCAATGCTCAATGCAATTATCACAGCGCTCCAGTAGCCTATTTCACCAACATTGCAAAGTATACTTTCCTAGCAAAGTATACTTTGAGGGAGAAATTTTCAATTTTAGGATAAATTTATTATTTTTTATTATACTGAATTTATTACATTATCACAGCCATTATGGCTGTGATAATGTAATAAATTCAGTATAATAATTCTGCATAGTTTTAATCATCAAATATATGCAGTCGTTAGTTCTGATTGAAATAATGCATTTCGGAAAAATCAATGATTGCTCCCTCAAAGTATACTTTGCTAGGAAAGTATACTTTGCAATTTTGATGAAATCGGCTACTGATAAGCTGCTTATTTGCTTAAATACCCAATTAAAATTGCCAAAAACCAAATTGAAATCAGAAGTAGCGAGTATCAAAAAGCAATAAAAAAAATGTGTGGTATCTTTATCATGCTGCAGAAACCAGAAACAGACCAAAAATATATTTTTCTTATTTTCCATGAAACACATCTTGGTATTTCATTAGAATTGTCTCCAAGGAGGCATGAAATACCAAGACATGTTTTCATTTCGAAACAAACTATTCAATAATTGCTGTCTGTTGGTATGTAAACAGTAGTGATTTTATTTTACCCAATTAAAATGTTGAAATACCCAATTGCTTCAGAAATGATGGAGTGACTATACTCAATTCCTAATTCCTTATCTGGAGCCCTACATCATGTATTCATCATAGGATGATCTAGGTCAACAAGTCACTTTATGAATAAGATCATTTTGCTTGTTATCTTTCACACATTTTTTTCAACAAGGGCCCCTGCCAGGCTAAGAAAAGGGACCTTACAACATTCGTTGATCCTTATCCTGTTGCATATATGGGCCGCGCCATTCGAAAACCGGGCTTAATGACAACGTCATGAAAAGCGGTAAACGTCGTCGGAAAAACGACGTTTGCAGCGTCGCTGTAAAAGTTCACATTTTGCCCTCCCATTTACGTTTACTGGTGTCAGTTAATATTAAGTGTGAACAGAAAACGGAAAATTATAACTTACTGAAACTTTCACTAATATGAGACGCGATGCCTCGCACCTTCGTACACATATTATGACGTCATGACTTGACGTCACGTACTTGTGACGTCACTGAACGTGAATACATGTTTGACGTTATGGTCATGGTGTCGTGACAAAATATTATAGCAAGGATACTTCGCACGAGTTCCTCGCAGCATCAGGCGCTGTGCATTGTCGCCTAACTGTCGTTCTTTGACATTGTCACTCTTTTTCATCGGTTATCCTTATCAATTCAAAATGGTGAACGCATAATTTAACTGGCTACATATCAGCGAAGTCTTCGCTTACACTGCAACTTGAATCCTAAATAATCTTAAATATGAACAACTTAGTGTATGCCAATGATACTACCATCTGTTATCTTGGTAAATTGAGACACTTTTGAACAATTCTATCCAGTACTTAGCGATTGATATGCCATTTAATGCAGCTCATGTTATCATAAACAAATGCATCAAAATCTCTCTAATAGATTCAGAATCAGTGATTTCAATGCAGCTCCTTCATTGTTTGTGTATAAGCAATACATAATGCACAAAACACACAGTGAGGTCGGTGGAGTTTTCGAAAAGTCTTGAAATTAATTGGAAATTTGATGGTCATAAACTTGATTTTCGCACGATTTGTAGTATCAAATTATCAGCTTATCACTTGACTGCATAATAATGTATGTCTGAATCAGGCGATGGTAATGCGATCCTGAAGAAAGACAAACGGCGACAATTATAAGGTATCACAATACCAAATCTGCCCGACGTCGTGTTTTGTTACAAAGTTAATGTTATAAGCGGCCTACTTCCTACTTTAAAATATGTCGTTGCATACGAAATGTTAAATAATGTCGCTATTATTCCCCAAAATTATTTCAGACAGCAGCAAACAACAGGGAAACGCCAATACTCTGCCTTATTTGAAAATTATTCATACGGAATTACGTTACTTGGGCCGCAATCCAAAACATGACGTTACATTAATAGAAACTGCAATAAACATTATTTTCATACTTTGTCTTGGCCTAATGGGAAACACTTGGAAAGGCTACGAGATATCCAAATTTGGTTGACATACGATAAAAGATGACTTATCCGGGTATTTTATCAACACCCCTTGTATACGCCGTTGATAAAAACGTCGTTGATAAAAGCGTCGTAATTTCAACGTCATTGATCTAAAACGTCATATAAGTTTTTACCATGCTTCATAAAAATACTTCTAAAATGAAAAATAATTGGGATACATTGACAATTTTGGCGGCATATGGCTTTTAAAAGATGTACAATTCAGAATACGCGAAAAAGTAAAAACTGAAAATGTTGTCAATATAAGCCCGGTTTTCGCATGGCGCGGCTCATATATATTTACGTTGTCTGTTTATGATCTAATCCTCTTGTTATCGCCAGAAAGGCCTCTTCGCTGACTGAATTGCGAATAGTGCAGCACTTGGTCAGACTGCGCAGATGCGCAGGCTGATCTGTAGCCTATTTCATCAACATTGCAAAGTATACTTTACTAGCAAAGTATACTTTGAGGGAGTAATCATTTATTTTTCCAGAAATGCATTATTTCACATAGAACTAACAAATGCATATATTTCATGATTAAAAGTATGCAGAATTATTATACTGAATTTATTACATTATCACAGCCATTAAATGGCTGTGATAATGTAATAAATTCAGTATAATAAAAATTAATAAATTTAAAAAAAAATTGAAAATTTCTCCCTCAAAGTATACTTTGCTACTAAAGTATACTTTGCAATGTTGGTGAAATCGGCTACTGGGGCTATGCTGGCGGCAAATTTCATAAGATACATTTTTTCATCTAACTTATCACTGCATACAAAAGTCATTGCCCTATATAAAAGTTAGGCCATACACAAGTAATTTCCAATAACCTCCGAAGGGAAGCACATTTAATACACATTGTTTTAAAGTCACTCTTTTTATTAAATTTTCGACCACATGGTCTTAGGACTGTCAATACATTTTCACACTATTTTGATAAAGACCATGTGGTCGAAAATTTAATAAAAAGAGTGACTTTAAAACAATGTGCATACAAAAATACTTTGGTTCTCAGACACAGGTCTTGCGGAATGTGAAGCATGATGGTGGATTGTTATGCCGCTGGTCTCGGTAGAGCCGGAGGCATATGATGTTTGGAATGTGTGTCCGTCCGTCGGTCTGTGTGTCCGGCACATTAAGAAGTTTGCCTGAGTTTCTCAATTCTGTCATAACTTCTATATCACTTGAAGGATTACTTACATATTTTAACACAGCATACTTATGGACAAATGCCACACATCCATGCTGCCCTTAATATGACCTTGACAACTTTGAAGTTTTTCGTACATTAATAAGTTTGCCGGAGCTTCTCATTTCTGTCATAACTTCTATCCTTGGGTGGATTACTTTAATATTTCAAAACATCATACTTGTGTCAAATGCCACACATCGATGCTTCCCCTAATATGACCTTGACCTTTTGACCTTCACAACTTTGAACTTTTTCACACATTAAAGGTACTTGCCCACTCAGTGGGCACAACATGTTCTTTATATCAGAGACATCATCTGAGACATAGTACTAAATGATTATATCTGTATAGCGGGCACTCATAATTTTTAGAACTCACAGGTGGAATAGTGACACTTATACACTTATTTAATTCCTATAAAGAACACGTTTTGCCTACTGAGTGGGCATTCACCTTTAAGAAGTTCGCCGGAGTTTCTCAATTCTGTGAGAACCATTGATGATTACTTTAATACTTCAATATATCATACTTGTGGACAAATGTCACACATCCATGCTGCCCTTAATATGACCATGACCTTTTGACTGCATTGCAGATAAAATCCATACGCACATTGGTTTTTCTGACGCAGCGGTATATATCTGAGGACCAATGTACTTCATTTTTATGGCCTTATAAGAGTAATGTATATGTAATGTAACTGAAAGCAATGAATTACCATAATGCATTGACTCACATTGACGAAACGGGACTGAATAAGTTTTGGCTATTTTAGCTCCTGATTTCCGTTCGCACTCATATATATATGTGTATTTATAATTTCTTTATAATCACATTTTACAAGCTATTGACTTATAAGAGTGTGAAATTTGACACTTTGACTCAAACTTTAAACTAGAGCACAATCGATGGCGTGCCATCGCAATACACCCACTTTTCCAAGTTACAAGCCCAAATTGGAAAATTAAAAAAAACACCAAAATTCACTTTGCGCATCTACTCACCATAAGAAAGGCACACACCAAGTTGCAAGTCCCTAGCTATTACAGTTAAAACGTTTTACTTCTTACAAGGCAAAATTGAGAAATTCTAAGTCGAATAGGGGGAGATAATTCATGACCGGGGGTCAAATAAAAAATCAAAATTAATTTTGCCCATCTACACACCATAAGGAAGGCACACGCCAAGTTTCAAATCCCTACCTATTATTGTTAAAAAGTTTTACTTCTTACAAGAAACGTGACGGACGGACGGACGGACGGACACCCGTGGCGAAAACAATATACCAATTTTTATGCCCCGGGGGCATTTAGTGTTACCCTTGTCCGTCTGTCCCGTCCATCCCATCTGTCCGTCCGTCCCATCCGTCCATCCGTCTGTCCCGTCCCATCCGTCCGTCCTTCCGTCCGTCACCAGCCTTGTGACGCGTAAAACTTTTAAACCGTAATAGCTACAGACCTGAAACTTGGTACGTAGCATCCTTATGATGAGTAGATGCGCAAAGTTTATTTCAATTTTTCATTCGACACTCGGTCATGGATTATCTCCTCCTTTTCGAGTTCGAACTTGGCAATTTTGCCTTCGAACTAAAAAAACATCTAAACCGTAATAGCATCCTTATGATGAGTAGATGCACAAAGTTTATTTAAATTTTTGATTCGACCCCCGGTCATGGATTATCTCTCCCTTTTCGACATAGAATTTGGCAATTTTGCCTTGTGATTCATAAAACTGTTAAACCCTGATAGCTACAGACATGAATCTGGGTATGTAGCTTCCTTATGATGAGTAGATGCGCAAAGTTTATTTCAATTTTTAATTCGACCCCCGGTCATGGATTATCTCCCCCTTTTCGACATAGAATTTGGCAATATTGCCTTGTGATTCATAAAACTTTTAAACCCTAATAGCTACAGACATGAAGCTGGGTATGTAGCTTCCGTATAATGAGTATATGAGCAAAGTTTATTTCGATTTTTGATTCGACCCTGGGGTCATGGATTATCTCCCCCTTTTTGCCTTAGAATTTTCCAATTTTGGTGTGTAAGTCGTGAAAATTTTAAACCCTAATAGCTACATGTCTGAAACTTGGTATGTAGCTTCCTTATGATGAGTAAATTTAGATTTTTGAATCGACCCCCGGGTCATGGATTGTCTCCCCCTTTTTGACTTACCGGTAGAATTTGGCAATTTTGCCTTGTAACTCCTAAAACTTTTAAACCGTAATAGCTACAGACCTGAAACTTGGTGTGTAGCTTCCTTATGATGAGTAGATGTGCAAAGTTTATTTTGATTGTTGTGCAACACCAATGTCATGGATTTTCTCCCATTTTTGACTTGGAATTTTGCCTCGTTTATTATCAAAGCGACATGTGGATCATCCGTGTTCTATGAACACATTTTCTTTTTTTTTTCAAAAATAATTGCTTCGTAAATGTGATAGAATATATGTATAACATATACATGTATGTGAACACTGCCTCGTTACTGTATATTATGCGGCACATGGAGCGGCCAAGTCGGCCATCTTTGTGTGTTCCAACCATCAACCAGTTTCACATCTCCTGGCATTTGACAAAGAACTGGCAATGTGAAGTAGAATATATGATATAATGTAGCTAATCATACATAGAAAAGCCAGGACAACAGACCTTGAAGTATATGGATACAATACTTTGTATTGAAAAAATCTGATTATTTCTTTTCTTTTGCCAAATTTCCCACATCTCTTGATCCGTTAGTCAGATTGTTACCAAACCTCATCAATAGCTTCCTCATATTGACATCTATCATCCAGTGTCATTTGGGTGACCTTCACCTTGGTGACCTAAACCTTTGTGTCAATACTTTTAGAGGTACGTCCAAATGTTGAATACCTTCTGATCAATTATAACGATATGGCCTGTAGCCTATTTCATCAACATTGCAAAGTATACTTTACTAGCAAAGTATACTTTGAGGGAGTAATCATTTATTTTACCTGAAATGCATTATTTCATATATAACTAACAAATGCATATATTTCATGATTAAAAGTATGCAGAATTATTATACTGAATTTATTACATTATCACAGCCATTAAATCATTAAATGGCTGTGATAATGTAATAAATTCAGTATAATAAAAATTAATACATTTTTAAAAAAATTGAAAATTTCTCCCTCAAAGTATACTTTCCTACTAAAGTATACTTTGCAATGTTGATGAAATAGGCTACTGATCCTGATTGATCAAGTGTTGATAGGTTGATGAAATAGGCTACTGTTCCTGATTGAATCAAGTGTTGATAGGTTTTGAATGAAATACTACTGGTCCTGATTGATCAAGTGTTGATAGGTTGATGAAATATGCTACTGGTCCTGATTGATCAAGTGTTGATAGGTTGATGAAATAGGCTACTGGTCCTGATTGATCAAGTGTTGATAGGTTGATGAAATAGGCTACTGTTCCTGATTGATCAAGTGTTGATAGGTTGATGAAATAGGCTACTGGTCCTGATTGATCAAGTGTTGATAGGTTGATGAAATAGGCTACTGTTCCTCAGGTTTTAAATCAAGTGTTACTGGGTGCATAATAATATTTAGACAAGCATACATCAACGGGGACCACTTCAATAAGGATAATGCTGACGCAGTAACATTAAATGTCATGCATAGAATATATAAGGCCATCTGTTTGGACTGTCTAGTCTGTGCACAAATTGCTCACTTAGTGGTATACCTCAGGTTTGGTCGGTTGTAAGGTTGGATCCATGCCAGGTCGCCTTGGGTCGCCGTTTGATAGTCTGGGCATGGGTATTAACCCGGAACTGTAGAGATCTAGGTTAATTTAGAATAATTCCAGCACAAAAATATTTACACAATTCCCTAACATTTGATTGGTCTGTTGCAAGTCTCCGTCCAAAATTTATATCCCAGTAAACTCCATGCCGAACTACTTTCCGTAACCGTCAGGCGCAGTTAAAATAATTCTTAAGAAAACGGAAAATAAACACATTTTCTTGATGAATTTATTTAAAATGCTGGAATTATAAGGAATGAATGGCCTTTTTGTGAAATTTATCGGGGATATAAACTTGGAAAAGTCGCGGGAATACTGGACGAGGCCGTCCGGCCTTCGTCCAGTATTCCCGCGATTTTTCCAAGTTTATACCCCGATAAATTCCACAAAAAAGGCCATTCATTCCTATAATAAATCAACTTTACAATTGATTGCATGTTAATAAAAGTATGATTGCAGAACTACTCTTAGGTTCCACAGAAGGTGCAATTCAGACGGTGATCACAACAACAACGTTACACAAAGTTTCACCAAGGTGAAGGTCAAGGAAGCTATTGATGAAGTTTGGTATGGACCAAACTTCATCAATAGCTTCCTTGACCTTCACCTTGGGGACCTTAACCGTTGTGTGATTACTTTTGGATGTACGTCCAAATGTTGAATATCTCCTGATCCGTTACTCAGACCTTTTCAACCTCTATTATAATGTTTGCAAACAGTGTAGATCCAGATGAGCAGGCTCATAGTCTGAAAAATAGCACATGTGAGTGTTTATTCCCATTACTTAGGGGTGAAAGGGTTACACACCTGGGTATAATTATGGTATTGATGGCCTGGCTGTGGACACATTCATAGTTTGTTTCGCTATAATGTCCCTCATATACTGTTTAATTTTGCACAGCTGTTGTGTAATACTAATTTCATTATATATGTCTAAACATGTGCTGAAGTCAAAGGGTTAATTGGTTAATTATACACATTGTGTAGTGTTGTGTATATGTATGTCGCTCACCATGTTGTGGCATAATTGCCTATACCTTTATACTTTTGAGAAGAAATAAAAAATATAGTGAAGCAGTTTTTGAAAACTTTCATTTTTCTGTAATCGTATTTGGCCTGTAATGGGTTTCCAGTATGGGCTTGGTGTTGGCTGTAAGAACAGTCAGTCAGTTGTTTATTTTTTATTTTCGATTTTTCTCATCAAAAACATACTTTGACAGCACTTTAGAATCATTTTCATTGGAAATGATTCTAAAATGCTGCCAAAACATGTTTTATTGCGAGAAATTATAAAATAGGAAACTATAGCAGATGCCAATTTTCGGTTAATGCTTATGTAAGGAGTGTAGCCCCAGATACAGCATGTTCTTCTGCTTGTACTCGTTGGTAGTGAGATAGTGACAAATTACACAGGTGAAAATTGATTGATCATGTTGTTGGCTCTAATGAAAGATTTATGTATGTTTCAGACTACAATTTATTGATCATTGACAGGCTCTACGGACTGAACACTGTGCTTTACATAATGGTTATAGTTCACATATTGAATAATTAATTAATTAATTTCGAGCAAGCATCAGCGAGCGAGAAATTAGGTTATTAAAAATTCAATATGTGAACTATAACTTACTTCTTGTTCGGCCACCCCCGTCGTGAAGCTCCACCCCTAAGCATGATGTGGAATCGCTATACTATTATGTGATTGGCGGTGTGACACTAAAGTGTGTGCGTCCGTGAATGGTAACATACTTTGCGTCTCATGAACTGAGGACATCAAGCCATAAACTTTATATATAGCGCTGTACATATGGTAACATTTAATGATTAATTTAATAGATATTGGCGAAATTGTTGCAATATGCGATTAATTGAGACGAAATGCTGTGCTTTCGTCGGTCGAGAAATTAGGGCAAACAATAAAATGATGAATGAAGTGAACGTACCATCAGAGTAAATGTAAATACCAGTGAAACTTACCCAAATTAACCCTTAAACTGCTGAATTAATTTGTGTCGTCTGCTGAATATTTTTTATTTTTCCATTTTTCTCATAAAAAACTTGGTTTGGTAGCATTTTAGAATCATTTCCTATGGAAATGATTCTAAAATGCTGCCAAACCATGTTTTTACTGAGAGAAAAGACAAAATATGAATTATCAGCAGATGACTATTTTCGGTTCCCGCATTCTAAGGGCTAAACGCACTGAGGTCTTCTGGTTGTTTGGTTAACCCATTATATGCTGATACACACTTTTACAGACAGAATATTTCAAATATGTTCTTTTTATCTGTCATCAGAAGTATGTATTTTCATCACCGTGTGAACCGTCTCAAATGAGTGAATACCACATATACTTCCATTCAGAAATAAGAAAAATAAAATATTTACAAATTTACATACTGTAATTATTCTAATAAATGCCCCACTGGGGCTAAGCAGTTTTCTGAAATAGTTTTGGCATTATAATTGCATAAAAACACAGAAATTTGAATTTTGAGATGACTTTACAATGTGAAAATGAAGTCTGAAAATATAGGAGGGGAGCTACTATTAGTGAGGCGCTACTATTAGAATAAATACTGTACACTTATAAGAGCATTCTGATTGTACGAGGTTCAATGTACTGTTAAAACCTTCATGAACAGGACACCTTTACAACAACCCCCTCTTCAACAGGCAAAACTTTATACCCCAATTGGATAAATTCCTATACATGTAACGCTTTCAACCGTACAGCTCATAAAGCCAACATGTACAAACACTGTAGATCTAGACGAGCCGGTTCGTAACGAGCCGTCTCGTCAAGATCTACAGTATTTGTCAGTATTTTTCTGATTTTTAAAATAAAAAAAATATTCCTCATATGATTAACAGACTAGTAACAGACTAGTCCAGAAACTATCATGAACAAGTCTATATATGCCAGTTATTTATCGGTGAAAACCTCTCTACAATAACCTCTCTCTACAACAGCCGTTTTTCATCTTCCAACGGCTGGCTGTTGTGGAGAGGTTGCACTGTGTATTTTAAGGGGCTGGGCTTGGAGGCGACACAGAAGATCCGCCAGGACCACCTGTCTCCCGCCCTGAACATGGCGACGTACTACAAAAAGCCTGTTCTCATCAATCAGGGCCATCAACAGTGGTTGTACGATGTTGATGGGAAACGCTACCTCGATCTGTTCGCTGGCATTGTTACCGTCAGTGTTGGACACTGCCATCCGTATGTACCGGACTATTAGATGTTACAGCTTTCACCCCTGAGTAACTGGAATGGACAGTAATATGTTCATTTAAGCCTTTTCATACTGAGGATACGCCATTATGTTTGCGGAAAATCCGAAATATTTTCCTTCTATGCACTCAAATGAGTGGTCACAACATATACTTTCATTGAGAAATAACAAAAATTAAAAGTTTAATAAATTTCATACCCGTAACGGTGTATTCTGAAAGGAATGGGTTAAGGATCAATCCAATTATCACAACATTATTTTCAGACTAGTTCATTTATAATGTGTGATGATTAAAAGTATGCAGGATTCATATACATGTACTGTAGTTATTATATTATCACCGCCATTGCATTGGTAGAATATACTGTATTTCATTAAATTATAAATATTTATCAATTTGTGTATAAATTGAATTTTTTTCCCTCAAAGTACAGTTAGCTAGATAGTACTAATGTACTCGAAGTACAGTTAGCTAGATAGTACTAATGTACTCAAAGTACAGTTAGCTAGATAGTACTAATGTACTCAAAGTACAGTTAGCTAGATAGTACTAATGTACTCAAAGTACAGTTAGCTAGATAGTACAATGTACTCAAAGTACAGTTAGCTAGATAGTACTAATGTACTCAAAGTACAGTTAGCTAGATAGTACTAATGTACTTATTGGCCACTGGTGTTGTAGGAAGGTAAATGCGGCGGCACAGAGCCAGATGAAGAAGCTGTGGCACACGACAGCCATCTACATGTACCCCACTATCCACGAGTACGCCAAGAAACTTGTTGACAAACTGCCAGACCCACTCAAGGTAATTCATATACATGTAGTTGATTGGCATTATTCTGTTTGTGTTCACCTGTCTGTCTGTTTATCCAATTATCTGTATCAGCAGATGTAAGATGGTATAAGTTTAGGGAATATTCAGTATCAAAAAGCAATGAAAAATTTGTGTTATCTTTATCATGCTACAGAAAACAATAAACAGACCACAAATATAGCATATTTTTCTTATTTTCCATGACAACACATCTTGGTATTTCATTAGAATTGTCTCCAAGGAGACAATTCTAATGAAATACCAAGATGTGTTTTCATTTAGTAGCAAACTATTCAATAAGTGGGGTCTGCCGATGTGTAAACAGTAGTGTGATTTTATTTTACACAATTAAACTTTTGAAATACCCAATTGCTTGAGAAATGATGGAGTGACAATACTCAATTACTAATTCCTTATCTGGAGCCCTGATTATGCACATATATTCTAGTAGGGGCCATGGGGCCATTAGCCCTATTTGCCATAAATGGCTCCATAACTACATAGTGCGGGGCAAAAATGGCCCATACTTTAGAGAAATGACCTAAAATTATGAATTCAATGGGCTACATTTAAATATCACACAGAAATAAGCAGAAGATGATTGTTTATATTTCAATATCACGTTTGCTTT
Organism: Conchocele bisecta; assembly: GCA_029237695.1. NCBI lineage: Eukaryota > Metazoa > Mollusca > Bivalvia > Lucinida > Thyasiridae > Conchocele > Conchocele bisecta. The sequence goes on along the minus strand of CM055265.1, from coordinate 70,626,713 downwards.
TAACCAGGTAATCTCATTGCATGATTAAAAGCATTGCCATTTAACTCTAAAAAAACTGCATATTATTGTTTTTAAAATGTTGATGGGCCAGTGCACAGGTTGAAGTAACGGACCGAGGTTTATAAATACATTAAATATACCTAAAAGCATTAATAAGTGAAAAATAAATAAGGTAAAAAAAATATTTTTTTTTGCCTTATTTTTGTTTCACTTCAACCATTACTTCAACCTGTGGGCCAGTGGCCCCAAATGCTGAAATCTTAGATCAAACCCTGATATCAACGACTTCCTCATCTGTGGGAGTGGCTGGTATACATCGGGCCAGTAAAAATACTCCACAGGTGGAAATTAGACTGTCACCGGCTGGAAATAGACTGTCAACATTTTGCTGTATCTAATTACGTTGTTGTTACTAAACAAGTTTCCTGATTTCCTCCCACATTAAGTATCACCCTCCACAATCTGTGCCAATGAAATTATTTGTATAAGTGCTCTCATGCTTGTTTGTAATCATTGTAAAATGAAAAAAAAAGGTCACATGTCTCAGAATACCACGTGTGACACACGTGAAAGACGCAGACATCATGTCTGCGTCTTTCACGTGTGTCACACGTGGTATTTGTGAACCGCAGAGAAACTTGCAACATTTGTATAGTAATTAACTTAACATGCAGTACAACAACAGGTGGGTGGGATAATCGGATGGTTCATCGGACATTTTTTAAGTCACACGAGTCTTTCACATATGTTACAGGTGGTGTACTTCGTGAACAGTGGATCGGAGGCCAACGACCTAGCTGTCTTGATGGCCAGAATGCACACTGGCGTTTATGAATGTGTCTCTCTCCGGTACGGACTAGCAGTCACCCACTCATCTTCATATTCCCTGTATATTTCCTCTTATAATAAATATGCCCTACGTTCTAAGCCTGTCACTGGCCAATAATTCCAGCACAAAATTATTTACACAATTCCCTAACATTTGATTGGCCCGTAGCAAGTCTCTGTCCAGAATTTATATCTCAGTAAACTCCGACGCCGAACTACTTTCCGTAACCGTGAGGCGCAGTTAAAATAATTCTTAAGAAAACTGAAAATAAACACATTTTCTTGATTACTGTATTCCAAATGCTGGAATTATAAGGAATGAATGGCCTTTTTGTTTAATTTATCGGGGATATAAAGGAAGGCCTCGTCCAGTATTCCCGCGACTTTTCCAAGTTTATACCCCGATAAATTCCACAAAAAGGCCATTTATTCCTATAGTATCGCTTTCCACGTATTTCACATATTGCCAGATTTAACCCCAATATTGAGTTACATATTACAAGATGCAATGACTACCTGTAGCTTATTTCACCAACATTGCAAAGTATACTTATCTAGCAAAGTATACTTTGAGGGAGAAATTTTCAATTTAAAGATAAATTTATTAATTTTTAGCCAAGTTTTTTGAAAAAAAATCCAGGCTATTGGATTGGCGAAAGCCGGGCGTTCATAATTAAGGTGGGCGGTGGTGGCGGGGCGGAGGGCGGGCGGCGGCGTCCACAATCAATGTTAAGTTTTCGTGTTTGAGTCCATTTCTTTGTTACTGTACCACCTAGGACCACCAAACTTTCACAGCTTCATAATCAAAGGTGCCCACCACATATCACTATCCAACATGTTACTTTTTTTTTAACTTCACCAATTTTTTCCGCGTAGTCGACTTAGCCATTTTCAATGTTAAGTTTTCGCGTTTACAATGTTAAGTTTTCGTGTTTAAATCCATTTCTTTGGTACTGTACCACCTAGGACCACCAAACTTTCACAGCTTCATAATCAAGGGGTACCCACCACATATCACTATCCAACATGTTACTTTTTTTTTAACTTGACCCATTTTTTCCGCGCAGTCGACTTAGCCATTTTCAATGTTAAGTTTTCGCGTTTACAATGTTAAGTTTTCGTGTTTAAGTCCATTTCTTTGGTACTGTACCACCTAGGACCACCAAACTTTCACAGCTTCATAACCAAGGGGTGCCTACCACATACAACTATCCAACATGTGACCATTATTTTACCTTCACCTATTATTTCTACGTAATTGACTTAGCCATTTTCAATGTTAACTTTTTACGTACGTCTTGGTTAAAGTTTTTTGGTTAAACTTTTTGTTATACTATATCTCTGCAACTGCTTCGCCCATTACCTTGAAACTTCACAGGGTGTTTATCATCATCCATATTTTCATTCTACCCCCCAACCGTGCGGCCCCTAATGGCCCAATGAATTCAAGTCAAATTACTTTGATAATTTTTTTTGTTAAGGTTTTTTTCGCCCCCTCCCCCCCACCCCCCCCCTATAGTAGAACGTTCTATATCTCTGCATCTGCACGCCCTTCCACCCAATACCTTGATACTTTCAACATGGGTGTTTATCATCATTTGTTGCACCTGCTTGCGGGAAAGCGCGATCCTTGTGCCCAATGGTCAAGGTCAAATTTACTTTGAATTTTTTTTGTTAAAGTTTGTTCGTGTACTATATCTCTGCAACTGCTTCACCCAATACCTTGATACTTCACATGGGTGTTTATCATCATTGTTGCACCTGCTTGCGGAAAGCGCGATCCTGTGCCCAATGTCAAGGTCAAATTACTTTGAATTTTTTTTGTTAAAGTTTTTTCGTGTACTATATCTCTGCAACTGCTTCACCCAATACCTTGATACTTCACATGGGTGTTTATCATCATTGTTGCACCTGCTTGCGGAAAGCGCGATATCGTCGGCATTTTGGCATACGTCCGTCCGTTCGTCCGTGTGTCCGGTTAAAGTTTTTTGGTTAAAGTTTTTCCATCTACTATATCTATTTTTTTAGTGTCCATGCCTCGCCCCAAGGCGCGACATGCAGGCTACGGCCATCTAGTCTACAAAAAGTGGGTATAATTATGTTATCCAAGTGTCTATGCTTGGAAAAAACCTGGCCTTCGTGGCTTTGCCTCGTTTCTTGTTTGTTATAATACGAGGTTGTGTCTGACCTAGGAAAAGCAGCTGTAATTCAATATTGTTTGCATAATTATGTTCTAACTATGCAATATAACAATAATTCTCAAATGAACATGTGCACTTTCTGCCAAAATATTCACATTAGCGTTAATAAAATCGTGGAATTTGTTATGATACCCGGTCGTGTCCGACCACCAAAGTTAGTAGCCTTGTTCATATATATAGAGTTATACCGATGAAAGCCGAAACATGCCGAAAGCCTGTGACCGCAACTGGGAGGTTGAAAGTGCAAGTCTTCACTGAGGTGAACTGCCAGCTAGTTAACCCTCACTACGCGGGAGACGAAAATTGTTCGTCTGCTGTTTTTCCTGTTTTGGCAGCACATGAGAAGTGGAGACGATTCTCATGCGCTGTCAAAACAGGTTTTTATCGAGAACTATTTAAAATAAAACATTTCCAGCAGACGACAAAATTTAATCAATGGTAACTATTACTTACCTGTCTGATGCCTTATATAGAATATGAGTTTGGCCCTATTGTGCTCAAGACTAGAGGGTCTCGTAAATCAGATTAACTTTTCAATAGGAGGGTTGGGTTGTAGAATACAAGACTTCAATACTGAAGATTTTGAGTTCAAAACATACCTAGGACATGGAAAATACTTTCATAGTATTTCCATCCCACTTGTCCGTCGGAGGAGACTTTAAATCGTGCATCCGTCCCTATATGACCTTAGCTGTTGCTGAGATGTTAAACCCCATTCATTTCTTTTCTTCAATAGGGGAAGTTGTTTATTGTGAATTATAATCTATGATAAACAGACAGTTGACTATGTGTGTTGTCTATATTTAGGAATGCGTACCACGGAGCCAGCCCCTACCTCATGGGTCTCACAGCCCTGTCTACCTGGAGGTACAACATCCCCACAGGCTTCGGGCTGCAACAGGTACATATTCCATCATTGTCCATTTCTCAGCATTTGCCCAAATTTCATGCTCGAAATCAACTTTATCGGCTGTGTTAGTCATTTACTTGTTAATGTTTTTTGATTTCCATACAGTTGTGGATAAACATTCCAACAATGATTGCTATACGTGTAAATATGCGACATACAAAATGCAACTATTGCAAGTTTATAGATGTGCATGATAACGTATGACAGCCATTGCTTATACAGTGGAACCTCTATAAACCCGACACCAAGAATACACACATGATCTTATTGTTGATGAGTTTCTTGGTCATTTATCTCAGGTGATAATGTCTGTTCATGATCACATAGCACACAACTATGGCTCAGAATTATCAAATGTCTGATTTACAGTGAAACCTCTAAGCCGGACACCCTGGGTACCTCCCAGGGTGTCCGGTTTAGAGAGGTTGCACTGTATATTTATTTGCTTCAGTAATTTTGATGGAGTAAAAACAAAGATAATTAATTACGGTATGGATAGATGTGCTGGCTATGGTGGTCACAAATGCCATCGGGCATGCATATCTTATCTGGGGGACCATTTTCACTACTCGTCGTGTTTGGTGATTACCGTATTAACCCTAAATATTGGGACACAATTTGCTTTGGGTTTCCCAAAAGAAACTACATGTATGTCCAAATACATTGTTATTGTGATTAGACCACTACTGCCATACTAAACCTAAATATTGGCGTGCTCACTGTTGTGGGGAAACCATGTATTTTTAGTAATTTCCAATAACCCACGAAGAGAAGCACATTTAATACACATTGTTTTAAAGTCACTCTTTTGGTCGAAAATTTAATAAAAAGAGTGACTTTAAAGCTCATAACATCCGGTTTACTGCTACAATATGGACGTCACATAGGACTGCCAATACAGTTTCACACTATTTTGATAAAGACCATATGTTGGAAAATTTAATAAAAAGAGTGACTTTAAAACAACTTAGTATTTTTATATGTTTCCCCAAATAAATGGTGTCTGAATATGTAGGGTTATTACAGTACCATGTATCCAATTGTTGATATATTTGTGTAGTATGTGTTTTCTTACAGACGATGAATCCTGACCCATACCGAGGTCCCTGGGGGGGAGCCAGGTGTCGAGACTCGCCATGTCAGGTAACATTATACGGTTTGACAATGTTTCAGCCTTGGGTAAACGTTTGCTGTGGCACTCGGGAACTGTTTGAACCCAAGGCCATAGGCCCCGGGTTCAAACAGTTTCCGAATGCCACAGCAGTCACATGGTTGAACAATATTGTCACATTTCCTTTGGAAATAGAATGTATTTTAAGAACAGATGCAGTACTTTCGGTACTTTGATAATTTATTCCATTGAAACAGCTGATTTACGTATACATATTCCGGGGCCTCAGTACATTTCGCGTGATGCAGGTGCCCCATTATTCACATCAAGTTCAAAATACCGGACAATCTCGAATCGAGAGAACTTGTGATTACCGGTACATTTTCAACAATATGTACTGTTTCAATGGTAGTTTAGTGTGATTACTTGACATAACAAACGATGAATAAGGAAAATATGTGACCGCATGAATGCGTTTTTGTGGTTACCCGTTTACACACGGATAAAATGGAATGAAACAGCGCGACCGGTGTAAACTGGCCTGGTCTGGTGATGTAATGACACGTTCAAGTAACGTCATGAGGACAAGTGCATTACGTAGGTGTTGACTTGGCCCCGGAATGAGCATTGTCTACAGTCATGGCCAAGCAGTACGCACTGTACGTTTGAACATGGCTGTGAACGGTATAAAAGAACGGCAGTCATGTAACAATATAAGTTATTATGATTCTACACAGTCAACTTGTGTTATTTTGTGCGTCTGAATCTATATTCACACAAGGCACAACAAAATGCCTGTTTGTAATATAATTTGGAATCTTTATATAACCATTAACCCATTAAATTCTGAAGATGGGTTGTGGCCTAGGGGTTAGAACACCTGACTTCCAATTCGGAGGTTGTGGGGTCAAACCTTCCCATTGGTCTGTCAGATGCGACTTTAAACTGTGGTCTCGTCTCTTTATGATCTTAGCTGTTGCTGGGATGTTAAACACATTCACTTTCACTTTTCTGACATAAAAATGTTTCTGACATAAAAATTAAGTAATTTATTTATTTCTCATAATGTGATGGGCTAAATATTTCACTGCTTTTGCCTATCATCCTCAAAAGCATATATCCATATATGTGGCTGTGAGCCTGTGACTGGAGAAATGCGTCTTATGGGATTTACAACCAGTGTAGCTCCTGATAAAATATCCTCTGCTGTAGCCTGATATATATCTACATTGCTTGTTGGAAGCATAATGGGTGTTTCATTGATGGTATGGCGAACAATGCAGATTCTCATCAGACTGTAGATGCACAGGCTGATCTTGTCTACACTGGTTGTAAAAGCCATTAGCCCCATTTCTCCAGTCACAGCCACATATCTGTATGTCACCTTGTTAAATGGACAGAACATGGGGGCCGTTTCACTAAAAATGTTTGTAAGTGACAACTTCTGATTGACTGTAAATCTCACATTTACAATGTTTTCTTGTAAACAATTATTGGATTTACATGTATTGAGCATATGCAGCCTATGCTCAATAAATGTAAATCCATCAATTGAAATTTCCAGACGATCCTAAATTTGCACTTACGTACATTTTAGTTGTACAAAGTTTAGTGAAACGGCACCCTGGCCTACGATAATTGTATCACTCTGCCCAATACATATACGAGTCGTACCTGCATGTCACCTTGTTAATTGGACATAATGGGCCTCCCTACCTTAACCCTTTTAACACTAACACTACAGACCTCTATAGCAATGCATGCAAACAGTGTAGATCCAGATGAGCCAGCTCGTGACGAGCCGTCTCATCAGAATCTACACTTTTTGCAAGAATTTTTTTAGAAAAAAATCCACCCCCTTTTATAAATGGTCTAGTCTGAAAATAATTTTGTGACAATTGTGTTGGTCAGAAAATTAACATGTCACAGTCCATTCCAGTTATTTAATAGGGATGAAAGGGTTAATTGTATCATTTTGTCCCAATACATAGACGAGTCGGAGCTGCAGCTGTGGGGTGGGTGAGTGTGAGGCTGGAGACAAGTATGTCGACCAGCTGGAGGATGTGCTGCGCTTCTCCATGCCCAAGGGCAAGATCGGTGCCTTCTTTGCAGAGTCCATCCAGGTATGGTCATAGCTCCAGATAAGGTGCGTATTGGCGTATTTTACTCACGTATTTTAGTAGAATACGCATTACATGTAATTATCGAAAGTGGGAGTACAAAAAACTCACAGCAATGTGAAAACACGCATTGATTTTCAAATTGAGTAGTGAAAATACTGCAATAAACTTGAACATTTACTTAGTTACACTGTTTGCTTTTTGCAACTCATATAAATTTGAAATTTGAGGGTATAATTCTCTTTAGATACAAAACTTATCTGCAGTCCTTTATCGTGACACCAAATCACACGCTAATGAACATCTCTTCATTTCATCGTTCTGTTCAAATTAGTCCACTGGCCTGGCTATACTACTGGTATTATAGACCTTATTATTGGATTGAAAAATGGGATTCTGTCTATCCGTCCATCTCTCCGTCATATTTTCTTTTCTGCTATAACTTCTTTACCATATTATTGATTGGCTTGACACATCATGTGCAGGTTTATAATCCAACCACCACAGCGATGGGATACATGTCGTTTGTGGCATTCTTCTGTTGTTAGATCCATAATTCTTTGCATGCTAGAGGTGAACATATCCGCCAAACAAATTAGGAGTATATGTTTTATTTCTCTCTGTAAATATGTCTTGGAATTTCATTAGAATTGAGTCCTCAGGACTCAATTCTAATGAAATTCCAAGACATATTCATGATATTGACAGGGAGAAATAAAAGAAAATATGATGATTTCTTGTCCGCTATTTTTGAACTATTTATAGCCCACAAGTTTCCCGGCATGCAAAGAGTTAAAAATCCCAACCAATCAGTCAATCAACTCCCCATCCGGAGATAATTACATTCCTGCACTGATTTCACTATCATTAATTCCAGGGTGTTGGAGGGACGGTGCAGTTTCCAAAGAACTTCTTGAAACCAGCATTTGAGGCGGTGAAGGCCCGGGGAGGTGTCTGCATATCTGACGAGGTTTGTTATCCCATTACCATCGGAATGCTCATTCACATGTATGTAATTTTGATGAGACGGTTCAAATGGTGATTACAATACGTACTTCTGTTGAGAGATAAAATCAATATTTGATGGAATTTCGTCGAATAATTGTTTTTGGGGAGGGTCACTTTTTTTGTTAATATTGATATTTACTTACATTTTAATATTTTTTAGATTTCGTATGTGTTTAATTGCCAAAAGTTTGCCTTCAGCAAAACGTGGAACCGGCAGTAGTGATATTGATATGTGGCTGTGACTGGAAAATGGGCTTATTGGTTTTGAGACCAGTGTAGATCCTGATCAAACTGTGCAGATGCACATTCACAAATTCCATCAATAACACACCCACCATGCATTTCATGCCGTGAATGCCTCTTTAAAATCAGAACCGCACTTCACATAAGCGAAGTGTGGTTCCAAAATAGTGAATTGCCATCACCCCCTGTAGCAACGCTTGCTGATTTGACCGAGGTTACCAGGCGTATTGTATCAAGATCAAAGGCACAACTGATAACAGTCTGCTGCAATTAGAGAGTGGAAATTATGTCTGTTTTTACAAAAACTGCATCATTTTCATCGGAGAAACAAACGACTATCATATATGTCTTTTTCAGAAAAAAATAAATAATGCCATTTTTTTTAATTTGTAAATCGTCCAGAAATGAGAATTGTAAAGTATTTATGTCATCCGACATCGGGTCAGTTTCAGCAGTTCCACACACAGTCAACACACGCGTATGAGTATACTCAATCACACATGCAATAAAGGAAAGGATGGGCATTTTTAAATATGAAGCAATGTGTTTTTTATCACAAAAAAAAACAACATTTCTTTTGTATATTTTATTAATTTGTTGAGACACTCTATCAACATATATATTCGGATAATATTTAAACTGCAAACACACTCGGGAAGCGGGACTATTTTATGTTCCGCACTGCCATTCCACACATGTGTGAATCGGCTGTTGCATGCATATTCCATGGTTTTGGAACATGTGTTAATTCTGAAAATGACCGCGACGAGATAAACACAGAAGAAACAAAGTAAAAATGGCCAAACATATAAAACTTGCGATCAGACTAAAGTGTCATACAAACAGGAGAGGGTCAAGTACCTTTATGTGGTACTTATAATATCTGACTATGGCTCTTCAATGTTCAAATTATTTCAGTTCATTCATACATAAGGGTATTTATCTCTCGAAAATATGCTGATTGGTTTGACAGTGTAGATCAAGATGAGACGGCTCATTATGATCAGCCTGTTCATCTGGATCTACTTTATTGAAAGCATGACAATTCATGAATTTTGGAACAATTAACTATGTAAATCTTGGGGAGTATGATTACTGCTTCCTGGTAAAATGTACATGTACATGTATACAGAGATTATCACTAAATGGAGTTTGTGTTATGTGTAAACATGTGTGTAAATACCACTTGACCAGCTGGTCATCTGGAAACAAAAGAAAGTAGTCCGGCAAATTGGTTCTGGGGAAATAAAAACGACCACTGGTCACTGCCCAGTGGTTTTATCGGGTGTTATCTCTTAATGGCCTTTTTTATAGCATTGCACAGTGGGTGGTCACTATGGCTAAACGCTGTTTGTATCCAGCAATTTTGTTTTAAAGGAAAGTTCATGTCATGTTACAACCGATATCGAACATTACCTGGTTACAGGAGTGTGCCGTCTGATCAAGAGCTACATACACTGGCCCTAAATCCTTTCAGCCCCATTTCTCCAGTCACAGCCACATATTTGCTGGTAGCAATCTTTCAATTTTCAAAACTGCCACTGAACAAAATTTCAAACCCTCAGAAACTTGTGTTGCCATTATCGTATGCTATGTATGAATAATATAATTTTGTAGGTGCAGACAGGGTTTGGGAGGACCGGCACTCACTACTGGGGATTTGAGAATCACGGTGTCTCGCCAGATATTGGTACGTACAACTTCATCTGTGACTGGATAAATGGGGCGTACGCTATCTGTGACCAATCCAGCTTCTGTAGCCGATTTCACCAACATTGCAAAGTATACTTTTCTAGCAAAGTATGCTTTGAGGGAGTAATCATTTATTTTTCCTGAAATGCATTATTCCATGTTGAACTAACGACTGCATATATTTGATGATTAAAAGTATGCAGAATTATTATACTGAATTTATTACATTATCACAGCCAAAATGGCTGTGATAATGTAATAAATTCAGTATAATAAAAATTAATAAATTTATCCTAAAATTGAAAATTTCTCCCTCAAAGTATACTTTGCAATGTTGGTGAAATGGGCTACTGATCTTCTAGCTGACTTCTCCAGTCTGACATTGATCATTACTGTTTGTTACAAGCATAATGGGTGTATCACATGCTGGACGACAAACCGTGTAGATTTGTTTAACCCGTTCCCCATTTCATGTAATGAAGTGCCCAGAGCTCCAGATAAGCTGCGTATTTGCGTAAATACCCAATTAAAATTGCCAAAAACCCAATTGAAATCAGAAGTAGCGAGTAGCAAAAAGCAATAAGAAAATTGGTGGTACCTTTATCATGCTGCAGAAAACAATAAAACAGACCACAAATATGGCATGTTTTGCTTATTTTTCATAAACATATCTTGGTATTTCATTAGAATTGTCTACTTGGAGACAATTCTAATGAAATGCCAAGACATGTTTTCATTTCGAAACAAACTATTCAATAATCACTGTCTGTTGATGTGTAAACAGTAGTGTGATTTTATTTTACCCAATTAAAATTTTGAAATACCCAATTGCTTCAGAAATGATGGAGTGACAATACTCAGTTACTAATTCCTTATCTGGAGCCCTGAGTGCCATTTCTTGTTTACCTTGCAGTTGTTTGACCTGTTCACCATTCCATGTAACAATGCCATTTCTTGTTTACCTTGCAGTTGTGATGGCCAAGGGGATCGGCAATGGATTCCCGCTGGCGGCAGTGGTGACCACGCCCGAGATAGCCAGCACGATGGGCAAGGCCGCTCACTTCAACACGTACGGCGGAAACCCTATTGCCTGTGCTGTTGGCTCGGCTGTCTTGGACGTAAGTTTTTTGATCAGATGATTTCTGTTGCACCTGCTTTAGCAGAAGGCGCGACTATAGTCGCAGCTTTTTTCGTCATTGTCTGCGTCATCATCGTCTGAAATGTCAAAAAGTTTGTATAATCTTCTTCATCACTTTAATACTACTTGATGCATTGCTTCAATATTTGGACACTTGATACATGTGAGCATTTGGAACACACTCATGCCTTCATTGACATGACCTTTCCTTTTGTACCTTCCCATTTTTGAGAAAACACTTAGCCATATTTTGTGTCAAAAAGTTTGTACAAGTTTTTTTCATCATGGTATAACATTAATATTACACGATGTATTGGTTCAATATTTGGACACTTGATACATGTAAGCATTTGGAACACACTCATGCCACCATTAACATGACCTTGACCGTTTTGACCTTCACATGTTTCTGCAACCTTGACCTTTTTCGTGTTTTAAGCATGCACTTCGCTGACGGTTTTTGTGATGCTTACTTTAGCACATTCCCATGATCATGTTACGGTCAAATGCCTCGGCAGGCGTGACACAGCTTCCGTTGTGGAATTCTTGTTAATCCTTTCAACCTGGCAGAGGTTATAGCCATCACTTGCAAACACTGTAGATCCAGATAAGACGGCTCGTAGCGAGCCGTCTCATCCGGATCTGCAGTGTTTGTCCGGACTTTTCTGATTTTTATTCCCCCAGTCTCACTAAAGCTGTGAGGCATATTGTGTTTGGACTGTGTGTTGAGTTTGTTGGAGTTTCTCCAATCCTCACACTCGGAGCATTTGTATGCCACATTTTCTACTAGCCAGCATTATATGCTTAACCCTTTCAACACCACAGGCCTGTATACTGGTATTGGCAAACAGTGTAGATTCAGATGAGCCGGCTCGTAGCGAGCCGTCTCATCAGGATCTGCAATTTTTGCAAGTAATTTTCATATTTTTGAGAACAAAAACATTCCCTTTTCATAAATGGACTAGTCTGCAAATAATTATGTGACCATTAGATTGGTTGCAAAATTAACCTATCAAATTCCATTCCAGTTACTTAGGGGTGAAAGGGTTAATAGTGAATCTAGAAATGTCGAGTACTGCAAGGCTATATTGGAAATGTAATGTAAAGGTACAAAGGACTCAGAAACTGCTGTATGCCCATTGTGATTGACGAGGAGCAGCAGACGGCAATTTATGTTTCCCTGCATTCTAAGGGTTAACTCTTCATATGCGGGAAACTGAATTGTTTTCTGCTGCTGTTTTATATATTGTCTTCTTTCTCGGTAAAACATGGTTTGTCAGCACTTTAGAATCATTTCCATTAGAAATGATTCTTAAGTGCTGCCAAACGATGTTTATGATGAGAAAAATTGAAAATAGAAAATAAACAGCAGACGACAAAAATGAATTCAGAATTGTAAGGGTTAACCTTTAACCTTTACCTTTGAGGTGATTGAGGAGGAGAAGCAGACGGCAATTTATGTTTGCCTGCATTCTAAGGGTTGAACTTTAACCTTTGAAATGTAGGTGATTGAGGAGAACAAACAGACAGCAATTTATGATTGTCTGCATTCTAAGGGTTGACCTGTAACCTTTGACCTGTAGGTGATTGATGAGGAGAAGCTTCAGGAGAACTCCCACGTGGTGGGCACCTACTTCCTCCAGGAGCTTGCCAAGCTTATGGATGACTTTGATGTGGTCGGCGACGTTCGCGGCAAGGGGCTGATGATTGGGGTAGAGCTTGTCGCAGACAAGGTGAAATATCGACCAGTGATTATATGTGGCTGTGACTGGAGAAATGGGGCTTATGAGATTTATGACCAGTCAAGGGTCTGATCTGCTAGGACGCTCTTGTAGCCTGATAACGATTTACATTGCTTGTTGGAAGTATGACTGGTGTTTCATTAATGGCATGGCGAACTGTGCAGATCCTGATCAGACTGTGCAGATATTAGAAGTGTGACAGCTGTTTCATTGACGGCATGGTGAACAATACAGATCCTGATCAGACTGTGCAGATGTTAGAAGTATGACAGCTGTTTCATTGGTGGCATGGTGAAATAGTGCAGATCCTGATCAGACTGTGCGGATCTACACTGATCAGGCTGATCTGGATCTACACTGGTCGCAAAACCCATAAGACCCATTTCTACAGTTGTAACCACATACATTCTTCCTGAGCATGGATATGTATTCACTTCTCATATTCAAAATCAGGAAGTTTCACTGGTCAAGACCGAGTTGTGCTCAATCTCGTCCAATCATATTGTCTGATTTTGTGTACAGATTTCAGAGTGCTCAGTTTTATTATGATGGACACTGAGTATGTACTGAAAACACACAGCAGTCTGGTCAAGCAGTCTGGTTGGTTGAGCCCAAGTCTAATTCAAAATCAACTAATTGATTAGTTTCTCTCGTACCTATTACAATACAGTCTACACTCGTTTACTCAAAGTCCAGGGGACTGAGGAATTAAGGTAGCAAAAAAATTGTGTTACAGAGACTTACTATAAAGGAAACCATGCACTTGGGATTAAGAATTTTCCTTTTGAGTTATCAGTAGTTTGACTTAACTTAATACAGTTTGAGGTAATGAGCGTAGACTGTGCATGGCATAGTATAGTCGGACCAAATGAATCAGTCTGATGGTAGAACTGGGGGTGGGGGTGTGGGAATTCAATCACCTTTGAATCAACCAACTTCCTGTGGGAACGAACATACAGTGCTATGATTAATATTGATTTTCAGGAATTGTTAATTTTATAAATATTTTATATAAGCAAAGAACACAGGATATTTTGGGGGGCATATGTCTGGGAGTAATTTAAGTCCAATTAGTGTTGATGAAAGTGCTGTACATGTTTCAGGAGACACGTGCCCCCCTCCCTGTGGAGGATGTACTCTTCATCTTCGAGGCCATGAAGGACATGGGTGTGCTAGTGGGCAAAGGTGGACTCTATGGCTCGGTCAGTATGATGCTTACTTCCTTCATCCCTTAGAATGCGGGAAACAAAAAGTGTCGCCTGCTGTTGTTTTGTATTTTGTCTTCTTTCTCAATAAAAACATGGTTTCAGAGAAAAATGGAAAATAAAAAATGTGGACTATGGCATGGTCAGTATTTATTTGTTAGAATGCGGGAAACGAAAATTGTCGTCTGCTGTTGTTTTGCATTTTGTTTTCTTTCTCAATAAAAACATGGTTTGGCAGCACTTTATAATCATTTCCTTTATGTTGCTTACTTCCTTTATCCCTTGTTTTGCGGGAAACAAAAAGTGTTGTCTGCTGTTGTTTTATATTTTATCTTCTTTCTCAATAAAAACGAGGTTTAACAGTACTTTATAGCATTAGTGAACAACATTAATGTGAGAATTAAATTAATAAACATCTTAATAATAAGAAGCCTAGCGCAATCTTGTTTTTTGGAGTGGTTGTAGTGGCGTAATGGTAGCATTGATGTATCGTTGATGCAGTTTTTGATGTAGCTTGTGATGTTGATAACAGTCAAGTACAAAAATACATCAACAGTGCTACATCCAGACAGTTGTAGCTACATCAACAGCATCAATACATCAAAAACTGCATCACCGATACATTTAATCTTGCAATATGTGAAATAAGTGGAGTGCGATACTGGCAAGTGCTTGGCTTAGAAAGTAGGGTGACATGTTTGTAATCCAGACTAGTTGTAGCTACATCAACAGCTACATCAACGCTACATCAAAAACTGCATCACCGATACATTTAATCTTGCAATATGTGAAATAAGTGGAGTGCGATACTGGCAAGTGCTTGGCTTAGAAAGTAGGGCGACATGTTTGTAATCCAGACTACAACAAGTCAAGTTGTTGTAGTCTGGATTACAAACATGTCGCCCTACTTTCTAAGCCAAGCACTTGCCAGTATCGCACTTGTTGTAGTCTGGATTACAAACATGTCACCCTACTTTCTAAGCCAAGCACTTGCCAGTATCGCACTCCACTTATTTCACATATTGCAAGATTAAATGACTACCTGTTCGACAGGAAATGGAGAATTGAATGGGTGACTGCATTATAAACCTGGCTAAGTATAAGTATGTTAGTCTTCACATATTGAATTTTTAAGGAACTAAATGCTGCGGTCGCTAGGGCTCCCTCGAAATATGTCAACAATATCTTGTACACAGCAGGATATTTTGATTATTGTATTACAAATCTTGCAGGTGCTTCGTGTGAAGCCACCGATGTGTATTACGAAGGAAGACGCCAAGTTTGGAGTGCAAGTGTTCCGTCGCGCCCTGGAGTTGTACACGGCCAACAGGAAATAAGTCACAGGCCCCGTTGTGTATTGTCAAGCCCTTTTGCAGGGAGCTTGCCATAATGATCACGATGATGTTTGGGTGTTCATGCATTTGTATGTGTGTGCATCAGTCACTGTATCCAAAACCTATGGAAGGTTGTATTTTTATGGACAAACCCTTGCTGTGCTGGACATGCTCCGATTTTCTACTACCTGTACTGTTTCGACAAAGGCATGTTTTGGCAGCATATAAAACTTGCTTCCATGAGAGACAATTGGCATATATGCTGACAAAAAATGTTTTTGTTGAAAAATATGATAAAAAGTGGGAAGGTTGTCTACAGTTACGTCTAGAAAAAGGACTGCTATACTTTACTACACTGCTGACTATTGTATTCTATTAATTTTATCAGGTAACATTTTATGCTATAGAATAGAAAACGATAACGTGCTTTCCGTTGAAAAGAATGCGGACTTTTTTC
The DNA here is from genome assembly GCA_029237695.1 of Conchocele bisecta. Classification (NCBI taxonomy): domain Eukaryota; kingdom Metazoa; phylum Mollusca; class Bivalvia; order Lucinida; family Thyasiridae; genus Conchocele; species Conchocele bisecta. Next base: position 70,610,724 of record CM055265.1, on the reverse strand, counting down.
ATGGCGTCATCACACATAATCACATCGATCGACCAATGAAACATCAGCGAAAGTCGGTTTAACCCTTACACCGCTATCTTAATTTTTTTGTCATCTGTTTATTTTCTATTTTCCATTTTTATCATCAAAAACATGGTTTGACAGCACTTTAGAATAATTTACAACATGGTTTGACAGCACTTCAGAATCATTTACAATGGAAATGATTCTGAAGTGCTGTCAACCCATGTTTTTATTGAGAAATAAGGCAAGATATATAAAAGCAACAGCAGACAACAATTGTTGTGTGTAGCGATCTAAGGGTTAAATTCAGATTGATTATGATGCATTGTATCAGTATCGATGCTGGATACAGCATTTTCCTATCGGACGGTATGCGTTTCATCCATGTGTAGAATGTTACCTAATAAAACATACTGTTGTAACCCTAAATATTCGGACACAAATAATATATGGTTACCCACAACAACGAATGTCTCAATATTTAGGGTGAGTTATGGTTGTAATGTCTTATTACAATAACAATGTATTTGGATACAATTTGTTTTGGGAAACCCAAAACAAATTGTGTTCAAATAATTAGGGTTATTACGGTAATGTGTTTCTGCACAATTTGCTTTCCTGTTTATTAAAACGGTTAAAACTAGTCGACAGAAAATTCTCGTCATCATATTGTAATTGTAGTAGGCTGTTTTGGTGCATTTGTTAAATATATCCTGATCTGTCAAAGCATGGCTTACTCTGTTTGACCAGTGAACACCCAGCCATGAAGTCTGGATCCTTGGGTTATACAACTTGTCTGTACTCAACTCGGGGTGAGTCCGAGTCGGCTAAGTGGAGAAAGAAAACATGTTCCAAATAGTTTCATAACTTTGGGACCGCATTATTAACTCTTTGCATGCTGGAAACTTATGGGCTATAAATAGTTAAAAAATAGCGGACAAAAATTGTCGTATTTTCTTGTATTTCTCCCCGTAAATATCGTGAATATGTCTTGGAATTTCATTAGAATTGAGTCCTGAGGACTCGATTTTAATGAAATTTCAAGACATATTTACAGAGAGAAATAAAACATATTGAGGATCGAGTGGTGTGAAATGTCCATATTTCACTTGTGAAATATGGACATTTCACATCACGAGATGAACATATATGTCATATTCGTTGCAAAAATATGAATATTCTATTTATTATATACCGCTCCATGGAAATTAGCAGTTTTTTAGACTGTATACGGTAATGAATGTGTATTTGCAGCCTATTTACAGTCCGGCACTGCAGGTGCGCGTTATGAATATAGATAGCGGAAGTAGTCGTATTTTCACCGGAAGTTGTTTATTTCATCGATGAGAACATATGACTTTTATTTACATCGTATAACTATGTATTTCATGGGTAGGCATATAATAAATACTCGTAATTTGTTGGGCGGATATTTTCACCGCTAGCATGCAAAGAGTTAAGTACATGAACGCAGAAAACATAATATAAACAAACACAATTCACATTACAGGTTGTCTACACTGATGCAGAAAGCATAATTTGCAACCAACATTATATGAGTCTAGCTAAGAAGATATCCGTGAAAACTATTCACAAAATTTACGATATTTAAAATGAATGATGTCGAAAGTTGACAGAATGTTCAGAGCAAATGCAAAATACCATTCCTCATTTTCTTTGAACATTTTGTCAACATTTGTTATCAATTACAGAAAAAATCGGTTTCTGTGTACGTGTATATTTGTCTTAAAAAATTGCACATGTTCTTACGTACAAAAATCACATGGCTCGTCTCAAATAGATTACAATCACGTTCACATTTAGTGCATTTTTTTGTCTTAAAAAATTGCACATGTTCTTACGTACAAGCCCCGTGCAGGCACCGGGGCGGGATCAACTGATCCTGAGAATAGTGCTGCAGTAGCCATTGCTTGTCGTAAAAGGTGACTAAACTGGCTTAACGATTGGGTTCATACTTTCTGGAACCCACTATACCGGATTTGGCCCTCATGTACATTTTTGGCTTTCTTGTATGTGAGAGTTGAGTCAGGCTATGCCCCATATATAAAAGTAAGATTAGCGCTAATCCTATTACTTTTAGGGGATGGGATAAATGATGCTGGTGTGGTGAGGGCCTGGCACCAGATCAGGTTGTTCTAATTTCAGGACTGAATATATATTTTGATTGTAAATATTGAGTTCTGAAGTTGGGATTTACCCCCCTCGGACAGGTGGATATGGGACACAACCCCGTTGACCCGTCTGCGTGTAGACTCCCTGAGGCTTGTACCTCTATGTCAGAAAAGCGGACGTTAAACCCTATTCAGTCACTCACTCTTACGTACAAAAATCACATGGCTCGTCTCAAATAGATTACAATCACGTTCACATTTAGTGCATTTTGAGTTGAATGCTGAAAACCTTTTATAATCTCAGTCCCTGTGTCATAGTTCACCATTTACAAACATAGCACGTCCATTTTTGATGTGAGTAATGTAGTTTACTCTCGGGTTGTAAAAGTGTAAGAGTGTGAAAGCTGTAGCCTATTTCACCAACATTGCAAAGTATACTTTTCTAGCAAAGTATACTTTGAGGGAGAAATTTTCAATTTTAAGATAAATTTATTAATTTTTATTATACTGAATTTATTACATTATCACAGCCATTTTGGCTGTGATAATGTAATAAATTCAGTATAATAATTCTGCATACTTTTAATCATCAAATATATGCAGTCGTTAGCTCTATACGAAATAATGCATTTCAGCCACAGACCATAAATCCAACACATGCAAATACTGTAGATCCAGATGAGCTGGCTCACAATGTTGGATATTTGGGGGTGAAAGGGTTAAGGTTTTATGTTCGATTGCACATTTACAATATGTATTTTGCTATATTTTAGAAAGTTTATTTTGAATATTTCTTAACATTTATTGCATAAAAGTGGCTTTCACAGTGTAATAACAGTTTAAAAATCATGTAAATGCTTTGAATTAACGACGGCACTGACTCGATGACCTTGCATGTCAGGACCGACTATTTAAGTCCTCATCCAATAGGACTAGGCTAGCACGAAGTTGTCTTGCTCAAGGATACGCCGAATCGACCATTCGCAGCGGTCGAGGTGGGAATCGAACCCGGGGTCTCCCAATCCGCAGTCCGACGCTCTTCCTACTGAGCTAATATGGCCACCTTCTTACAAATCATGATACACTACTGTCTGTTTCACGAAAGCTGCCCAAATTTTACGGCTATATAAACAATTCAAAAAATTTAACATGGGGAAAAAAGTGGTAAGGAAGTGTGGGAGGAGTCAAAAAACAAAAAAAAATTGGAAATTGACTCCGAAACCTGACTAGATAGCTTGGATATGATCTAACTAAGAAAACAAAAGTTAAATTTTAAAAATCGGTCCAGTATTTCTAAAATTCAAAAAAATTTCCCCATGTTAAATCCCCATTGACATCTTCACTCCGTGAAGATGTCTATGGGGATTTAACATGGGGAAATTGTTTTTTCGCAATAAAATCAATATTTAACAAAATTTCACGAAATAAAAAGAAGGCTCATTCTTAAATTTTCCTTTAATTTAATATCGAAAATAATATTGTTTTTGAATTGTCTATATAGCCGTAAAATTTGGGCAGCTTTCGTGAAACAGACTATAGTGTACTAAATATGCCAATGAAACTACTGCACAAAATGTGTTCTCTGATCAATTCAGGTTCCATGTATGATGCTTTGTTTATGCAATTAACATAATTCCATGTTTGTGTCAACGTTGAAATGAATAAGTTTGACAATAAAAAAAAGAATATTATTAATGTTATTAATACTGTGCGACTTGCTGTAGTTTTATTTGACAGACAAGTGGTCATATGTTGTAGATGAACAACATTTTTATTTTTATTGAATATGTACACATGGCCCTGGCTTAGGATTACTTCCCTTTCATTGCCATATTTCGCCGATATTACCGCAATTACAAACATCTGTCAAAATTTACCCAAATGATGTCGAAAATTGACAAAAATATCTGGACTCGTGTGGAATTCCATTTGAATTTTATGTCGACTTTTGATGTAATTTACGGAACATATTAAAATGTTTCAAAAATAATACCGGTGAAAAACAGCAATGCATAGCTGGGGCCATATATCAATGTAAATGGTATGTTTTAGTGTAGGGTAAAATATTAGCACGTTTTATTTTGTCGCATCATAATTATTTGTAGTGCCATAATTATACACCATTGAAGGGGTCAGTGGAAGAAGGGTGCTAACTCCCTGAGGGAGTTAGCCCCCTTCTTCCACTAACCCCTTACAATTATCTGCTAGCTTTATGCCACATTCATATCACATGTCGGCAGGGATTTGTATACAGTATGCGGCGGTGTGTAGTTGTCATGTGTAATATCACTATCAGGTATGTTATTTCTTCCTGTTTGTGTGACAGAAGTTAGATTCTATGCAATTCCTGTAGTTTGTGTTGAAGGCTCATTGTCGCAGATATTCGATGTGTGTTTTTTCGCCTCGTATACTGCAAATGACCTCTATCCATCGATCACGCCATATCATTTGATCAGAGTCATGTACTTGAGTACTTGTGTCAGAAAAAGTGATATGTTAATACTAATCATATTACTTGTGGGGAGTAGGGTTAACTGACTCTTGTGATGTGAGGACCAGTAGCCTATTTCATCAACATTGCAAAGTATACTTTAGTAGCAAAGTATACTTTGAGGGAGAAATTTTCAATTTTTTTTAAAAATTTATTAATTTTTATTATACTGAATTTATTACATTATCACAGCCATTTAATGTCTGTGATAATGTAATAAATTCAGTATAATAATTCTGCATACTTTTAATCATGAAATATATGCAGTTGTTAGTTCTATATGAAATAATGCATTTCAGGAAAAATAAATGATTACTCCCTCAAAGTATACTTTGCTACTAAAGTATACTTTGCAATGTTGATGAAATAGGCTACTGGTCAGGTTATTCTCATTTCAGGGCTGAATGCATATTTTTTCTGTAAATATTCAGTTCTGACTTTGGGAATTACCCCCCCCCCCCCCCCCCACTTCACAACACGTAACATATGGGTTTTGACTCTTGTTAACCCAGCCTAAAATTACCTTGACTGTTGACAGGCCGTTAAACACCATTAAATCAAATCAGAAAAAGTGATAAAACCAGGAAGATAGTTTTGTTATGCATTTTTGCTATACACATACCAGTAACGACAATTAACCCTTTCACCCGTAAGTAACTGGAATGGATTTTGATATGTTAATTTTGTAACTAGTCCATTTATGATAAGGTTGTGTTTCTGCTCTCACCTAAATGAAAATTACTTGCAAAAAGTGCAGATCCTGATGAGACGGCTCGTCACGAGCCGGCTCATTCGGATCTACACTTAACCCTTTCACCCGTAAGTAACTGGAATGGATTTTGATATGTTAATTTTGTAACTAGTCCATTTATGATAAGGTTGTGTTTCTGCTCTCACCTAAATGAAAATTACTTGCAAAAAGTGCAGATCCTGATGAGACAGCTCGTCACGAGCCTGCTCATTCGGATCTACACTTTTTGCCAATACCACTATACAGACCTGTGGTGTTGAAAGAGTTAATGAAATAAAATGGTTTTATTGTGAAATGATCATACAATACCACATTTAGAAAGAAGTTTCCATTAGAGATCTTAGTCCAGAGCTCCAGTTAAGGTGCGTAATTTGGAGGTAAATTTTTTATTTCTCCATAAAAAATGGCAAGTTGGGAGTGCTTTAGAATCGTCTCAATGAGACGATTCTAAAGGACTCCCAACTTGCCATTTTTGATGAAGGAATAAAAAAGATTCACCCCAAGTTAGTCAAATTACGCAGCTTAACGGGAGCTCTGTTAGTCTACAGAAAACCTTTTTAACCCTTTCAACCCTGGATATCCTACATTTGCTTTTTAATGCTAATGTTTGGACTATTCCATTAACGCTTAGACCGCTACTCACAACAATTGTCGTCTGCTGTTGCTTGTATATCTTGCCTTATTTCTCAATAAAAACATGGTTTGACAGCACTTCAGAATCATTTCCAATGGAAATGATTCTGAAGTGCTGTCAAAGCATGTTGTAAATTATTCTAAAGTGCTGTCAAAACATGTTTTTTGAAAATAAACAGCAGACAACAAAACAATTAAGATAGCGTTTTAAGGGTTAATGAGAAATTGTGGATTTTTTAGAGGTGTATACCAGTGACAAATGTGGCAGATCCTGATGAGACGGCTCATTACGAGCCGACTCATCTGGATATATAGTGTTTGCACATGTTGGCTTTCTGGTCTGTGGGGTTGAAAGGGTTAACAGTAATTATTTTTCAGAATAAAAATACAGTCTCCGTAAATGAGAATGAGCGCTTTTCCAGATTTAAAACGTTGATATTTACATTCTAAAAGTCAATAATGCATAACCACATTATCTCCCCTGATTATACTAACAGTTTCTATCTACTTGAATATAGCGCAAATCTTTTGGACTTTGATGACATAGAATGGTACAATCGCTTGAAATATGTCATTTGCAGTGTATGAAATTAAAATCAACTCATTGAATATCTCAGATGATCGTCTGTGAGACGATGCCTTTAAATAAAATATATGCATGTAGTGTTCAGAAAACAAATATTGTTTAGAAAACAATACATTTATCACACAAATATTTACAAATATTTACACCTTCCATTAATTCATAATGCAATCGCCCATTCAATGTAAAATGTGTTGCTTTATATCCCAATGCATTACATTAGACCAACGCGACATTGCGCAATGTTGATTAGTTAAAGTGTGTTTGACGTCATTAATTTGCACAACATTGTCAATAACGGCACACTACTGACCGGCAGCGTCGCTGTTCCATGAATTGCAAAAAAATTACGTAAAACGAGAATAAACTATTTACATTTTTGTAACTATCAGAACATGTATACATGTAAATATAAGTAATACAACCATGGGCTGTTGCATTTACTATAGTAAACAAAACATTTGGTCTATTTAAAATTGCGAGGAGTCCCTTGGACTTTAAATAGACAAAATGTTTTCCTTTTTATAGTAAACGCTACAACCAGGGGTTTTATTCCTTAAATGTAAAAATAAAAAATGTTTTTTTGTTTCGGCAAACGACTCTTGCTAACGCAATACTTACACTTGTCTGATAAATGTGATATTTTCCAAACTGTATTGTATTTGTATATATATTTCATCCCGGTGTTTTATTGTTTGAATATGAATTTATATCTGTGAATATATGTCACTCATTCACTGCCATACATCTACAATGGTTGGAAAATCGGTCAGGTACATTTTTGTCTCAACCACGATTGTGGAAAGTGAGACGTAGCGGTCACAATTCAATTCCAACTATGGAAGTACGTCCAAATTCCGCATATCTCCTCATAAGTTAGTTGGATGGTTGACAAACTTTATCAGTAACTTCCTTTACATTGATAGCATACCACGCTGGGTCAATCACTGACCTCGACCTAATTTTTATAAGTAATATAGGTCATGTCGTCAAAATTTGGACATACGTCATAATTTCACATATCTTCTATGTACGTTCAAATTTGCATATCTTCTGATACGTTAGTCACATGTTCACTAAATTTCATTAGTAGCTTCCTCACATTGATAGCTAACCACACTAGGTCATTCGAGTAACATTGACCCATTGGTAGTGGGTGAGACACTCCCCGGTGATCGCCTTGTCTCTGCCTGCAGCCTGTATTCACTGCTGTTGTTGTTGAATCTATACACCAGTGCTTTGTTCAGTATACATGTACATAATTGTGTCATATCAAAAGTTTGATACTTTACTTTGTTTATAAGTGTTAGTGCCATTATACATTCTTTATTACAGTAGCTTTATATTAACTCTCTAATGATTGCAACTTTTCTTATACATATATATAGTTTACAAGATTTTAGATACAAATGTACTATAGGCAAAACCAGGCGTAAAAAGCATGTGGTGCGGGCAATTGACCAGAAACAACTATGGAGGGAGGGTAGGTTAAGAAAATACTACTAGACAGTTGTACGTGTCAATATGTCATGCTTGCTTGCTAACTTGATGTGAGGGATACATAACGAATATTAACCCTTATAATGCTGAATTAAATTTGGTTGTCTGCTATTTATTTTTAGACGGAATCCAGTTTGGCCAAAAGGCGGGCAAGGGCAAACCTTTTGGAAAATGTTTGCCCCTGGATTCGTCTACTATTTCCATGTTTTTGCCTTAGCTGAAGTGGTTATAACACCATATCCCGGTCAGGCACACTACTGGCATGGCTGAAAAATGAAAATGTGCAAATACGAGGTGTTCATAAAGTTCTTGAACTTTCTTGACAAAATTTTAATATACCTGCCACATTGTTTATCTTTGTATAATTTAAGGATAAATTTATTAATTTTTATTATACTGAATTTATTACATTATCACAGCCATTTTGGCTGTGATAATGTAATAAATTCAGTATAATAATTCTTCGTACCTTTAATCATCAAATATATGCAGTCGTTAGTTCTATATGAAATAATGCATTTCGGGAAAAATAAATGATTACTCCTTCAAAGTATACTAAGCTAGATAAGTATACTTTGCAATGTTGATGAAATAGGCTACTGTATGTGTGTGTGTCTAGAGACTAGTCGATGCAGGATACGACAATTTTTTATCAAATAGTATATATTAGGCCAATGCAAAGCTTGTTACCAAAGACATTTCATTCACCCTTTCAACACTACAGGCCTGCATCATGGGTATAGTGGTATTGGCAAAAAGTGTAGATCCAGATGAGCCGGCTCGTCACCCCCCTTTTTGAGAACAAAAACACCCTCCTTTCATAAATGGACTAGTCTAAAAATCATGTTGTGACGATTGGATTGGTTGCAAAATTAACATATCCAAATCCATTCCAGTTATTTAGGGGTGGAATGGTTAATGGTCAACCTGCTTCATCTTATTTCCTGGCTCGTAAAAGTTCATACTGTATTTGTTTAGCATTATGTATTTGTTTCCGTCCCAATGTACCAGAATGTGTGACAGTGACTGTAGAAATGGGACTTTTGGCGTTTGTGGCCAGTCTAGTTCTTGATCTGTAGCCGATTTCATCAACATTGCAAAGTATACTTTTCAAGCAAAGTTTACTTTGAGGGAGTAATCATTTATTTTTCCCGAAATGCATTATTTCATACAGAACTAACGACTGCATATATTTGATGATTAAAAGTATGCAGAATTAGTATACTGAATTTATTACGTTATCACAGCCAACAGCCAAAATGGCTGTGATAATGTAATAAATTCAGTATATAAAATAATAAATTTATCCTTAAATTTAAAATTTCTCCCTCAAAGTATACTTTGCTATATCAGTATACTTTGCAATGTTGATGAAATAGGCTACAGCTAGACCACTGCTGCAGCCAGTAGCCTATTTCACCAACATTGCAAAGCATACTTTATATCTTGCTTAGTACACTTTGAGGGACAAATTTTCAATTTAAGGATAAATTCATTAATTTTTATTATACTGAATTTATTACATTATCACAGCCAAAATGGCTGTGATAATGTAAATAAATTCAGTATAATAATTCTGCATTCTTTTAATTATCAAATATATGCAGTCGTTAGTTCTGCATGAAATAATGCATTACAGCAAAAATAAATGATTACTCCCTCAGTATACTTTATAGGTAGGTAAGTATGGGTAGCAATTTTGGTGAAATCGGATGTACAGTAGAACCTCTCTAAACCGGACACACAGGCAGTATCTGTATCTATAGTTTGATGGGTTCCATTGTCATCTATCTGATGATAATGCCTGATCATGTTCGCAATGCACAACCGCATGCATTGACATATTCATACGTCTAATTTACAGTGGAACAGAGAGATTCCACTGTATACTGTTTGCTTAAAGCATGACAGATATTTCACTGACTAAATGACAATGTTGTGCAGATGTACATGCTGATGTGGGTAGGCACTGGCTGTAAAGGCCATTTCCCCATTTCTCCTGTCACACTTAATATTTGAATAAATATCTGTATACCGGTGAAAATGGATGCCAAAGCAATACCTGTAAATAAACGTGTGTGAACAGTCTTGGATAGTTGAGGGGTGTTAACAAAATATGCAGACTCATTTTCTACATACATGCAGCTTGGCACAGATCTACCGGTAAATGGTTTGTTTGTTTTTTTGTATGTATGTATGTATGTATGTATGTATGTATGTACATCCTGATTAGCAGCAACTCTGGTCAAAAGTCTATTTGTCACGGCTGGTACATGTATTAACCCTTCCTACGCTGGTGACTTAAATTGCCGTCTGCTGTTTTTCATTTTTGCTTTAATTCTTAAAAAAAACCTGGTTTTGACAGCACATGAGAATCGTCTCCACTGGACGATTCTCATGTGCTGTCAAAACCAGGTTTTTGTCGAGAAATAGTGAAAATAAAACATTTCCAGCAGACGACAACATTTAATTCAGCGTAGTAAGGGTTAACTACCCGTTGTAGTTTCTATTCTTGTTATTCAGTACATTTGCTTTTCTCAGATTGGTCCTATGTAGGGTAACTATTACTTGTATATTGCTTGAATTTCCCATATTTTACCATTCAATACAGGAGGTGCTTGCAGGGCCGTAGCGACCACCACGGCAGCACGGCGCTGCCGTGGCATTATTTTGGCCTGTTTTTTTGTTTTTTTTCGTCAGCTTCATGCGTTGAACACCCAATTTTGAAGGTCTAAGTGGAATTTTTCCCGCTAAAAAGGCTGCCGTGGCATTATTTTACACACCGCTACGGGCCTGGCTAGTCACTTTCTGTTCACAGATTTGGGCAATATTTAACCTGTCATGATAGATATACATAGGTTATCAAACTTGGAAAATCATGAATAACTTCGCTTAGAACTACTTCCGGGGCATCATTAACCCTTTCAACATCCCTCTGAGGTGGTGTTTATCAGTCCATCATTGCCTAGCAGTGCCTCTCAAACTATCAACGTTGCGCTTCTATTTACATACAATAACTGAATTTGAAATAATGATTTAGGGTTAGTTTCGAAACCATTTAAATTAAGGACATACTTCATAGAAATATATCATTGGTTTCAATGACATTTCCTATGGGTGACATCATACATATCTTCACTATACAGTGGGGTCAGCGTGTAAGTGCACACACGAACGAACATGACAGGTTGGAACCAACCTGTTGTGTTCGTTTGTGTGTGCGCTTACACGCTGATCCCACTGTATATCATAATATATATATAAAATGGTATTATTAGTGTATACTATACCAATAATTTGGCGTGGGGCGCATCGATTGACCAATCTAAATTAAGTTGAATTTTATGACGTATACTTCGACAAAACTCATGACGTCATGATTTTCAGGGGTGAAATAGTTTTGCGGCAATATTGCCCAGGCATGTCAAAACCCAGGGAATTAGTAAAAACTATGGAATATCGACTCATATAGGGAGTTTGGTAATGATATATAGTATGATCTCTCACTTGAACAGTCCGGATATGCCTGTTCAAATGGTTGCCACAAGATATACATGTACTTTCAACTTAAAGGACAGATCAGACAATCTTGGGAATGTTTATCCATGCATAATAATGAGTTAACCATTTTGACACCAGTTCATTATGACAATGTTTGTGAACAGTGTAGATCCACACAAGGCGTCTCATCAAGATCTAGTGTTAATGTTTTTGGAATTTAAAATAAAATATCCCTTTTCATGCTTTTGTTTAGATTAATTTAACCCTTGCAATTGGGAATTAATTTTTTTCCTCTTCTGTTTATTATTTATTTCCATTTTTTTCGCATCAAACACGGTTTGACATCACTTTGGAAATTATTCCAACCCATGTTTTTAGTGAGTAAGAAGACAAAATATCAAACAACAGAAGACGACAAATTTCGGTTCCCGCCTTCTAAGGGTTAATAGTTTGAAAATTGTTATTTAGGGTTAATGTCTGAATTGACATTAACAATGTTTTCTTGTAAACGATTATTAGAATTACATTTATTGAGCATAGGCTGCATGCAGCCTATGCTCAATAAATGTAAATCCATCAATTGAAATTTCCAGACGATCCTAAATTGGCACTTATGAACATTTTAGTCGTGCGAAGTTTAGTGAAACGGGCCCCTGGTGTTATTTTTATGAAACAGTTGTCTCTAACGCTAGTCCACACTTTACCCGTTTTTCGTGTTTAATCTGTATCTGGAAATTCCCCTTTATATTCCATATACATATATGCTGGATATTTTATCATACACAGTTACATATACATATGTGAACTGGTATATATATTTGTTATAGAATAAAGCTTTGTGAACTACATACCATGTTTCATTGATATATTCTTTATTGTGGCATTGGGAGGGGGGGGGGGTGGTGGCAGGTGGGAGAATCGGTAATTTAACGATCGGGGTTCATCCATACCGGAATTCCGACTGGAGACCTGGTTTGACCCTCACATACGTCTTTGGCATTTTGTATGTGACAGTTGAATCTGGTTATACCCCTTATGTGAGTATTACAATTATTCATAATCCTATTTTAGGGGAAGCGGCCAAGTGACTGGTGTGGTATGGACCAGGTCAGGTTATTCTAATTTCCGGGCTGACTATATTTTTTCTCGATGTATTTCTCGATATATTTATATAACGTTCTGCTTTTTGGATCCCCCCAATGCAGCAGGTTAAAACGAGATCGAACCCATTTGCCCGACCTTACATGACCTTAGCTGTTGATAGGCCGTTAAACACCAATAAACAAACAAAACATCTCTAATGTGGCATGGTGGAATAGGAAATTTCTGCAATATTTGGGGGAAAACTGTCAATATTGGAGAACATCGATGTACTTGGGTATTAACTATAGCCCAGTGAAAATACAAATAACTCCTACTAATTTCAACAATTTATTTATCTCCATGCAACTCAAAACCGTCCAACTAAAATCATGCTAAAACCTATGAAAATCAATTTCGTGGAACAGTGTCTAATTTGCAGAAATTTAAGATAGCTGCCAATTATATAAATGTGCCACCAAGTGTCTGGCAATTAGTACTCAGTTTTACACTTCTATTGCACATTTGCCACCAAGTGTCTGGCAATTAGTACTCAGTTTTACACTTCTATTGCACATTTGCCACCAAGTGTCTGGCAATTAGTACTCAGTTTCACATTTGCCACCAAGTGTCTGGCAATTAGTACTCAGTTTTACACTTCTATTGCACAATGCCACCAAGTGTCTGGCAATTAGTACTCAGTTTTACACTTCTATTGCACAATGCCACCAAGTGTCTGGCAATTAGTACTCAGTTTTACACTTCTATTGCACAATGCCACCCATTGTCTTTGATGGGTTTTAATCAAGTTACACAACATAGGAGACCCGCCATGTGATTTTGTACCTTAGAACATCTGCGGAATGTCATGAAATTTTCCGTAAATGGTGTTAAAAGCTTCCGCATGTACTCTGAAAACATTGTCAACTTTTGACTTCATTTATGAAAACTGTTTTAAATTTTGTAAACGTATGTAATGAAATAACGCAGATGTCCGAAGGTACAAAATCACATGGCGTGTCTCGTTTATAACCAGATTTCCAATGCACCAACTTCTGTATTAAACAGTAAAGGCACTGGGTCTCCGATATGCACAGTTAGTACAAATGTAATGAAACACATAAGTAAAAAAAACATTTAATTGTTGACCTTTATCTTTAAAGTTTGGGGTCCCATCTATTAGGCATAACACGTTTGTTTTAGGAATTGAATGCGGGTACAGTTGTGTAAGTATTCTACCAGTTTTAAACATTATGACTGCCCGCTATGCAGATATAATAATGTATTAAGCTTTAGATTACTGAGCACGTTTGTAACAGGCTATTTTGATATGTAGGTGAGGCAGGACATTTTTAAAAATTATTCACATAAATTAAATGCGTCACCTACATAAATAGTTCTATCTGCATATTATAAAATATGCTCTTTGGACATCAAAAAATAAATAGAGCGAACAAAAAAATCAGATTAAATAGTTGTTTCCATTAACCTTTCAGGCGGAACCACGGTTATCACGACCTGATATCAAGATTGGCAATTCACGTTTGATATCAAAAGTTTAATGTCAATTAACAGTACTGGTAAAGTAAAATGTACATGTACATAGTATTTAGTAGTCACTCTTTTATTAAATTTTATAAAAAGGGTGACTATTAAATAATATGTATCAACGGTACTTGCCTTTGGAGGTTATTGCAAATTACTAAAATGGAATAATTCCAGCACAAACATATTTACACAATTCCCTAACATTTGATTGGTTCGTAGCAAATCTCTGTCCAAAATTTATATCCCAGTAAACTCCCACGCCGAACTACTTTCCATAACCGTGAGGCGCAGTTAAAATAATTCTTAAGAAAACGGAAAATAAACACATTTTCTTGATGAATTTATTTCAAATGTTGGAATTATAAGGAATGAATGGCCTTTTTGTGGAATTTATCGGGGATATAAACTTGGAAAAGTCGCGGGAATACTGGACGAGGCCTTAAAAAACTACAATTTTCGAAAAAAAAAAAAAAAAAAATAATAATTTCTTTTTTTTTTACTTTTTTTTTTTTCGAAAATTGTAATTTTTTATCCCTTCGTCCAGTATTCCCGCGACTTTTCCAAGTCATTAATTATTCTATATAGTCTATGTTGGTTCCAGGCAAGAAAAAACGTGAAATATATGGGACTGATTTCAATTTTCACGGCGGGGACAAAAGCACCCGGCCATGAGAAGTTTCAGCCTGTCCGTAAACTTGATATATAGAGAACACATCGGTATTTTTTTCACACCCCTGTGTTGGTATATACCCAATGTGCCTATTAATAATGATATTATGCAATATGTACCAACATAAGGCAAAAAAAACGTGAAATATATGGGACTGATTTCAATTTTCACGGCGGGGACAAAAGCCGCACCCGGCCATCAGAAGTTTCAGCCTGTCCGTAAACTTGATATATAGAGAACACATCGGTATTTTTTCACACCCCTGTGTTGGTATATACCCAATGTGCCTTATAATGATATTATCAATATGTACAACATAAGGCAAAAAAAAACGTGAAATATATGGGACTGATTTCAATTTTCACGGCGGGGACAAAAGCCGCACCTGGCCATCATAAGTTTCAGCCTGTCCGTAAACTTGATATATAGAGAACACATCGGTATTTTTTCACACCCCTGTGTTGGTATATACCCAATGTGCCTATTAATAATGATATTATGCAATATGTTCCAATATAAGGCAAAAAAACGTGAAATATATGGGAATGATTTCAATTTTCACGGCGGGGACAAAAGCACCCGGCTATGAGAAGTTTCAGCCTGTCCGTAAACTTGATATATAGAGAACACATCGGTAGTTTTTCACACCCCTGTGTTGGTATATACCCAATGTGCCTATTAATAATGATATTATGCAATACGTTCCAATATAAGGCAAAACAAAGTGAAATATATGGGACTGATTTCAATTTTCACGGCGGGGACAAAAGCACCCGGCCATGAGAAGTTTCAGCCTGTCCTTAAACTTGATATATAGAGAACACATCGGTATTTGATCACACCCCTGTGTTGGTATATACCCAATGTGTATATTAATAATGATAGTATGCAATACGTTCCAATATAAGGCCAAAAAAAACGTGAAATATATGGGACTGATTTCAATTTTCACGGCGGGGACAAAAGCACCCGGCCATGAGAAGTTTCAGCCTGTCCTTAAACTTGATATATAGAGAACACATCGGTATTTGTTCACACCCATGTGTTGGTATATACCAAATGTGCATATTAATAATGACAGTATGCAATACGTTCCAATATAAGGCAAAAAAAACGTGAAATATATGGGAATGATTTCAATTTTCACGGCGGGGACAAAAGCACCCGGCCATGAGATGTTTCAGCCTGTCCTTAAACTTGATATATAGAGAACACATCGGTATTTGATCACACCCCTGTGTTGGTATATACCCAATGTGCATATTAATAATGATAGTATGCAATACGTTCCAATATAAGGCCAAAAAAAAAGTGAAATATATGGGACTGATTTCAATTTTCACGGCGGGGACAAAAGCACCGGCCATGAGAGAAGTTTCAGCCTGTCCTTAAACTTGATATATAGAGAACACATCGGTATTTGTTCACACCCCTGTGTTGGTATATACCCAATGTGCATATTAATAATGATATTATGCAATACGTTCAAATATAAGGCAAAAAAAAACGTGAAATATATGGGAATGATTTCAATTTTCACGGCGGGGACAAAAGCACCTGGCCATGAGAAGTTTCAGCCTGTCCGTAAACTTGATATCTAGAGAACACATCGGTAGTTTTTCACACCCCTGTGTTGGTATATATACCCAATGTGCCTATTAATAATGATATTATGCAATACGTTCCAATATTGCAATACTATGGCGGTGACCGGTTACTTAGACTGTTGGACTATTATATGTGCCATATGAAATCATGATCGATGGCAACTTAAAAGTTAGACAACTGAGACATAATGAATGAGTCTCGATCACATTAGTCTCCCTTTAGTCGCCAAACAGGTGTCCGATAGCATCTCGATTTATCAGCAGAATAGTATGGCCACTAAAGTGCGACACGGAGCTCGAAAATACACATTCATAACATCCCCGGACGGGAAAATACCTAAATTTTACATTTGGGACCATTTTTATGCTTAGACGTACGTTAATCTCATTAAATCTTGAAATATAATCGATGACTTAAACTTTACACAGCCTTGGCCCCGATTGTTATTGTTCCGTCTGCGCATGCGCGGACTGAAACCTTTACTGGGCTGAAGAATTTTCTGTTATACCGCAATCGCGCGTGCTGGATGCATCCCTGCCATCCCTGCATGATACGAAAACAAATCAAAGTTCGCTATGAAGGGCAATTCTTCGTTTTGATTGGTGGAACATTTTGTGAATATTAACTAGCGTCAAATGACGCGCATACGCGATCCAATGGGATAAACCCGAGATGCTGGGGTTGCTAGTCGGAGGAGATTTTGAGCAGAGGTCGATTATAAATTAGCCGAATAAACATATTTTACGTGATTATACGTGGCTGAAACTTGTTCTGTTTAATAAATAAAAGCTTTAAATTAGCCCAATAATCGGCGTATGTTGGCGTATATGGCCATTAGTGCCAACTATGGACTTCGACAACAACAACTTCCGGGTTCAATCTCTTCCGACGTTCAGCTCATTACGTATTCAAAATTGTGTTATTTGGCTATATTTAAAGTTTTAAACGGAGATAATTGCCAAAAATGCAAACTTTATCGGTTGATGCAATTTGGACATATTGCCTCCCTGGAGAAAGTTTTAAACATTCAACGTCATTTATGGCGTCGTTAATTAAGATATCGATTTTTCGTGAACGGCGTCGTGTTTATCGACAAAACTCCAAGCGGGATGCCAATTTTCAGCCCAATCGGAGCACGGCATTTACGGCTTTATTAATTAAGATATCCAATTTTCGTAAACGGCATCGTGCTGTGTTCACCGACCCGTTTTTTTCCCATTTCAACAAAACATGGTTTGACAGCAATGGAAATGATTGCAACCAAACCATGTTGTTGATGTGAACACTGGCAAATAGAACGCAAACAGCAGACGACACAATTTAATTCAGCAGTGTAAGTGTTAAATGGACATTGATTAACCGTTGTCAATTAGCGTGGCAGTTGTTCAACTCACATGTTCGCTAAAAAGCGGGCAGTAATGTATGATTTAAAACAGCCTACAAAACCACGCGTTCATGTTTTCATTTATTGAAAATGTATCATGTGTTCATCATAACGTATTGCGTTAGTTTCTTCTTTACATGGGTTTATCTGTATACTTAGGGTATCTTATTCTCTATTTGCAACCGTTTACTTGTGACTTCCAATCGCCCTACTAATTTCCGGAAATCACCTATTTTCGTACGCGTGCCGTTACCGTGAAAATATGCTTTTTGTCGGGCAAACTGTGCGCTATGCGCCTTATTTGAATAAGTTATCTGATTAGGAAAGTGGCGTATCGTGTAGTACCAGGTCCCTTGTACTGTGTAGCTGTGTAGTTTGCAAACTTTCGACGCTACTGGCGCCTTTACCATGTTTACTATTTGAGATAGCGACTTTCTGTAAACGCCATCTTGTTCTGAGATCCAAATTCTATCGGCATACCAATTTCCAGCCGGATTGGACTACGTTGAAAATGTGGAAACTTTCCTAGTCTGATTCGGCTGAAACTTTGTACGCGCATAGATCTCGCCTCTCTGAACCAGAAGCCGTTTACAGAAGTGTGATATCTCAATTAATAAAGATGTAATCGCCGTACAGAGTTTGAAACTTTTGACGTCATTTACGGCTTTGTTAAGTAAGATATCGATTTTTCGTGACCGGCATCGTGTTTATCGAGGGAAATCCTATCGGCATGCCAATTTTCAGCCGAATCGGACAACATTGAAATTTTGGCAACTTTCCAAATTAGATTCGGCTGAAACTTTGCACACGGATATATATTGCCTCCCTGAATCAGAATCCGTTTACATAAGTGTAATATCTCAATTAGTAAGACTGTAATCGCCGCACAAAGTTTTAGACTTTCAACGTCATTTACGGCGTCGTTAGTCAAGATATCGATTTTTCGTGAACGGCATCGTGTTTAGCGACAAAAATCCAATACTGATGCCAATTTCCAGCCCAATCGAAGCGCGGCATTTACGGATATCGGGCACCGTGCTCAGCGACCCGGTTTATTTCCATCTCAACAAAATATGGTTTGACAGCAATGGAAATGATTCTAAAGTTCTACCAAACCATGTTGTTGATGTGAATAATGGAAAATAGAACGCAGACGACAACATTTAATCCAGCAGTGCAAGGGTTAAATAGTTATTCCAAACTGCAATTATAAAAATATACCAGTGCCTGTCTTCCTTTTCAATACTAATTTTGAGACATTTCTTTCAGTCTTGTTTAGTCGAGGGGTTAGTGTGACGGACTTCAATGCCGTAGGTAGTGAGTTCGAATCTTAGTTGTTCATAAATATATATACATATATTTTATTTGCTTATATTTTATTATATAATTCTTTTTTATATGTGTTTCTCTTACAAATTACATTAACTATGTATGATATAATTCACATGTAGAACGCTAGTATCACTTTGAAGAACACAAATAACTAAATGCACATTTCATATGTGTCTACATGAAGAATCTCTGAGTATTTTCTCGCATATCATGTCACATTGAGGTCATACAGCCATAGTGATAGCTCTCGCCGCTTCACATATTTCCCTCTCCAGGGAGACAGTTTTCAGCCGCTGATATATGTAAATGTGGACGTGACTGAATAAATGGGGTTTATGGGTTTTGCGACCAGTGCAGACCCAGATCAGACTGGGCATCTGATCAGGACCTGCACTGTTCGCTAGTCCATTAATGAAACACATGTGATGCCTCTAACAAGCAATATAGATCGATAGCAGGCTACATGTGTGTCATATTTGACCAGGAGCTACACCGATCACAAATCCCATACGTCCCATGTCTCCAGTCGCAGCCAGATATAAAGGCCTACTGTCACGACACCGTCTCATCTGTGCGTGCCTATCGTTGGCGGGCGGATTGTTTTGACACTGTTATTGATGTAATATTGACAATAACGCTATTAAGTTATTTCTGTCGTTTGATTGAGGGATAACCTGAGGGACAGTTTGTTTTGTGCTTTGTTTAGCCTTGGACATGTCTTATTATGCGCTACAATAGTTGGGAATTTTAAAAATAAAACGGAAAATCGTATCGTAAATGTAAGACACTGAATGGATTGCGTATATGGTACATATCTAAATGAAAGATAAATCACGGATTCTCTTCCAAATTATATTGTATTGCTGTGACTGAAGGAATGGTGCTTAATAGTTGTGCGACCAGTGTAGATGCAGTTCAGCATGTGCATCCGCACAGTCTGCTCAGGACCTGCACTGTTCGCTATTCCATTAATGAAATCCCCATGTGAAAACCGGCCCAATTCTGCCTGCGAATTGAGTAGTTCCGAATCAGGGGGCCGCTTCATTAAACTTCGTACGACTAAAATGTTCGTAAGTTCAAAATTATGATAGTCTGTAAATTTCACATTAACACAGTTTCTTGTAAACAATTATTGGATTTACATTTATTGAGCATAGGCTGCATATGTAGCCTATGCGCAATACATGTAAATCCATAAATTGTAATTTCCAGACGATCCTAAATTTGCACTTACGAACATTTTAGTCGTACGATGTTTAGTGAAACGGGCCCCAGACTTCTCTACCAAACCGGGATAAACTGTTTGCTACGGACCCCCGCATGGGACGTAGACTTTTTTTTATTAATTCGTTCCCACGAAATGACAATTTGTTCCATCAATTTAACAATTCGTTCCCACGAATTAACAATTCGTTCCCACGAATTAACAATTCGTTTCGTAAATTTAACAATTCGTTCCCACGGAATAACAATTCGTTCCCTCCATTAAACAATTCGTTCCGACGAATTAACAATTCGTTCCCACCAATTAACACTTCGTTCCCTCAATTTAACAATTGGTTCACACGAAATAACAATTTGTTCCCTCGGGAACGAATTGTTAATTCGTGGGAGCTAATTGTTATATCGTGGGAACGAATTGTTAATTCGAGGGAACGAATTGTTAAATTGAGGAACGAATTGTCATTTCGTGGGAACGAAATGTCAATTCGAGGGAATATTAGGAGGAATATTACCCATTAAAATAACAGTTTAACCCTTTGAACAAAAATTCCCAATTTTCATAAGTGGACTTGTCTGTAAAGCATTTTCCGACGATTGGAATTGTTGCAAAAAATAATTTCATTCAAGTATATGCCAGGCATAGCCGAGTTTCTTATGCAATCAGTAAGCAAGTTTGATGAGGGATCTTAGCTAGTTATCTCACATTGAATTTATTTATAGAAATACGGTCCACATTGTGTAGTTTAGGGCCTTATTACCACAGGGTGAAGTGACGGACCGAGGTCTATAAATACATTAAATATGCATAAAAGCATAAATAAATGAAGAATTTTTTTTTTTTACCCCTTCCATCTAACCATTATCCTATAATGGTTAGATGGAAGGGGTAAAAAAAAAAAAAAAAAAAATTCTTCATTTATTTATGCTTTTAGGCATATTTAATGTGTTTATAGACCTCGGTCCGTTACTTCACCCTGTGCTTATTACTTGTACAAAGAGCGAATGTAGCATGCTATGTTGGAAAAGGAGTCAATATAGTGATTTTGACTAGTGTTGATCCAAATCATTCATACGTATCTACGCAATCTGATCTGATACTACATTATGTGTCAAATTCATATTTTCATACTTATTAATGTTATTGCAATCAGTGTAGACTCGGATCAGACAGCAAAGATGTGCAGTCTGATCTGTGTCTACTCTGTTTGCAAATTTCTGTGCTATTCAGTAAGAAATAAACGCTGAAATACAGCAAGGACGGGATCTTTATAAATAGATTTACAAAGGGAGATAACTAGTTACGATCTATCATACATATCTTATTAAATCACCACTCATGTAAGACCCTTTATTGAGGCTATCAGGGGCGGATCCAGGATTTAGGTATAGAGGGGGTGTGGATTCTTAATTGCAAATGAGTCACATATGATCAACTTTCTTAAAATTCAGATAGTGATTTTGTTTGCATCTTTTCTTATTTGACAAGACGGTTCGACTGAGTGGTAACAACATACACTTTGGGTGAGAAATAAGGAAATACTCAGATCTTTCCACTAAAAACTGGGTTAAAATCTAAACTCGACCAATTTTACAGGGGGCGTGCGCTGGACACGCCCCTGCCTGGATCCGCACCTGGCTATTTATAACACGAATTATACAATACGTAGATCGCCCTACTTGACACCCAGACAATTCTGGTGATACTAATATGATAATGAAAGTTATAGCTTATCAGACAAAGCAAAGAAAACATATACCACCGTCCGACGTTCTCATAGCATGCACACTCTACTGTCTGTTTCACTAAAGCTGCCCAAATGTTACGGCTATATAAACAATTCAAACACAATATATGTTTACATGATGTTAAATCTTATCTAAATCTTCTGTTCAGTTTGTGAAATTTGGTCCAATATTGATTTTATTGCGAAAAAACTATTATCCATGTTAAATTCCCATAGACATATTCACATAGTGAGTGAAGATGTCTATTGGGATTTAATATGAGGATTTTCTAATTTCAGAAATAGTAGACCGATTTTCAAAATTTAACTTTTGTTTTCTTAGTTAGATCATTTGCAAGCTATCTACATGTAGCCCGGTTTCGGAATCAATTTTTATTTTCGTTTAAGTTTGACTCCTCCCACAGCTCCTCTACCTTCCCCCCGTGTTAAATTCCCAGACACTCATGTTTTCGTAATAATATAAAAATTTGACCAAATGTCACGGAATATAAAGATCAAATTTAATATTATCGAAAAAGATATTACTTGGAAATGATCTAAGAAAACAAAAGTTAAATTTTGAAAATCGGTCCAGTATTTCTGAAATTCAAAAAATCTCCCCATGTTTAATCCCCATAGACATCTTCACTCTGGGGATTTAACATGGGGAAATTATTTTTTCGCAATAAAATCAATATTTGACAAAAATTTCACAAAATAAAAAGAAGGCTCATTCTTAATTTTTCCTTTAATTTAATATTATCAAAAAAAAAATTTGTTTTTGCGTTGCTTATATAGCAATAAAATTTGGGCAGGTTTCGTGAAACAGACCGTAGTCACAGGTGGATAAAGCGTGACTGGGTTGGTAAAATCGCTAAACAAATCCTAATTATGTTTAGAAACCAGCAGAAAATCAGAGAAGTAAAAATGGCCATAAAAACAAAATGCTGCCTCTAAAGGATATGTAATAATAAAAAGGCTTTTAGAGGCAATTTTGTATTGTTCATGGCACTTTTTATTTAATTGTATTTAATAAATAGGCCAGCAGAAAATCAGAGAAATTACATTGCCATGAAAACGAAAAAGCCGCCTCTAAAAGTCTATTTATTAATAGAGGCGACAATTTTGTTTCCATGGTTTGAAGTTTTAGTTCTCTCTGATTTTCTGCTTGTTTCTAAACATAATTAGCAACTATTGAATAAGTCTACCATCTTTACTACACTTTACAGTGGGGTCAGCGTGTAAGTGCACGCACGAACGAACACGACAGGTTGGTTCCAACCTGTCGTGTTCGTTCTTGTGTGCACTTACACGCTGACCCCACTGTATTCATGTGTGATTCTAGTTCACACAGAAACATTATGAACGAAGTCGAGATGATACCGGAATACGGGAACGATTCCGGGGTAGCGGGCAGAGCGATTGAACACCAGGCCGAAGCTGGGTACCAGATGGTCGTTTGTGTCGTCATCTGGTCCAAGGGTATGCGGACCGCCACAGACTATTACTTGCTGAGCTTGGCCGTGGCCGATTGTATAATATTAATGGCCGCAACGTTACCGGCGATTTCCGAGCCGTTTTTCCGAGTGAAAGAGTGGCCATGGGGACGGGTGCTGTGTTCTATAATTGTCTATTTACAATACCAGGGAATTAACGCTTCCACGCTGTCAATCGCGGCGTTTACCGTGGAAAGATACATAGCTATTTGTCACCCCATGCGCGCGCAGGTCACGTGCTCCGTTTCCCGTGCTAAGCGAATCATCTTAGTGATGTGGACTATATCTGTGGTATACTGCGCCCCCTGGCTAGGGCTCACTACAACGGTAGATGACTCCAGCTCTAACACAACAATAGAGATGTGTATATTTAAATTAAAGCGGAAGCAGTATTTAGCGTATTATCTTATTGATTTCGTCATACTGTACGTCACGCCGCTAGTAATGGCCGCCGCTATGTACGGGCACATAGCGTGCACGTTATTCAAGAGCATGGCGTATGAGCCAGCAAGCAAAACGAAGATTCTCCACACCAGAACACTCCGAGCGTCAAAGTGCGTGACGAGCCTGAACAGACAGGGCAGAACGCGTTCCACTATACAGGTAACAGAACACACAACCCGACTTTTCTGACTGTCACGCAGGGCGAAATATCGCCCTGCGTGACAACAAGAATATTCGGGTTAGTATGCAATGCAATTACTAGTATTATACGGAGCATACAAAGATTGATAACCCGAATTTCAGGCTATCACGCAACATCGCCCTGTCTGTCATGTCAGTATGTAATGTATTTTGTACAGAATACAAAGACGATGCCTTTTAGTACAGTAGAACCTCTCTAAACCAGACACCCATCCATCGAATCTATGTCTGTTTTATTATATGCGTTTATTGTCATCTCTCATTGTTGATAACGTCTGTTCATGATCGCAAACCACATACACCTGTTTTGCGCTGCCAATCTGCCTAATTTACAGTGGAGCCTCTCTAAACCGGACCTCCCAGGGTGTCCAGTTTAGAGAGGTTCCACTGTAGAACGTGTTACAAGTACGCTGACAAAATCAAATGCCAACAACCCGCAAACAATACAAAGACGCCACTTTCCACCGCTTTCTAAGTGTTAGGCAGTACATGTCCCTAATTTACATATTATCACATCTTTGTTACTTTTTAGAGTGTTGTTTGTGCGTTTGTCTGACAGACGAATGGGATGGAAATACTATGAAAGTAATTTTGATGCCCTATGCGAGGTTTGAACCCACAACCTCCGGATTGAAAGTGTTCTAACCCCTAAACGACAACCCATCCATGAGGATGTGATAGCACAATTAGATCACGTTCGTCCGCATGTACGATCGATAATCCACTCGCTAAAACTCGCGGATTATCACCTCGTACATTCAACCGAACCGTGATATAACTGTGGCTTAGGGAAAGCCAGGCTTGCGTCCATATCTTTGGTATCATATTAAGCACATGAGGCTGGGAAATGTGTAGGAATCCAACTATGAGGCGGGCTACGGATTCCGACCCGAACTATTTTTATTCCAAGATTAGCATGCGAGCTAGGAAACACGGCGCAGGAATTTCCACCTTTTTGTTTTACTCAAGATTTATCAGAATACGCGTATCAACATATATGGGGATGTAGTCCCCACAGGGATGGATCTAGTAAAGGGTAGGGTTAGTTACATTAACCACCTAAAAAAACACCTACAAACGGTTTATGTGGCTAAACATCGGTTTATGTGGATTATTCAGTAGGTACAGTGGAACACCTCTAAATCGGACAACAAGAAATGTATGCGATCATAATTTTTATGGGTTTCCTGGTAATTTATCTCAGGTGATAATGCCTGTTCGTGATCGCATAGCACACAACTATGGCTCGGAATACTCAAATGCCTGATTTACAGTGAAACCTCGCTAAACCGGACACCCTGGGGACCTCCCAGGGTGTCCGGTTTAGCGAGGTTTCACTGTATTAGAAGGGCATTAAGGGGATCGTAGACACATAAACAGGATTTTTAAGAACGTCGTACCCAAAAACAAGTCACCCATTCAATCGTCAACGTCAATATTTTCAAACCCACTATATCCAGTTACGTGGCCGTTCATTAAGGTCTGAGTGTTTGCTATCATTTGCAGCTCTTGAAACAATACATCGTTTTATGCCTCACCACGATAGAGGAGGAATTTAGTGTTATAAGTGTCACTAACCGTGTAAAACGTTTAAACCATAAATTAACAATGCAGACGCCCATTCGACATATTGCGTTTACACCCAATACAATACATTAGACACACGTGGCGTCGCTCGATGTTGTTGATTTGTTCGCAACGTCGCTGTTCCATGAATTGCGCAAAAATGACGTAAAACGCCAAAACTATCAGAAAATGCAGTGTAAATATAAATAATAAAACCATGAGCTGTTGCGTTTACTGTAGTGAATAATACATTAGGTCTGTCATTCTTCGGACTCCACACACTTTAAACAGACCAAATGTATTGATCACCCCAGTAAACGCAACAGCCCATGGTTTTATTCCTTAAGTGCAAAAAAACGTCGGTTACAAACTTGATTTGCATATTGTTCAGTTCGTCGTGTTCGGCATTGTATGCATCTTTCGACCGTGTCTTGTGATTTCAAAATTATTGGACCATTTCCTATTGTGAACGTGTAGTGAACTTGGTAGTATACAATTTGCAATCGCACTAGTCAATGAAAGTAAATGTGATGTATAACGAGCAGCAATAACACTGATATAATTGTCGGTTTGGTCCATTCAAGATATCATGTTACTGCCATATCGGAATACCTAGTGAATAAGGAAACACATAAATTGTATTTACCTAGCAGTTATCACACTAATTTATCCGAGACAACAGGAAATGGCATCGTTAAACGAAGTTTATCCCCTCGCTGGCAGCGTTGGTAATAATAACAAAAGAAAAGAAAAACAGGGTGACATTGACCTTGTGCGGTCGAACGTGGGCTGTACTGGCAGCCTTGATAATAAAAGAAAATAATTGTATGTAATATTTTTGCCTTACAAATTGCAAATCTGCCTTACAAACAAGGTGAACATAAGTCCTCCTCAGTGTCCTTGGGCGGTCGGATGTGTGTCGCATTCAAAACACAGCACCATCCCTAGACAAACTGTGTGGCCAAATATTATCAACAACGGTGAAGCCGTTCGTGAGTTATTGAAGAATGAAAGGTGTTACTAACGCACATACATTGTAGGTACGTACATGTACTAACGTTTTGCGACCAGTGTAGATCCATGATCAGACTGTGCATCCGCCAGTCTGATCATGATCTGCACTGTTCGCAGTTTGATCAATGAAACACCCGCCATCCTTCTAACGCGCAATATAGATGACTATCGGCTAGAGGATAATAATTGACGCGGACTAAATATGTTACCCAAGTGTCAAGACAAATTTTGCTGTGGCTCGAGAAATGGAGTCATGGATTTTCCGACCTGTGTGGACACATATCAGCCTGTGCATCTGTACTGTTCGCCATTCCACCAATGAAGCACCAGCCATGCTTCTAACAAGCAATGTAATATGTTGTCATTAGGCTACAACAGTGTGCACTTTGATCGGAAATACACTGACTACAAATATCATACGCTCCATTTCTCCAGCACAGCCACAATTAGTAAAATTCATACGTACATTTTATTGGTAACATATTGCAGCAAAAGCAAACTACTTGTACGCTTATAGTTATGGAACGCCAAATCTACATAAACTCAAGTAATTAATGCTAGCTCTAAATAATTAGAGCCAGCATTACATATTTCGAGCTAGCATTGACTATTTAGAGCTAGCATTAATTACTTGAGTTTATGTAGATTTGGCGTTCCTGGAACGCCGAATCTACATAAACTCAAGTAATTATTGCTAGCTCGAGATTAGCTAGCATTACATAATTAGAGCTATCTCCAAATGATTTAGCGAGCTCTTCAAATGATTTAGAGCTAGCTCTAAATATTTAATGCTAGTTCTATATTAGAGCTAGCATTTATTATTTGACATTATGTAGATTTGACGTTCGATATGAATTGAAGGCCGTATGTTTGAGATAGAAAACATATCGGTTATTATTTGGTAATGTTAATAGAGATTAGTAGGTTTGTGCCGTGAATGGGAAAACAATATATGGCAAGGCTTAGGAAACGGGATATGCGAAGCTCTGCCGAGCACATCCCGTGTCCGCGCCGCGCCAGATATGTTTTCCATTCACGGCACTAACCTACTATTCTATTTATCCCGTCAACACCTACAAATGACTTTAAAATGCAAAATAAATAACCCAAGCCACCGCACATATTCATACGCAGTAATTAGGTCGTTTTGACAGGATAAAAAAAATGTTTCACGGCACCGTGTTTCACGGCACATACGCACTGTGTTGACGGGATAAATTGGTTTCCATGTGCGGGGAAACGCGTATTCAACTGCTTACAAGTGATTCAATGGAGTGTCTTTAAGGACCTATGCGCCGGCCATCATATGAAACATACTTGCTTCCTAAATGTGGTGAGATACATATGACTCGACGTAATGGGGATTATGGGTTTTGCGACCAGTGTAGATCCAGATCAGCCTGTGCATCCGCACAGTCTGATCAGGATCTGCACTGTTCGCAGTTTGATCAATGAAACATCCGCCATACTTCTAACAAGCAATACAGATAGTTAACCCTTCCTAAAATTACCGTCTGCTGTTTTTCATTTTTGCTTTAATTCTTAACAAAAAACTGGTTTTGACAGCACATGAGAATCGTCTCCATTGGAGACGATTCTCATGTGCTGTCAAAAACCAGGTTTTCGTCGGGAAATATTGAAAATAAAACATTTCCAGCAGACGACAACATTTAGTTCAGCGTAGTAAGGGTTAAGGTGCTACAAGAGTGTGCTATTTGAGCAGGAGTTACACCGGTTACAAATCCCATACGCCACATTTCTTCAGTCACAGCCACATACTTATGTGAACATTGCCTGGTTACTGTGTCCTACTCGACCATCTTATGGTGATCAAACCATTAGTTTCACTTCTTGTGACGTTTGACAAAGAATGGAATATGGAGGATGTGCAGGCTGATCTGGGCTTACGAGGGTCGAAAACGCAGTAAGGTACATTTTCTCAACGACGCAGTTACTTATACTCAAGTATAGCAATCTATATACAGAATATTATTACTTATTAATGACAGAAAATGTTGCATTTATTTAAGGAACATCTGCTTGTGCGCTATATTTCTAAGCCAATCGTGATCCCATACCTTGTGATCTAAAGTACGTATACGTTTAGGATAATACGAGTACATATGTAATTAGTGAGTCTGTTTATGGTTCCCACTATGCCTATCCGTAGTCTTAATTACAGATCAGATGGTTTCTCTGATAGTTAATGTGTGGGTTTTTGCAATATGACTTGCAATATGACTTGCAATTGACGTATATTAAATAAAAAACATCATGTCATTTGATAAAATTTCAGAAATTTACAAACAGACATGGGCACTAGATTCGCCAAAAGTCAATAGTGGTCATTACGTGGAATAGACAGTAGTTTAGTGGATATTAATGTTTTATATTGCTGCCCCATCAAGGTGCATGATCACGTGGTTACAACAACAACAACAGTGGCTGAAAGTGTTGAAATCTTGAAAGTATTATTTGATATTTGCCTTAATATGAAACGTATTTTGATGAAATATGGCGCAGCAAACGCGTCTTCATGAGCTGTATTTTTTTGTGGTCCAGGGGGTTTGGCACAGGTTCTTCGCAAAAACGACAGAAGTTTGGGCGAAAATACAGAGACCACCAATTGCAGCACCAATTAACAAGACGCGTTTGATGCGCCATATTTCATCAAAATCCGTTACGTAATAAGAACACTATAAAAGAATACGTATTTTGAATAGGTACTTGTTGTTGTTGTTAGTACCACGTGATCATATACCTTGCTAACGTTCATGGCGTCATTGCAGTACAAGACGCCGTAATGACTTCATAATTTATGACGTCATTGTTGACACAGTGGTCAGATTCACTAACGAAAAACAAATGGGGCATATTTAAATAGAAGAAATAAGAGGGCAAACAGCCACAAACATGAAAATAAATGCTGCAGTGCATTTGAAGTCTGTGCTGTCTTTGATACCACTGACTCTGTCAGAAAATGCGGGGTTCCTTTCAGTGCCGGACGGGAGACTATAAGAAATGTTGGAACAACCGATTTAAATTACAGGCGCAGATAATGTTGAAAACAAATGATAGAAAGTAATAACATAGTCGGGCAAATGAAACTGGACTAGATTAATCATTCGTTTTTGAATGATCGGCACACAGCCCACATGTCCATATACATATATCATAATGTTTTTCGTTTGTTATTCGCTATCCATATATTCGAATACATGTATTTCCGAAATCAATGTTTTTTTTTTCTACAGCTGGTGCATGCTTAAATGTCACAGTTATTTATTCAAATTAAATGCGCTCATACAGTGCAATGTGTCTATTTTACGGAGCCCCGCTGTTCATTTAGTTTCTTCGATAATTACCATCAAAACATGCTTTGGCAACATTTTAGAATCATTTCCAATGGAAATGATTCTAAAATGCTATCAAAACATGTTTTTCATTGAGAAAGAAAGCAAAAGCAACAACAGACGACAAGTTTCGTGCTCAGCAGTCTAAGGGTTAGATACAGAGGAAATCATCCATTTTGTGATATAAAATAGCGGCTGTTATAGAGAGGTTGTTGTTGTAGAGAGGTGGCGGTTTGTATTATACTTAATGGATGGTGCAACCCACTCAATCACGAATCCAGACGACTCTATGGCAACGTATGTCACGTAGGCATGTACTTCATGCAGCAAATAATGCACCGCTCCTCCGCTCCTCCGCTCCTCCTCTCCTTCGCTCCTCCGCTCCTCCGCTCCTCCTCTCCTTCGCTCCTTCGCTCCTCGATGGTGGACAGACGAACTACCGTCGCCTCAGATCCACGTTTTGCTGCCGACGAACGTGTGGCTATTATTTAACCCTTTCACTCGACAATTCCGACTTTGGTTCTTTTTTTTAATTTTTAGACTGTTACATTCATACGAAACGGGGCGGGGGGTCCAACAATCTTAAAATACTAGCAAACACTGCAGATCCTTGTGAGACGGCTCGTTACGAGCCGGCTCACACGGATCTGTGGTGTTTGTAAACATTGAATTAAACACATAAATCTCACAAATATGTAAATGTACATGTAAGTACTTGTTCATCAATAACTCAAAAGGACCCTCCACATTTATTTTATTTAATGAAATTCCATCAAATATTGGCGAGCCTCTGAATCCCTGCGCGTTTCTAAGCCTTGCCAAATTGAGGGAACGAATTGTTACATTGAGGGAACGAATTGTTATTTCGTTTTATATGTTTGATATCAAAAGATACTACAGGCTGTTCCACATTTTGTTGCCGACGAACTTTTGGCTATTAAACATATTAAATCTAAAAACATATTTAAAGGTAACTAGTTTTTCATCAATAACAAAAAAAGTAACCCTCCCCACATTTTTTGATTTGATAAAATTGCATCAAATATTGATTTATTACGTAAAACAATATTCCTATGGGAACTTAACATGTGGAAAAACGGAGGAGGGTGACCAAGAGGGTTGAACAAATAACATTTGGGAAATTGACTCTGAAACAGGACGAGATAGCTTGGGAATGACGTAAATACAGAAAACATTTATTATCCGAGCTATTAGTAACTATATGAAAATTCTCAGTCATTGCAGATATGCTAATGGCGGTCGCAGTGTCACTGTTTGCGGTTTTAACTTTAGAAAAACACGCGGTATTACGCCATAAAAAAGTAGTTCAACAACAGTAAAACAGCGAGCTATCTTACCGTTTCAGCGTAATACATGTGTTGTTTGCTTTTTTTTGTGCTATATGTGTGTTATTGCAAAAGTTTTTGTATACTTTATAAACTATTAACTGTTATGTATTAATATGAGTTCTTTGTTATGTATATTGATATTTTGCGCAATGATATAGTAGGTGCGGGATTTCCCTGTGACTTTTTTCTTGAAGACCAATCAGATTAAAGCTTACATTCTGAACTTTGCATAAAATCCGACATTGGACAGCGAAATGATGATGATTTAAAGCAGAAACATTGTTTTTTGACAGTTACATACTGTTTTAATCATCTTGAGCCATCAATATTATTAATCATTGTCCATTTTATTTAAAAAATCATCAACTAATCTATAATGAATTTAGTAAAACAGTTCGCGCGGAAATCCAAACTTTCCAAAGAGGTGCTAGCAATTTTTTGATAATTACACGTCGTGTGTGTTAGCGCATACGCTGCCGACAGTCTTGCGACTTGATGTTACACAGCATATACAGTACGATACAATTCACAAAGGAAACGTTGTCTTGAGTTTGAATAAGGATAATAATTATCTCTAGATTATTTGTATTATGAATTAAAAAAAGTATATTTAATTATTAGATATTAATTTAAATAAATATTTCGGCATCATTTACGCAATAAATTAAAATTGAATGTGTAGCTGAAATGAAAGTGAAAGTAGAAAGTTTTTGTTATATCCTCCGGGTTACAAATCGCTGAGGATTCCTATTTGAATTGGAAAATGATATGACTTTTAAATTTAGGAGACTGTGTCAGGAGAAAATGGACTGATGACATATGTCACCAGTCTAGTTCCTGAGCTATGACGGTGACAGGAAAAAAGGGACTGATGACATATGTCACCTGTCGTGTTCCTTGCATGACTGCTTGCTCGCTCTTGTTTGTAATTGTTGTAAAATATATAAAGTTTAAACTGTGTATACAAAACTATAGATATACCCCCCCCGGCATACAAAGTATGTCGAGGGGTATATAGTTTTTGTAATTCAGTCCGTCCATTTGCATCCGTACGATTTGCCTTAAAGTTTTCTGCAACCGTAAGTCAGATTGACTTCAAACTTCATATACTTCCTTATGTCCAAGGTCAAGGTGAAATTACTTTGAACAAAGTTTGTCAAGATAAATATTGTTTTTGCAGCATTGATAATGTATACTGATTAAACGAATATATTGATTTTAAATGGAGTATATATGATTTTTTGTGTGAAATATTAAAATGGTTGAGCACGTACTGCGAAGGATTTCAGGACTATCAGTCCTTTGATCAGTTTATGCGCCCACAGAGCCATGATATTTTGAATCCTATTTGATGTTTAATGCGACTTCTAATCGTCTTCTACAATCTGTGGATTTCCATTTATAAACGTAATGAACAGATCCGCTGGTTAATTAATTCCAGTTTATTATTTATTCTATAAAAGGATTAACGATAACTATATATTCGACCTGCAAAGAAGATTGCAAAGAAAATGTCCGTTTGCCATTATCAATGAGTACCTATATCAAGGTGTATGATCACGTGGTACTAACAACAACAACAAGTACCGATTCAAAGTACATATTATTTTATAGTGTCCTTATTACTTACTGCTTTTGATGAGATATGGCGCATCAAACTCGTCTTGTTAAGCTGCATTTCGTGGTCTCTGTAGTTTCGCCCAAACTTCTGTCGTTTTTGCGAAGAATCGATTTCCGTGTCTCCGAAACGGAAATCGATTCTTCGCAAAAACGACATAAGTCTGTGCCAAACTTCTGTCGTTTTTGCGAAGAATCGATTTCGCGAAGAATCGATTTCCGTGTCACGGAAATCGATTCTTCGCTAAAACGACATAAGTCTGTGCCAAACTCCATAGACCACCAAATGAAGCTTAACAAGACTCGTTTACTGCGCCATATTTCATCAAAATCAGTTACATATTAAGGAAAATGTCAAATAATACTTGCTTTGGAGTGGGCTGCGTTGTTGTTGTTGTAACCACGTGATGATGCACCTTGTATATTGACAACCTCCTGCGTTAATTTCCCCCAGATTGTCAATGACTTGTTTCATTGATGGTATGGCGAACATTGCAGATCCTGATCAGACTGTTCGGATGCACAGGCTGGTCTGGATCTACACAGGTCGCAAAACCCATAATCCCCATTTATCCCGTCAACACAGTGCGTATGTGCCGTGAAACACGGTGCCGTGAAACATATATTGCTACATGCAATGCCAACTCGCAATCAAGCAATTTGTTTGACTGAACCTCAGCTGTAGCACAGATCAGGCTCAATCAATCAAGCTGCTTCATTGTAAGCACACTATTCAAGTATTTTTTAAAATAAAGAAGTTGGTAACTATTGGCTAGATTAACGCAGGTGTTATTGTACGCTGGACAGACATATTCGCCAGGGGCCCGTTTCACTAAACTTCGTACGACTAAAATGTTTGTAAGTGCAAAATTATGATAGTCTGTGAATTTCACATGAAAAATGTTTTCTTGTAAACAATTATTGGATTTAGATTTATTGAGCATAGACTGCATATGCAGCCTAGGATCAATAAATGTAAATCCATCAATTGAATTTTCCAGAAGATCTTAAATTTGCACGAAGTTTTGTGAATAGTCGCAAAACCCATAATCCCCATTTATCCCGTCAACACAGTGCGTATGTGCCGTGAAACACGGTGCCGTGAAACATTTTTGATATCCTGTTAATACGACCTAATCACTGTGTGTGAATATGTGCGGTGGCTGGTTTTTTTTTTTTGCATTTTAAAGTCATTTGTAGGTGTTGACGGGATAAATAGAATAGTAGGTTAGTACCGTGAATGATCCTCGCCCATCCTGTTTCCTAAGCCTTGCCATATATTTTTCCCATTCACGGCACTAACCTACTATTCTCTATTCATCCAGCCACAACCACAACCAATGACAAGTCAGTGTTCAATTCGTTGTGCCTGATACATTTTGTTGTCAGTCAGCACGTATTCTGCCAATACCAAGCTCGTTACTGATATGGTGTATGGTATTTGTTAAACTCGTTGCCTCGTTTCTTATGAAATCAGTAAACTCGTTTAATTAAATCATCAGTCATGTATTTCAGAACATCTAGTTATTATATTGAAAAATATATAGTATTACCAGGGCTCCAGATAAGGAATTAGTAATTGATTATTGTCACTCTATCATTTCTGAAGCAATTGGGTATTTCAAATGTTTAATTGGGTAAACTAAAATTACACTACTGTTTACACATAAACATACAACAATTATTGAATAGTTTGCTTCGAAATGAAAAGATATCTTGGCATTTCATTATAATTGTCTCCTTGGAGACAATTCTAATGAAATATCAAGCTGTGTTTTCATTGAAAATAAGAAAAATATGCTATATTTGTGGTCTGTTTATTTTTTTCTGCAGCATGATAAACGTACCCTAAAATTTGTATTGCTTTTTGATACTCGCTACTTCTGATTTAAATATTTTTTTTTGGCAATTTTAATTGGGTATTTAAGCAAATACGCATCTTATCTGGAGCTCTGCGTTACAAATTTATCGCCGCAGGTTATACGGATGCTGGTGGTGGTCGTAGTCGTATTCGCGGTTGCCTGGTTACCATACCGGACGCTGGTTGTCGACAACTCACTGGCTCCCCGCCCGTTCATGAACGGCTGGTTCCTGCTCTTCTGCCGCTCCATGATATATATCAA
Source organism: Conchocele bisecta (assembly GCA_029237695.1). Lineage (NCBI taxonomy): Eukaryota > Metazoa > Mollusca > Bivalvia > Lucinida > Thyasiridae > Conchocele > Conchocele bisecta. The sequence goes on along the minus strand of CM055265.1, from coordinate 70,575,397 downwards.
CAGCGCCATCAACCAGATCCTGTACAGCGCCATGTCCGTCAAGTACCGGCGGGCGTTCAAGCGATACATTTGCTGCGGTAATGTCCCCTACATACACATCCCTCTAAAACGGCTGGACACCAGCAACATCACAAAGACCGGCTGCCGGGGCATCGCGAGTGATTCGATCTAGGGTATGCCCGACGTGAATTATATAAACAACTTAATAATATAGAGGATCGTACATGAGAGATCTGTTAATATGATATGTATCAATCCACAGTTAGAACACGGTTCGTCCGCATGTACGAGGAGATAATCCGCGAGCTTTGGCGAGCGGATTGCCGATCGTAAATGCGGACGAATGTGATCTAACAGTGTAATCACATCCTCATGTCCATACAATTGCTCATGTTGTGCGCAATTACTACATAAATGACCATGTGAATAAAGACCACCTTGGAATAACAATTCCCTTTCTGTAGCAGCCACCATTTTGCTTTCCCAAGTATTCCATTACTACATAAATGACCCTGTGAATAAAGACCACATTGGAATAACAATTCACTGTCTATAGCAGCCACCATTTTGCTTTCCCAATTATGCCATTACTACATAAATGACCCTGTGAATAAAGACCACCTTGGAATAACAATTCCCTGTCTATAGCAGCCACCATTTTGCTTTCCCAATTATGCCATTACTACATAAATGACCCTGTGAATAAAGACCACATTGGAATAACAATTCACTGTCTATAGCAGCCAACATTTTGCTTTCCCAATTATCCCATTACTACATAAATGACCCTGTGAATACAGACCACCTTGAAATAACAATTCCCTGTCTATAGCAGCCACATTTTTGCTTTCTCAATTATTCCATTACTACATAAATGACCCTGTGAATAAAAACCACCTTGGAATAACAATTCCCTGTCTATAGCAGCCACCATATTGCATTCCCGAGTATTCTATTACTACAAACATGACCCTGTGAATAAATACCACCTTGTAATAACAATTCCCTGCCTAAAGCAGCCACCCTTTAGCTTTCCAAATTATTCCATTACTATATAAATGACCCTGCGAATAAAGGCCACATTGGAATAACAATTCCCAGTCTATAGCAGCCATCATTTTGCTTTCTCAGTTTTAAATTACTACATAAATGACCCTGCGAATAAATACCACATTGGAATAGCAATTCCCTGTCTATAGCAGCCACCCATTTTCTTTCCCAATTATTATATTACTACATAAGTGACACAGCGATAAAAGACCACATGTGAAGAAAGGCCATATTTGTTATCTTCCCACGTTTGGCCTTTATTCACAGGTTTGACTGTATTACTGTCTGTTCCACGGTCTGCTGACGACAAACTTTTGGCTTTTAAACACATCCAATATCAAACATATTTAATTGTAAGTACTTTTTCATCAATAACAAAAAGTCACCCTCCCAAAGAAAATTTATTTCATGAAATTCCAACAAAAATTGATCGAAACCTGGCGAGATTGCATAGAAAACAAAATTTACATTTTGAAAATCGGTCCACAAATATATTTATTTTTAAATTTATTTTAGCCCCCATGTTACATTCCCATAGGAAAATCGTAGTTTCGCAATAAAATCAATATTTGATAGTGTCACAAATTTGTGCAGTTGCTCAGTATAGATTGTGTCTAATTGTGTGCAGTATACATACCTGTACTATTGATTGCACATGTAAGTTGTACCCAGGTGCATGTTACAGGTGCGTTGCATTGTTAACAATTACTGGTAGTGGATATCACATACAGTGGTCAGTCATGCTTGACAAGTATTGGGCATTTATGTGAATAGTTCACTGGGCATGTATGTGTGGTCAATGCTTAGAGAGATCTGATTGTGGGAAGACCTATTAGTGCTTTGTGTGGAGAACGTTGGTCAATTCTATTCCTCTATATGTGAGCTAGATCTGTGGATTCCAGACACTGTGGCTTATGTTGATGGGGCGATTCCTGGGTGTCCATCATCTGGGGGATTCCTTTCTATTCCACGGGGGGCATTGTCATTCCTGAGCAGCATATGGCGGGTCGAGACTGACATTTCCATAGATGGAAATAACCGAGAATGACATGAGGCGATGTCATTTGTGTGAATGAGAGATATTGTATCCTTTGGGAGTGAACTGATGTGAACATTGATGAGATAGACTGACATCACCGGGGTATTATCACCATTATTCGTAAGATGTAATTGACAGATTGGCGGTGGAGTGAACACGTGTGAATCCTAGTGACATATTGTCCTTAGTGTACATCTTTGTGGGTATGTAATCCTAGTGGAATTCTTCGTGGCATCTAGTGACATATTATCCATATTGGATATCTTCGTGGAATCTTTGTGATATTATGTCCTTATTGGACATCTGTACAATAAACTTAGTGGTATATTAATGATCTCTGGTGACATACTTAGTGGACACATGTAACATCTTCGTGGTATATTGTTCTTAGTGGACATCTTTGTGACACCATAGTACATGTGATATACTGTCCTCCATGACACCAGGGTGACACCTTAGTATACAATTTTGAATGTTAGGATTTTCAGTTCATATTATTTAGTCTCGCGCACATTCCATGTGGGTGAATATTTGTTGTGCATCTATGAACATTTGTGTATTCAGTGACAACCTAGGACTCATGCATTCACAGGGAAACTTAGCTATGTGGAACTTTTAGAAGATACTGTCAATTGTGTTTTGCTGCATAAATAGTGCCATAGTTATCATTGACTGATTACAAATGTGTAAATTGACTTTTCCTATTTATATATGCCTATGTACAGCCACACCAGATCTATATTAAAATAATCCGTCTCACAATTGTGTGATTTCAGTTACACAATTTTATGACATATGGCATCCTGCCGGTGTTGACCCCGGCAGGATCTGGAAATCGCTTTGCATAGTGCGTGCACATTAAAGTCTTAGTCTGACCAACAACAAAAAACATTTAGGAACATGGCTAGTTATGAGAAATTAATTGACTGTGGGAAGGCATTAGGCTTACAGGGAGAGACACTGTTAGCATTTGTTGAGAAGAAAGAGGCAGAGAGATTAGATAGAGAGGAAAGGGCTAGCGAAAGAGAAATGCATAAGTTGAAGTTGGCGAAACAGATCGATGTGTTGGTCAGGGAACCAGTCTTGTATTTGCCGGTATTTGATTAGATGTTCATCTTGAGGACTGATGCTTCCAAAAACGGGAATCGGCGTGGTGTTGATCAGGAGCACGATGGTATGAAATGTCCGGTTTCATATGCTAGTAGGAAATTGTTGGACAGGGAGGTTAATTTTGCAGTGATTGAGAAGGAGTGTTTGGCACTTGTTTGGAGTTCTTGTATGAACGAGAATACATACTTGAGACAGACCAACAGCCGTTAGTCTACCTGAATCGTGCAAAAGTAGCAAATCCAAAACTAATGAGGTGGGCAATGGCATTACAATCATACAGGTTTCGCATTGTAGCGATCAAAGGATCAGAGAATGTAGGAGCAGATTTTCTCAGTCGTCATGTGTAGGTAGAGAATATTCACGTAGCCACAGTGTTTGAAGATCAAGACAGGTAAGCTCGAGCTGGAGGAGATCAACAGATTTTGTTTCTTAATTTTTTTAAGTCGATTTTTAATTTCTGATTAGGAGTGAAAAAACATGTTTTTCATCTTGGAAACGGAGGTATGTTACAAATTTGTGCAGTTGCTCAGTATAGATTGTGTCTAATTTTGTGCAGTATACATACCTGTACTATTGATTGCACAGGTAAGTTGTATCCAGGTGCATTTTACAGGTGAGTTGCATTGTTAACAATTATTGGTAGTTATGTGAATAGTTCACTGGGCATGCATGTGTGGTCAATGCTTAGAGAGATCTGATTGTGGGAAGACCTATTAGTGCTTTGTGTGGAGAACGTTGGCCAATTTTATTCCTCTATATGTGAGCTAGATCTGTGGATTTCAGACACTGTGGCTTATGTTGATGAGGCGATTCCTGGGTGTCCATCCTATGGGGGATTCCTTTCTATTCCACAGGCATTGTCATTCCTGAGCAGCATATGGCGGGTCGAGACTGACATTTCCATAGATGGAAATAACCGAGAATGACATGAGGCGATGTCATTTGTGTGAATGAGAGATATTGTATCCTTTGGGAGTGAACTGATGTGAACATTGATGAGATAGACTAACATTACTGGGGTATTATCACCATTATTCGTAAGATGTAATTGACAGATTGGCGGTGGAGTGAACACGTGTGAATCCTAGTGACATATTGTCCTTAGTGTACATCTTTGTGGGTATGCAATCTTGAGTGGAATTCTTCGTGGCATCTTAGTGACATGTTATCCATATTGGATATCTTCGTGGACTCTTTGTGATATTATGTCCTTATTGGACATCTGTACAATAAACTTAGTGGTATATTAATGACATCTGGGTGTCATACTTAGTGGACACATGTAACATCTTCGTGGTATATTATTCTTATTGGACATATTTGTGACACCATAGTACATATGGTATACTGTCCTCCATGACACCAGGGTGACACCTTAGTGTACAATTTTGAATGTTAGGATTCTCAGTTCATATTATTTAGTCTAGCGCACATTCCATGTGGGTGAATATTTGATGTGCATCTATGAACATTTGTGTATTCAGTGACAACCTAGGACTCATGCATTCACAGGAAAACTTAGCTATGTGGAACTTTTAGAAGATTCTGTCAATTGTGTTTTGCTGCATAAATAGTGTCATAGTTATCATTGACTGACTACAAATGTGTAAATTGACTTTGCCTATTTGTCTATGCCTATGTACAGCCACACCAGATCAATATTAAAAGAACCTGTCTCACAATTGTGTGATTTCAGTTACACAATTTTGTGACAGATAGAATTTTATCAAATTACTCTTGTGGTGGAGGGTGACTTTTTGTTATTGATGAAAAAGTACTTACATTGAAATATTTTCAGATTTAATGTGTGTTATAGCAAAAAGTTCGTTGGCAGTAAAACGTGGAACAGACTGTAGTACATGTATTAAATCATCACTCATGTAAGATCATGTTTACTCGGCAAAGCCGAGTTCCTTATGAAATCAGTCAACACGTTTAGTAAATCTCATATTAATTCAACTCAAATGTTAAATTGTATTTATTGCATAAGCACATCACAATATGTTGAAGCTGTACTGGTCGCTCAGCGTGTTTTCTGTAGAGGCCTCATTTACTGATGTTCAATACATAGAGGATATTCATATTTTTGCAACGAATATGACATATATGTTCATCGAGCGGTGTGAAATGTAAATATTTCACGAGTGCCGTTAGGCACGAGTGAAATATGGACATTTCACACCACGAGATGAACATATATGTCATACTCGTTGCAAAAATATGAATATTCTATTTATTATATACCGCTGCATGGAAATTAGCAGTTTTTTTAGACTGTATGCGGTAATGAATGTGTATTTGCAGCCTATTTGCGCTGTTTTCTTTCAGGTGCGCGTTATGAATATAGATAGCCGAAGTAGTCGTATTTTTATTTCATCGATGAGAACATATGACTTTTATTTACATCGTATATCTATGTATTTCATGGGTAGGTATATAATAAACCGTGTTAGTGCACTGCCAAAGCCTATTTTATGCAATAAGAAACAGTATTACATATTTCGTGACGTATTCTATTCTCTTCGTTTCGAATTATTTTTCTTTCACGTTTGTTGCGGGTGATATTTAGACGAGACTCAGTTAAATAACAAGCTGACAAAATTACTCGTGTGCGACATTGTTTCAATATACTAGTAGTGCACTAGATTAATTTATCGGAATTTGACGCTAATTTAGACCAGCATAGTAGTTGACACTGTGAATTAATCAGGGACTTTCGTGTAAAATTATGCCAATGACAATAAATGTGTGGCTGGCGTTTAAGCACGATTTGCCTCAGAAATACTCATTTGGATCTACATGTATATACATGTAATATGCTGGTGGCACGTTATGTTTCATCGTCTCATGATCGACTTTACGAATATCTGTATTAGGTCCGAGTAAACTGCATGTTTTGTGCAAATGTAAAAACTACGGAGCCCCGCAGGGGACGTAGAATTTAACAATTCGTACCAACGAAATAACAATTCGTTCCCACGGGAACGAATTATCATTTCGTAGGAACGAATTGTTATATCGTGGGAACGAATTGTTAATTCGAGGGAACGAATTGTTAAATTGAGGGAGCGAATTGTCATTTTGTGGGAACGAATTGTTATTTCGTGGGAGCGAATTGTTAAATTAAGGGAACGAATTGTTAATTCGCGGGAAAGAATTGTTAAATTGAGGAAACGAATTGTCATTTCGTGGGAAAGAATTGCTAATTCGAGGGAACGATTTGTTATATCATGGGAACGAATTGTTAATTCGAGGGGATGAATTGTTAAATTGAGGGAACGAATTGTTATTTCGTGGGAACGAATTAATACAAAATAATCCATGTCCTCTGCGGGGCTCCGTACAAGACGGACAAGCCGAAGGTACACCTTGGCTGAAATGTACAACTCGGCGTATTGTAACCAGTGTGGTTACATATTTTAATTGACAGTCTAACTACATACATCCCATACAATACACACATCTATTTTTAAAACAAACGTACTAGAATAACCACCAGCCTGTGGTGGGAGAATATACTTCACTCGTCAGCCAGGCCACGCAATTCGTCTGACTAACTCGGGTTGCTCACGCGTTAGTCAACCGAATTACTTGTCCTGGCTGTCTCGTAAAATATATTCTGTACCCAGTAACGATTATATTGTAATTATTCTCTATGCAATTCACCGGATGTGGCAATCGACCCGTGGACCGGTTACACTAGGGGTTGTTGAACAGTAGGGTCTTCTAATTAGCCTCGTTTCTTATGAAATCATTAACTCGTTTAATAAATAGCATACTCAATCATTGTCCATGTAAGATAATCTTTCTATCTTATCAAGTCTGACTCAGTTGGCCTATGGCGTTGATAAAGTATCATTATATCACTGCAGGAAATGTGGTATTATTTCCCAAGGGAGGCAATAGACAGGAATGACCTAACGGTTAACCGGGGGGACTGATCCCTGTCTAAATTACACACTATACATGTATGTGGCTGTGACTGGAGAAATGGGACTTATGAGAGTTGCGACCAGTGTAGTTCCTGATCAAATAGCACACTCCTGAAGCCCGATAACGATCGTTGTTCTTGTTAGAATCATGACGAGCGCTTTATTGACGGAATGGCGAACCGTGAGTGCAGATCCTGATCAGACTGTGCGGATGCACAGGCTGATCTGGATCTACACTTGTCGCGAAATCAATAACCCCCATTTATCCAGTCACAGCCAAACCAGGTTTCAGCAAAAAAAGATAATATCTCTGATTAGAGCGACAATGGTGTTGTTACTTCCTCTCTGGGGTAAGAGTATCGATTGTAGACGTTAAAGCCGTACTCCCGCAGATTAGGCCATTTAGTGCTATTATCAAAAATAAACAAGTGCACACGTGTTTAACTATTCCATCGCTTTTCGTGTTAAAACTTAAAAATTCCTGCTCTCTACATATTATATAGAGTTTATTCAACTACCATTTTGAAATACCGGATTTATTTCCCGAGACATCTGGAAATCCGATAAAGAAACGAGTGCGGAGCACGAGTTTATTTGTCGGATTTATAGATGTCAATTACGTCTCGCGAACGTCTAGGAGGAAATATTCCTTCAAGGAAATAAATCCCTCCAAAATCACGTTAAATCACTGGGTAGCATGTAATATTACGAATTAATAGTTCAATTCATTCCAGTGACGCGCTCCTTTGTAGATATGCAAATGAGGCAGGGCATTTTTAAATTATTTAAATTAATTAAATTCGTCTCCTGGATAGATACCTTTATCGAAATATTATAAAATGTGATCATTCCACATCAAAATAGAGACTATGCATATTTATTTCATTTATCCTTTGAAGGACACACTGTTATCGCCCCTGATGTCAAAAGTGGCAATTCACGTTTGATATTAAAAGCATAATACATGTAGTAGCAATAAGCCCGTCGGATAATATTAAATGGAGTTTTCCTGCCTGAAATGGGCTTTCACAGTGCAATAACACAGTGTAATATAAATCTGTAGTGTAATAAATATGCAAATGAGCTCGCTACAATAGAGCTTCAAATTATGATGATGTGCTCATGCAATTGATATAATCTAACATTTATGTTAATTTAATATAATGATTATTTAACTCGTTGACTGATTTCATAAAAAACTCGGCATAGTTTCTTATGAAATCAGTAAACTCGTTTAATAAATATCATATTAAACCATCACTCGTGATTCATCACATTACTCTAAAAACGGCTGTGTTGTGAAATCATCACATCACTCTATTTATTCTCCCGATAGTACAAACTGGAATGCGGGAATGCAGGTTTAATCTTTATGTAAGTCAATTATTCAAGAGATAACGTCATTATGGTGTAACATGGGGAACGCTTGCTGTTTGAAAGATATATATTAAGGTCGAAATCGACAGAATGTAAATTTGATGCTGTCGGCGGTTGGGTTAGCCGCCCTTTGCAGACGCATGTGTGTTCGCGTTATCAGTATTATTTATGCTATAGTGAAACGAGGCTTAACACCACCCCCACCCCCTCGCCCCCCACCCCCCCGATAAATATATCGCAGTTGCATGGTTATTTTTGACCGGTGTGAATTTAGCACTAATCCATTAAGGACCCGTCCTACATGTACCCCTGATCATCATATTATTCAAACACAATTGCTTCCTAACTGTGATAGGATATATGTGTAACGTTATGTGAACTTTGCCGTGTTACTGTACTATATGGTTCATGGAGTGACCGGCTCGGCTATCTTCGTGTGTTCAAGCCATCAGCCAGTTTCACCTCTTGTGTCGTTTGACAAAGAACGGAAATACACTGATTACGATATGACATAATGTAGTTATCCGTACGTAGCAAAGTCTGTGGTGGGACGGGTCCTTAATCAGAATACCGGTATTTCAAAGTATTGTAAATAATTGCTCTCATTGTAGATCCTGATGATCCTATTAAAACCAGATATTAAACATGTTACATGCATGATTAACAACACAGCCGTTTTTACTGTTTTCTGTTATGTTTTCAGCGATGAAACGCAACAAGCGCACTCCAGTAAACATCTGCCAGCATTTCACCAACGAAAGAACCAGAAACACGCTGGACTACAATATATATGGCTGCCAACAAACGTCAATACAACTCTCCATCCGAATATCACAAAAGTAGGTCAGACTATGGACCTTGGGGGCCTTTTCACTAAGCTTCGTACGACTAAAATGTTCGCAGGTTCACAATTATGATAGTCGTTAAATTTCACATTAAGAATGTTTTATTGTAAGCAATTATTGGATTTACATTTATTGAGCATAATAATATTCAATAAATGTAAATCAATCAATTGAACTTTCCAGATGATCCTAAATTTGCGCTTTAATACTAACTTTTTAGTCGTACGAAGTTTAGTGAAACGGGCCCCGTTTCACTAAACTTCGTACGACTAAGAAGTTCGTAAGTGCGAAATTGGAAATTAGAATAACATTTTCACTGATAGGCGATGTTGATTATGTTTTAGTCGAAATTTGCGCCGGTTACTAGACGAAAAATGTGATATGCGATAGCTCTAAGTAGAGCAGAGTGGCATTTCGTCAGGAAACCGGTGCATTTTTCGACGTGAGACATTGCGCCGGTGCGGAGTGCAGCAACAGTGAGTATCCTTACTGACCAACACAGATGGCCCAAATCATTTTAAGTTCTCATTACGCATATACATTCAGAGACTCGCCGGTTACTAGACGCAAAATGCGTTCATGTGATAGCTGCACATATAGTTAGAGCTGAGTGGCATCTCGTCAGGAAAACGGTGTATCCGACGTGAAACGTTTTTCGCCGGCGCGGAGTGCACCAGCATTGCTTGTATTGTGCATTACTGAAAATGGACGCCAGCTGTCCATCTGTGTGTACATTGTAGATATTACTGACGGAATACGCTTTTACGCGTATGCAAATTTTGAGACATTTTCTTTTTTTCTATTTTTCTTATTTCTCATCGACAGTATACATTGTGACCACTCATTTGAACCGTCTCGCCGAGACGGTTCTAATGAGTGGTCACCACATATACAATGTACATCCGAACACTAAACATTATTCAACATTTTTCGCCATGTATCTTCAAGTTATTATTATTATGTAATGTGATGCATGTATTGGATATACCATCGCACTAGTTTGAGAACTGGGAAATAAATTTAAATGAAAATATTTCACAAGGATATGCCGGTTAAATTGTGTCTAGTTATACATGAATTTGTGTTGATTGAGGACCATCCTTAAGTAATGCGTAATGTATCTTTAATAAATTCGGACAACTCTTCCAGGATTGCAGGACTAACATTCTTCCAAGGATCTTCTTCGCCAATACCTAAGAGACTGTCTAATGACCACTCTGTGACACCACAACGCCAGAGCAGATTCATCCGTTTGTGTGCTCTGTACGTTTCATATTTATCACACTCAATCAAGAAATGGTGTACCGACTCTATTTCACCACAATCACATGTTGCATGTTGCATGTTGCATGTATTACATGTTGCATGGTCGGCCAGCAGTGGGTGGGGTATGTTGCCAAGAAAACAACATCAATATATTGCCAACAAACGCAAGAAACATGACGGCACGCCTTTTTGTGTCTCACCTTTGTATACTAGCTCTCTATGGTGGTTATATGAACAGGTATCGTTGTAAATTTGAGTCTTAAATCTGTGATATTCGCAAAATTATTGAGAGATTTTGGAAAGCGGTCTGTCTCTTGGTAAACAAGATGGCGAAAATAACATTACAGCGTCAATACTCATACGACGTCGTAGTAACGTTACCAAGAGTTACCTTCGCAACTAGACCCCCCTCCCTCCCCCCCCCCGTTCCCCAAATGCTGGATCCGCCCCTGAAATCTTAATTGAATAAACGTTCAAATGTTACAGCCTCCGTATCGGAATGTTTGTATGTTCGTATGTTCATGATTGCTATAAGCCGAAGTGCCAGCATTGCACGTTCCTGCGGATATTGACAGACACATGAGCACGATGCCGGAGCCCATCCACGGTGAGCTGTGAACGGCTCGCGGCCAGCAATTATAGTGTCGCCGATAGCTGGCAAGAAATATAATGGTCACGGCTAAGGTCTCACGGGACGGGGGTGGACGATTTTCTATATACTTCACTACCGACCCTGCAAGTTACACCAGTGTGTCTTGAAAAATAGATTCTTGAATATATAGAGGATATTCATATTTTGCAACGAATATGACATATATGTTCATCGAGTAGTGTGGAATGTCCATATTTCACTCGTGAAATATGGACATTTCACACCACGAGATGAACATATATGTCATATTCGTTGCATAAATATGAATATTCGATTTATTATATACCGCTCCATGGAAATTAGCAGTTGTAAGACTGTATACGGTAATGAATGTGTATTTGCAGCCTATTTGCAGTCCGGCACTGCAGGTGCGCGTTATGAATATAGATAGCGGAAGTAGGAAGTTGTTTATTTCATCGATGAGACTGATATATGACTTTTATTTACATCGTATAACTATGTATTTCATGGGTATGTATATAATACAGCTTGACTTTAGGAGGTTTGACTAGGTGTATTGTTTTTAGAGTATTCCACATTTGTACGAAACTGAATGTTAGCTCCTGTTGATTTTGACATCTTGGAAAATGGCTCATGCTATGCTGTCTCGCCGGTACGGTTTCGCGTCAGAATTTAAGGTATTATTTGTAGCGACAATTTGAGGTGGTTATGACCCCGCTTTGGAATCATTTTCAAGAAATGGTGTGGTGTTACAAATGATAGAACAAGTCATAACAAAGCCTCTGTGTCTCATATTTTCATGAAAATAATTCCAACAGTTTCAGCCGTGTTGAGCCAATCTTCCCTGAGATCATATATCTAACTACAAGTACATATATACATATTTAACAAATAATACTTCCACGGACTTGGCAGTTTTAACATAAACTGGTAGATCATTCCATATGTTGGCTCGAGAATAGACGATGGTTCATGTTAGGTTTTGGTAAATATAAACTGTTTTTTATCTGCTGACC
>CM055265.1:69933780-69961712 GCA_029237695.1 Conchocele bisecta | reverse complement strand
TATACGAAATTACATGGTGTGTCTCGTATGTTACAGCAGGTTCATACGGTGTCACGGATGGTGTCTCCGATATTCCAATATGTTCTCACGAAGCTGAAGGTTCTTAATTTGGTCTAGTCACTATAGTTAATACTTTCATATGCAGAGTTCATGACCGTGAACTGAAACGGATTTGGTCAAGGTTAAATCGAGGACAATACAGTCTATATAATTCCAGCACAAAAATATTTACACAATTCCCTAACATATGATTGGCCCGTAGCGGCAAGCCTCTGTCCAAAATTTATATCCCAGTAAACTCCCACGCCGAACTACTTTCCGTAACCGTGGGGCGCATTTAAAGTAATTCTTAAGAAAACGGAAAATAAACACATTTTCTTGATGAATTTATTTCAAATGCTGGAATTATAAGGAATGAATGGCCTTTTTGTGGAATTAATCGGGGATATAAACTTGGAAAAGTCGCGGGAATACTGGACGAAGCCTTCCGGCCTTCGTCCAGTATTCCCGCGACTTTTCCAAGTTTATACCCCGATAAATTCCACAAAAAAGGCCATTCATTCCTATATAATAGACTTGGAGACTATTAAAGGCAATAGGCACGGGCTGTTGTTCTTTATATCAGAGACATCATCTGAGACATTTCTGGCAAACTAAGCATTCATTCTCCATTACCCCACATATTGATTGGCATTATTATACATTTTATAGCAGACGTAAATGTCCACACTGATATCAGGGGCGATAACCGTGTTTCTTTAAAATGTCAACGGATATTACTATTTATACTCTGTAAAAAAAAAATTCCAAGTGGCTTTTGTGTGGTATAGACCTGGCACCAAGTCAGGTTATTCTAATTGCAGAGTTGAATAAATTTGTTTTCGATGTAAATATTCCGTTCTGATTTTGGGATCCTCCCCTAATTCAGCAGGTTAAATAAGGGTTCGATACCGTTGGCCCGCCTTAAATGACCTCATTGTTTACCCTAGTTTCTCGACCAATGAAAGAACAGCATTTCGTCTCAATTAATCGCATATTGCGACACTTTCGCCAATATCTATTAAATTAATAATTAAATGTTCAGCAGCTATATTTAGAACTGACTTTACGCCTTGTGTCATCAGTTCACGAGACGCAACTCATATTACCACCCACCCACGCACTCACTTCGTGTCACATCGCCAATCACATGCTAGTATAGCGATTCCAGGTTATTGTTTAGGGGCGGAGCATCGCGACTGGGCTGGCGCTCGCTACGAAATTAATTTATTAAAAATCCATTATATGAACTATAACTATAACTATTACTTAGCTGTTGATAGGCCGTTAAACACCAATCAATCAATCAATATGTTAACTAAATGTATTGTAGGGTTTAAGGACTGACAGTATAGAACACACACCTTTATTTTGAAGAGTAGACACTCAGAAGAACGGGGTCAGATACATGTTTTATCCCGTCAACACAGTGCGTATGTGCCGTGAAACACGGTGCCGTGAAACATCTTTGATATCCAGTCAATACAATTTTTGCATTTTACAGCCATTTGTAGGTGTTGACGGGATAAATAGAATAGTAGGTTAGTGCCGTGAATGGGAAAACATATCTGGCGCGGCACGGAAACGGGATGTGCTCGGCAGAGCCTCGGCCATCCCGTTTCCTGAGCCTTGCCAGATATTTTTTTCCCATTCACGGCACTAGCCTACTATTCTCTATCTATTTTCCTTATTTCTGAACCAAAGTACATGTTGTGACCACTCATTTGAACCGTCTCGGTGAGACGGTTCAAATGGTGGTCACTACATATACTTCTGATGAGAAATAAAGAAATTCTTGAGCATTGCCAGATATTTTTCCCATTCACGGCACTAACCTACTATTCTCTAGAAAAATATACTTTGCAATGTTTGTGAAATAGGCTACAGAAGCGGGCAAGGGCAGGCAAAAAATTCGGCTGAGCTTGAGCTAACTTGCTGATATGGTTAAACTTGTTATATCTGGTTTACTTTCATACGAAAGTGTGATAACAACAGTTTCGAACAAAAGGCATTTTATAATATTTCGTGGGCGTTTGCAGCCGTGATGCATTTTTGTGGGCGGTGCTTATTTTATAACGCGGGTGGTTACGGGTGTTCTCTTCGCGGTGCATTATTTTTGTAAGTTGACACTTACGCGTTTTCTCTCACAGATAACATATAATAGCTTGCAATGTAACAAATGTAAGTTTTGCAGTATCATGTAATGATTTAGAACAGTTTCTTTGATCTTATTGCTTAACCCTTTCAACCCTAAGGAACTGGAATGGACTGTGATATGCTAATGTTTCGACCAATCCAATGGTCACACAATGATTTTCAGATTCGTCCATTTATGAAAAGGGGGTGTTTTTGTTCTCAAAAATATTAAAATTACTTTCAAAAAGTGCAGATCCTGATGAGACGGCTCGGTACGAGCCGGCTCATCCGGATCTGCACTTTTTGCATAAACCGATATAGCGGGATTTCGGGTTCAAAGGGTTAAAATGTATTGTATGAGTATTACCTTATGTTACAAGCATTGTGTAAATAACATCTCCCATATTCGAATATACAGTGAAACCTCACTAAACCGGACACACTGGGATGTCCCCAGTGTGTCCGGTTTAAAGATGTTCCACTGTAAATCAGGCATATGACCATTATGATACGTATGTGCGTGTTTTGCAATCATGAACACACATTAACATCCCAGATAAATGGCCAACAAACCCATCAAAAATAGGATCACAGAATTTGTCTTGGTGTTCGGTTTAGAGAGGTTTCACTATACAATGGCAACTGTGCGTCATCATTTGTGTATGGCTATTGTATTGTACAGGGGCCCGTTTCACTAAACTTCGTACGACTAAAATGCTCGTAAGTGCAAATTTAGAATCGTCTGGAAATTTCAATTGATGGATATGGATTTACATTTATTGAGCATAGGCTGCATATGCTCAATAAATGTAATTCCAATAATTGTCTACAATAAATAATTTTACACTTACGAACATATTAGTCGTACGACGTTTAGTGAAACGGACCCCTGGTATATAAGTTTGTACAATTGGTGAGACGTAAATAAATATATAAAGTAAATAATGTATTATAATCGCTAGTATACGCCATTCCTTGTGCATGTCTAAATGCTCTTTTCCTACCGATCCGCGCCACAAATACTACCCCAAACACATCCTATTCCATAATAAGACGCTGTTATATGTATACCATTCCTTACAAGAGGGCAAATGTATAGAATAACTGTTATCGAACGGTCCCTTTTTACTCCGAGCTGCGCCACAATTACAATTCCCCAGGAATCCGTTTCACTAAACGTCGTACGATAAAAAATGTTTGTACGAAGATTTCTATGAATTTGATTTTCACATTAACGTGTTCCGCAAATACCACCATGTTGCACCTACGGGTTCATGTCATTAAATGTATCACATCCACGAAAGGTGTTCCAAAATCGGCTGTTACAACAAATGTTATTGTGGATTTCAATTTTGCACTTACGAACTGCTTAGTCTTAGCTGTTACATGAATACCATTCCTTACATCTTCACCTGTTGCACCGCGACGAGAAACTATTTAGTTTAAGTCAATAAATATTATTCTATATTCAACTTTTTGTATGTCGGAAGGCCCCTTTTCGCACCGATCCGCACCACAATTACCATTCCCCAGTGCTCTAACAAGGCGCTAATCTCCTACAACCCGCCGACAGCAACAGACGCCGTAATTTTATAGATCATATTTGTGAACCACAATGGCAATTAGCGGACAATTCTGTTTGCGACCAGTGTTACCCCAGATCAGGCTGCGCATCTGCGCAGTCTGATCTGGGGATACACTGGTCAGTATTACGTTGAGGAAGGTTCGATTATATTATATCTGCGTTAACTTGTATTGAGTGCGCAATATGCTCAAGAGCTACTACTACAACACTGTGAATAATGCCATTTTATCATCACGTGTCAGGGATTCTGACGTAAGCGATGCTTCCTAGTTGCGTGCACTGTCGCTAGCCAATACATTAACAGATACTTTCAAGGTGCATGATCACGTGGTTACAACAACAACAATGTCGCCCACTCCAAAGTAAATATTATTTGATATTTTCCTTAATATGTAACGAATTTTGATGAAATATGGCGCAGCAAACGCATCTTCATGAGCTGCATTTGGTGGTCCAGGGAGTTTGGCACAGACTGATGTCGTTTTTGCGTGTCGGAGACACGGAAATCGATTCTTCGCAAAAACGATATCAGTTTGGGCGAAAATACAGAGACCACCAATTACAGCTTAACAAGACGCGTTTGATGCGCCACATTTCATCAAAATCCGTTACTTAATAAGGACACTATAAAAGAATACGTACTTTGAATCGGTACTTGTTGTTGTTCTTGTTAGTACCACGTGATCATACACCTTGACTTTGCTTAAATTGTACATATAATCTGTTAGAAAATGTCACATTCCTGTCAATTCATAAACCAGTGTACGTTATTTCAAACGCAAATACCTTTTCTTTCTTTCCGATAAGCTTAGTATCACAAGTACATGTAATATATCACGTCCATCCATAGACAATTCCCTAATGGACTACGGGCATTTTCTTGCGCAACATTTTAAATGAGTTAACATGGTTAAGGAAATTACGTTTGCTGGCGTTTTATGTCTTCCAATTAGCTAAATGCTTTTATCTTTGGAAAATACGTACGTTTTACGGTATACATGTATTCCAAGTCCACCAATTTGATAAATTGAAATCTGAAAATTTCCAATTACCAATTGTGTAGACTATTAATTTCCTTGCTAGCGTTTGCATTTATATGTAAATGTGCGTTTCTTATATCTCTCGTTTGACACCGGTTTAGCGCGCAGGGGACATGGATTTTTTTTTATTAATTCGTTCCCACGAAATAACAATTCGGTCCCTTAATTTAACAATTCGTTTCCTCGAATTAGCAATTCGTTCCCATGAATTAACAATTCTTTACCTCGAATAAAAAATTCGTTCCCACGAAATGACAATTCGTAACCTCAATTTAACAATTCGTTCCCACGATATAACAATTCGTTCCCACGAATTAACAATTCGTTCCCGTGGGAACGAATTGTTATTTCGTGGGAACGAATGGTTAAATTGATGGAACGAATTGCTAATTCGTGAGAACGAATTGTTAATTCGTGGGAACGAATTGTTAAATTGAGGGAACGAATTTTTATTTCGTGGGAGCGAATTTTTATTTCGTGGGAACGAATTGTTATTTCGTGGGAACGAATTAATTAAAAATAGAATTCTACGTCCCCTGCGAGGCTCCGTAGTTTAGTTTGCGTAAACGCTGTAGTTTGCATAAATGTAAATGTGAAGTGAGACTAGAATACTGTCTGTTCTAGATTTTTCTGCCGACGAACGTTTAGCTATTAAACACATTATATTATTCTAAAAAAAATAGTTAAATGTAAATATGTTTCATCAATAACGAACAGCCACCCTCCCCAAATAGTTCTATTGTATGAAGTTCCATAA
The DNA here is from genome assembly GCA_029237695.1 of Conchocele bisecta. NCBI lineage: Eukaryota > Metazoa > Mollusca > Bivalvia > Lucinida > Thyasiridae > Conchocele > Conchocele bisecta. Next base: position 69,956,155 of record CM055265.1, on the reverse strand, counting down.
AGTATTGATTTTATTGCGAAACAGAAATAATTTCTCTATGGGAATTTAAAATGGGGCTAAATGGAGGAGGGTGAGGAGTAGGGTCGAAAATCGAAACAAAAATGGAAATCGACTCCGAAACCTATAACTTGGAAATGAGGTAACTAAGAAAACAAAAGTTAAATTTTAAAAATCGATCCGCAATTTCCAAGTTTATTTTTTTAAATCTAATTTAGCCCCCCTGTTAAATTCCGATTGGAATAAAATCAATATTTGATGCAATTCCATCGAATAAAACAAAGGGGATGGTGACGTTTTTGTTATTGATGAAAAAGTACATACATTTAAATATTTTTTAGAAATAATGTGTTTAATAGTCAAAAGTTCGACGGCAGAACAATGTGAAACATACGGAGCCCCGCACCGCAGGGGACGCAGATTTTTTTTTTGTTATTAATTCGTTAAATTGTTAAATTGAGGGAACAAATTAATTTAAAAAAAAGTGCATGTACCCTGCGGGGCTCCGTAGAAACAGACAGTAGTTGCAACAACACTACTGTCTGTTCCACGTTTTGCTGCCGACGAACTTTTGGCTATTAAACACATTAAATTTAAAAAATATTTAAAAGTAAGTACTTTTTTATCAATAACAAAAAAGTCACCCGCCCCAAACAAAATTATTTCATGAAATTCAATCAAATATTGATTTTATTGCGAAATATTTTCAAAACCTAACTTTTATTTTCTTAGTTACATCATTTGCAAGTTATCTCGCCCGTTTTCAGAGTCAATTTCCATTTTTTTTCTTTTTTTGATACTAAAGGATCAACAAACGTAAACATTTGGAAATTGACTCCCCATGTTAAATTCCCATAGGAAAATAGTTTTTTCGCAATAAAATCAATCATTTTTTTTAGGGAGGGTGACTTTTTTGTTATTGATGAAAAAGTACTTACTTTTAATTTTTTTTAGATTTAATGTGTTTAATGGCCAAATGTTCGTCGGCAGCAAAACGTGGAACAGACAGCGGGAGCATAATATACCCAAAGACTTATACATACGTCGCATGGGGGTCTGTGCTGTCCACCGTTCGTTAGTAAAAGACCCGCCATGCTTCCAGCCAACGGTATAGATTCTGGTCGTGTTGCACGACTGAGCTCATGTGCGTCACCAGCATTATTTGAAAAGGGGTTTCGACTTTCAACTATGAAGCAACTGCAATTTGTAAGGGGTCCGACGTCACGGATTGTCCTTGGCGTCATCAAAATTGCACTGCTGACGTTTACGTGTGTCCACGAGCTCCAATTAGTAATTCAATAAGCTCCAATGGCTACAAAACGCATCACTATTATTAAAACATCTGTAGCCTATTTCATCAACATTGCAAAGTATGCTTTAGCAGCAAAGTATACTTTGAGGGAGAAATTTTCAATTTTATGATAAATTTATTCATTTTTATTATACTGAATTGATTACATTATCACAGCCAATTTGGCTGTGATAATGTAATAAATTCAGTATAATAATTCTGCATACTTTTAATCATGAAATATATTCATTTGTTAGTTCTATATGAAATAATGCATTTCAGGAAAAATAAATGATTACTCCCTCAAAGTATACTTTGCTAGTAAAGTATACTTTGCAATGTTGATGAAATAGGCTACTGAACATGTTGTTTCTAGAAATTGACGTCAACTGCTCCGGTTTACGTGACTTGTTTATTTTTATCGCCAATTGCGAAAGTGGCGATCGCCAGCGGTTCGTATGAACCCATCGAATCTCCACTGACGACGCTGTTGGAGTGGAATACACCTATTTACACTGGCAAATATTACACTGCCACAATTCGCTCGTTACATGTGCTTGCATGACTGTGACTGGAGAAATTGAGCTAGATGTACAGTAAAACCTCTCTAAAACGGATACTGCGGCAAGACCGCGTCCGTTTGTTATATTTTGGTAGCTTTAACATTACTGTACTTATATTGGTAATGCCTGTTCATGATCGCAGTGAATACACATATGAATTTCAGCACTCATATACCAGAATTACAGTGGAACCTCTCTAAACCAGACACCCTGGGGCATCCCAGTGTGTCCGGTTTGGAGAGGTTCCATTGTACTGTACTTTGCGCCCAGTGTAGACCCTGGTCTACATGTACATCCACCCTATCTGATCATGGTCTGCCATTCAGCGAATGACAAACCCGGCATGATTCTAAAACAAAAGTATATCATATTGCATGATCAGACTTGAGATGTGTGCCAAAGATCGGAAACTAGACCTACCATAAATGAAGGGAGGATGGGGCAGTGGAAAAAGGGGGCTAACCCCATGAGAGAGTAGGCCCCAGTTTCCCACTGACCCCTTCAAATGTCAAAAGCCCATGTTCGCCAATAACAGTCATATATTCTTACACATCGACTCTATTGTTTGTCAGAGGTTGGTAAGCAATTTGAACACCTCTGTAGACAAACCTGGGCACGAAACAGTATACGTCAGACATCAAACACAAATAATAATGAGAAATATGTAAATGGGACACGTATACTCCCACTGGCAGCATGCGTACATGGATGTTGTTGATCGGCTGTCATAACTGTAGAGACAGTTCCTTTAATGTCAAATGCAACTTTCCTCTGAATACTAGCTAACGGTAGTCGGTAAGTTGATGTGTAAGTCAGTTACTGCCCTAAGTGAGGTCTTCATGTGTTTAAACAACCTACATATGCACATGCAGGGATTCCGCTGGGGAAAATAATAGAAAAATCGCCACTTCAAAAAAAAAATGAATTGGCGATTAAAAATTACAATTTTTTATTATTTTTTTTCGAAAATTGTAATTTTTATCGCCATTTTTTATCGCCGATTGTTTATTTTTATCGCCAATTGCGAAAGTGGCGATCGCCAGCGGAATCCCTGACTAGCGGCTAGGTGTTCCATGGGCACATGTAAGTTGTTCAAACACATGAACACATCAAATAGGGCAGTAACTATTACATACACATGCAGTAAACACGGTTCCATATGTCCTAGAAGCGGAGACACAAACACTACAGTCTGTTTCACGAAAGCTGTCGAAATCTTACGGCTATATTAACAATGCAAAACTGTATTTTTTTCGATAATATTTAGTTTTAGCAAAATTTAAGAATGAGCCTTCTTTGTATTTCGTGAAATTTGGTCAACTATTGATTTTATTGCGAAAAAACAATTTCCCCATGTTAAATCCCCATAGACATCTTCACAGAGTGAAGATGTCTATGGGTATTTAACATGGGGATTTTTTTTAGAATTTCAGAAATACTGGACCGATTTTCAAAATTTAACTTTTGTTTTCTTAGTAAGATCATTTCGAAGCTGTCTAGCCAGTTTTTTCGTTTTTTGACTCCTTTCCCCCATGTTAAATTCCCATAGACAAATCAATTTTTCGTAATAAAATCAATATTTGACCAACTTTCACGAAATAAAAAGAAGGCTCATTCTTAAATTTTGATAAAATTTAATATTATCGAACAAAATATTGTTTTTGTGGCCTTAACATTTGGGCAGGTTTCGTGAAACAGACAGTATATCTGTTCTTGTGTCACCGAAAAGTGAATGCCTTTCACTACAGTGACTGCAGGAACAAGCCAGGCAATTGATAATTTAACTGAACACCATTCCTTTTGTTTTCTTAGTAAGATCATTTCCAAGATGTCTAGCCAGGTTTCGGAGTCAATTTTTTTTCGTTTTTTGACTCCTTACCCCCATGTTAAATTCCCATAGACAAATCATTTTTCAGTAATAAAATCAATATTTGACCAACTTTCACGAAATAAAAAGAAGGCTCATTCTTAAATTTTGATAAAATTTAATATTATCGAAAAAAATAAATTGTTTTTTTCATTGTTTATATGGACGTAACATTTGGGCAGGTTTCGTGAAACAGACAGTATATCTGTTCTTGTTTCACCGACACGTGACTGCAGGAACAAGCCAGGCAATTGATCATTTAACTGAACACCATTCCTGGCAACATATAATGCACATGTAACTGTACATCAGTCCGGGCAATGAATCATTTGACTTTAAATCAGTCGAACCGTAAACAAGTCAGACAAAAGATAATTTGACCGTAAACCAGTACGATAATGGATAATGTGACTGTAAACCAGTCGGACAATGGAAGTGTGACCGCAAACCAGATAGGCAGTTGATATCTTCATTGTAAATAGTCCTGGTAAAGGATAATCTGACTGTAAGCCAGTCCGGGCAATGGATAATTGACTGTAAACCAGCCCGGGCAATGAAATAAATCTGACGTATATGACGGTAAACTAGTCAGACAATGAATAAAACCAGTCAGACAATAAATAATCTGACCGTAAGCCAGTCAGACGATGAATAATTTGACCGTAAACCAGTCAAGTCAGGTAGTGGGTACTCTGACCGTAAATAGTCCTGGTAAAGCATACTTAGAATAAATCAGTTTCAGCAATGGACAATTTGACAGTAAATCGGTCAGGAATAGGATACCTTGACTACATGTAAACCAGCAGGCCGTTTCACTAAACTTCGTACGATTAAAATGTTCGTGAGTGCAAAATTATGATAGTCTGTAAATTTCACATTAACGACTTTTTCTTGTGAACAATTATTGATTTTACATTTATTGAGCATAGGCTGCATGTGCGTTTCATCGCGTTTGTATCACTGACCATGCGCAGTGAAAATAAAACGGGGAAACACAGATAAGCCACAAAATACTTTTCTGGACCAGTTGCTCAAAAACTCTGTTAACTTAACGGACTGTTAGATCCTTACAGTGTTAAGGATTTAACAGTCCGTTAAGCTAACTGAGGTTTTGAGCAACCGGGCCCTGGCAAACGTACATATGGTGCAAACGTGAGCCAAACGCTGGTCAAACCAAAACGCCATGTGTACACACGGAACAAAAACACCGAAGCTAACATAACAGACGTCGGTAAAGACGTCGTAGTCGCACGACACGCAAGTGGGCGTGTCCTGACACTGCGCATGTGTCTTACAGTCCAATGAGTTAAGCACAGTTTCGTTGATAATAATTCATAAAGAAAGACGGCTGCCAATCGAGTTCATGCCTCAGCATGGACACGGCGGATAAATAACACATTTGAGTGAACCAGTCGTAGTCGAACGACACGCAGGTGGCCGTTTCCTGACACTCCGTCTGACAGTAGTCCACGGAGGCGACGCCGAAAGCGTCAACCGTGGCGAGAATGTAGCCATATAAATACCAGCCCTCCGTCTGCGTGTAGTCAGTGCCGTACGTCGCACATCCTGCAACGAAATAAATACAGTATACCATATATCATTATTATTATACATAACGTATGCACGTTTCCCATTGATACACGGAACGCAAGCCGCCAATATATTTTTCCATATCGACGTCTCGTGAGTTCATATTGGTCAGTGCCGGAACTATGTTTCACCTCGTACAATACGAGGTGCAGTCATAGGGAATAGTAGGTTAGTGCCGTGAATGGGAAACATATCTGGCAAGGCTCAATACTTTCTTTATTTCTCATCAGAAGTATATGTAGTGACCACCATTTGAACCGTCTCTGCCGAGCACATCCCGTTTCCTTGCCGCGCCAGATATTTTTTCCCATTCACGGCACTAACCTACTATTCTATTTATCCCGTCAACACCTACAAATGGCTGTAAAATGCAAAAATAGCATTGACTGGATATCAAAAATGTTTCACGGCACCGTGTTTCACGGCACATACGCACTGTGTTGACGGATAAATAAAGTTCTAGGACTTTGCTGAAATCTGAAGAACCATTTGGTCAAATCGGTGAGTAGCATAGAGGGAGTCAAAATGATACCAGCAAACATTGTGTCGTTATTGAGCGGTATTGTAGCTCACACCACCAACAAAAGGTTGGTGGTGGTATTGAATGAGAACAAGTGGTCTTGTAGTCCCAATAAGATTGGAGATTGATATTTTTGAAAAAAAAGTATAAAGGTAGTCAAAATGATACCCGCTCTATAATCTATAGAAAAACGAGGAAAACACCTCTAAAAAAATATATTTCAAGTAAGAGACGGCGCGTCCGCGCGTGATAGTTTATATTCCAACACCGCATTTTCCTCCTCCAATATAGCTTATTTATTCCGTAGATCAGCAACTAATTCTACCAGCTCTAGTCTACCACGTTCACCTTTAGCCACCTGGCAGCGCAGTTGCTTATGTCTACAAAGAGTCTGGGCACTAACGAATTTACAAGGGCATCTGGGGAATTGCCATTATGGGGCGGCACAAGTATCTTTCTTTGCTAGATGCCTTCGCAGGTTGGCTGGTCGTGCAAAAGTTTTACAACATGTAACACACTCCATTTATACATAAAGAAAGGTATGTTCAATTGGGTTGTATTATCGATTATTTTCCGATAAATATGACAACTGTTACAACCTTATGTAATTGTGACACCCAATTGAACAGATAAATCTCATAGGTTATATACCAAAGTATATATACCAAAATATACTGATATAAAAAAATTCCTACCACAATTAATCAGGTTCAGATTGAAACGTTGAGAGCCGAGGCTAAATCTCTTGGCATTGTCTATATCAACCGTCTGCGCGTTCCTGGGTTAAATAAGCTGATAAACGCCACAAAGAATGAGGCGTTTACACGTCGAGTAGGTAGGGCATACTCCAGAGGTGCCTTCACAAATGCCGTCTTGGGGTCTCAGGAGTTAACCACTCATATAGGAAAACGACTACAAGTAGAGAATATAATTGAACTGAGAACGGTCGCCCTGTCGGCTTCACCCGCCGTAGTTAAACCAAAGCATAAACTTAAAACCGCCCTCCTACACGCGATAGCTGACGAGGGCGAGGCTGTTCTAGGGGTTAGATACGAAGAGATGGAGAAAGTCGAGCAGGGTAGACGCACGTTCACGTTCTCATTTAGGACGCACGTAGAAAAGGAAATACCTAATAGGATAGTAGGGAAATTAACTTCTCATCTGACAACAAACTTCCACCTAATATATTCGTACTCCGACAAACTACAACACATTGAGGAAAAAGATTACCGAGGTCGGGCAAAGACGATAATATTTAATAAGAATCTTGTGGGGAGTAGGTGGATGGACTCCTTAGGTGAAGTAGAGAAATGGGCGAAAGATAACGAGAGAAAGCGGATGGATATAGATAAAGTCGAGAGACCCAACACAAAATGGACGTTCGTGAGGTGGGAGCAGGTTTTTATAAAACTAGTGCAGGGAACACGAGGAGTAGATCTCGGGCTGACTTCCAAACACGCGGCTGGTGGACCTCTCCCAGACTGGTTGAGGAATAAGAAAGGTATGTACTCGTTAGACAAATGCAATGATGAGCTGTGTCTATTCAGGTGCCTGGCCATTCACGGCGGGGCGCGAGCAGACAAGTGTACCGCCCAAGCCGGAGAGATGAGTGCTACGTATTTCGGTAAGAGAGAGCATGGGCCTATTCCGCTAGACGAGCCGAAAAAGGTTGAGGAGAGGTTTAAGGTGGGTATAGAAGTATATCAGCCAACCGAGAAAGGAATCTGGTGGTTGAGGAAGGCCCCAGCACACTATGAGGAGGTAGGTACGAAGCATATGACGATAGGCATCTACAAAAACCACGCGTTCCTGATAACCAACCTAAAAGGTCTGTCGAAAAAGTACGCCTGCAACACTTGCAAACAGAGGTTCACGAAGGCTAGTAACGTTACTCGGCACGGACCCAAGTGCATGAAGGGCGAGACACACGCCGTATGCGAAGGGAAAGTTCTCGAGCGCCTTCGCTCCGCGTTCGAGAAGGCCTTCTACCCAAAGAGCTCTGGAAGCCTAGGGGCACTTGATTGGATGGCCTCTGTTGAGAGTGAGGAGAACGTGCACATCCACCACGAGCAGTGTGGGCACGGCGGGGAGACGTGGATCTGTGGATCTCCAGTAGATGGATACTGCAAGGAAAATAACACGGTGTACCAGTATCACGGGTGTTTCTGACACGGTTGTCCGAAACATCAACCGGCGAGATCCCACGAGTTTCGCACCAGCAACAAGCGGGATAAAGAGATCCGTAACGCAGGATTTAACCTAGTGATAATGTGGGAGTGTAAGTATAACAGAACCGGCGCTAAGATTAAGACAGGATGTCCCACCACACTGTACCCGTACCAGTGCTGGTATCCCGGGAAAAGCTGGATCCGGACCGAAGACTGGCCAGATGTACGCCCCAGAGAAAGAGACGTACGAGATGTTACAGGGAGCTCTAGTCGGAGGACCGTCTATCGTGTTCACCAGATACGCCGAGGCAGGTGTTTCTAAGATACGCCCAAACAGTAAGGGTGAAGGGAAACCGTGTCACGCATCAACAAAGAGATGCCGTGCGGTAAGGAAACTATGCACCACAATAAGACACCCCATAACCAAAATATCAAGTTCTGCCAACGGGTACACAGGGGAAGCGATTACTGGTTCTGGTTCGCCGAGGTGGATATAGAAGTCCCCGAGAGCCTGAGAGAAAAGTTTGAAGAGATGTAGTTGAAGAGGAAGAGGTTCCAGACACATGCTCCAGTATCTGAAAAGCACAGGCAGGAATCGAGGAGACGGAAAAAAAGATGCTGTTGTACGCCCCACTGTTGAAGTGCTATCTGGAGCACGGGCTAGTGATAACAGGCCTCCACATGATGCTAGACTACGAAGCTGGAAAACCCTTCGCGTGGTTTGTCGAAGAGGTGACTGCGGCTAGGAGGACCGGAGACGTAGATGAATCGAAGAAGCCGGTAGCTGAAATAATGAAGTTTGTTGGTAATTCGTGTTGTGGTAAGATGATTGAGGCACCAGAGAGACACCTTAACACTACATACACTAACAGTGAGAGCTGTGTGGATAAAGCACTACGCTCAGCGTTCTTCGAAGATCTGGAAGAGATCGGAGACGCGTATGAGATATCTAGTAGGAAGGCTAAGTGTGCTGTTAAGGGACCGTTCCACTGTGGGATAGCCGTGTACAAACTAGCCAAGCTGAGAATGTTAGAGTTCTATTACGACTTCCGAGACAATTACGTATCGAGAAAGGACTTTGAACTAATTCAGATGGATACGGACAGCATGTACATAGGTGTGAGTGCTAAGCCGGATAGTACAGCTAACGATGAAAGCCTAGACGCGCTGGTGATGCCTAGACAACGTGTTACATACGAGAAAGTGGCTCGCATGGGACCAATGGAGTAACAGGGAACCTGGGCTGTTCAAGATGGAGTTCCAATGAGATAGAGCTATAGCGCTATCCAGTAAGTGTTACTTCGTAGAAAAGCTGGCTGAGAGCGAATAGTCCAAGTGGCATCCGGCCAGGCACCAACAACGCGCGCTGGCCGCACAACCCACCAGACTTGAAACCCCGGGCGCATTGAAGCATTCCTTTAAGGGAATGAGTAAGAGAACCAACAGCGTGAGTTGGGATAGATATAAGAACGCGTTGGAAGGCCATAGAGACGTGGCTAAAAATATAGGGTTCCGTATGAACGGTGGAGTAATGAAAACATACACCCAGAGTAAACTGGGGTTGTCGGCGTACTACGACAAGAGAAGAGTGATGGAAGATGGTATACACACCGAGCCTATAGATAGGTAAACAAAAAAAAAGAAGTCTGAAAAAAGGGGAGAATACCAAAGACTCTGACGAGAGCCTGACCGACTATGACGACGGACGATCTGGGGGTAGCTGGGTGTCAGAAGGCACCGCAAGAAGTTCTTCGCGAACAAACCCGCGCGATGGACCATCATCCAAATAATAGAGCACGGGCTCATCGGGTTTGGTAATAGATCGATCCAGATGATATACATTGAGAGACCACACGGGATCAGTCGCGCGGCGGCGACCACTTTCGAGCTCTCCTGGTTGATAGAGGTATCGGACGTCATCCGCTAAACCAACGGGTCGCCCGAGCGAGACGGCGGATGGTTTATGCGACACCTTTTTAGACTTCATGGCATCTACGGGCTTCTTACCGATCAATCTGGTCACCTCGCCGTTCAGTGCAGAGACCACGGAGGGCAGCCTGGTCACCCACCACTCGGTCGATCGTGGACGAGGGTCTGCAAGCTCTTTGGCATATTGGTGACCGTACAGTCTCTCAGCCAGGGTTCGATTGAACCGCTTCACGATCCCCTGGTCCCGGTGGGGATGTCGACGCGGCCGCGTCTAACAGAAACGTCGTGTTTAGCCAATAGATGAGAGACCGCCGTCATGAACTCTCGGCCGGGATCGACCTGGAGAAGATTCGGCCAATTGAGAGGACTCCTCTTATATGTTCGGGAAAGAGCCTCGGCCACCTCCTTAGACTTCTTAGTGGCCAGCGGCTCAGCCCCCTTATACCGACTCGCTACGTCAACGATTGTCAGTGCGTACTTGTACGTCTTGCGACCGACGCGATCGTGAGGGAGAAACAGGAGGTCAGCTTGGTGGACTTCGTTTGGCACCGGCACGTCGAATTTCGGCCGCGGAATATTGTGAGGCGCGGGAAAATAGATCTGCCAGAGGGCCTGCTTCTTGAGCTATTCCTTGGCGGCGTTTTCGGAAACCTTGGTCGCCGCCGTGAGGTTCTTGATGGCCGCGAGTCCCTTCCAGTAGCCGCGAGGGCTGTAGTATGTGTTCGCTAGCTTGCGCGCTAGGCGAACCGATAGTTTGGTATTAAGATTGCGCGTGTCCATCGTATGCGAGGTATTCTAGTAGGTCGAACATTCTCCAACATGTCCTCGCCAGATCGTTCGACAACTGCACCGTCAATAATAAACCGTTGTTGGAAGTTTCGCTGCAGCTGCCGGTTAAGTTCCCTCAATTCACGAATTGGAACAGGAGCGGGAACTCGGAGGAATCTAACTCAGAGGAATCTAACTCGGAGGAATCCAATATCCGTTTTGCGAAAAGGGTGGCCGCTTTTTCGTCCTCGCGCCACGTCTCTAGAGAGTCTTGGGCCAGACTGATCAGACCCTTTGCGCCAGCTAAACAGTATTTAAGGGCCGTGTAGCCTACATCGAGCAGAGCAAAATAAATCTCGTCTACTAACATCGTTCTATATATATATATATTATTTAAAAAAGTTTTTTTTAAATAAATATTGCTTTTGCTTATTACTTTTGCTTATTGCTTTTCCAATATAGTAGCTGATGAGACCCGTCGCAACCATCCCCACGACGATGAACGCGATCTCGCGGTCTTTTTGGGCCTCTGACGGTACATAGAAATCTGAAAGTTGGGGCTCGGGATCCAGCGGCGTAGACTTTTCTGCGGATATGCCAGCGCGCACTCGCGGTTGGCTTCTTTAACGTTCCGGAAAGTTTGCGCGGCGTGATTCTCGCGGCGAAGCTCTTCGTTGACCCAGTCCAGATGGGCGGTTCGTTTTTTCGACCATGCTGCGTCTGCGCTCTTGAGTTGTTCTGCAGCTAAATCGTGACGCTTGCGCTCCTCATCCGCGTCCGATTTTCCTATTAACGAGAATAAATAGTTGCTACCGGCTACATTCAAGGTCGCTAGCCCTACGTCTCTCACAGTCATGTCCAATTTGGGAGCGGGCCCGCCGAAGGCCATCTTTGATAGTCGAGCAAACCCGATACTGAGACCCGATATCACCACGGCGTGATAAATCGCATTCACTATCATTTTACCATCGTTTTCAGCCATTATATATAGTGATTATTGCATATAAAATGGATCGCGATCAATGTTTAAATGGGGCACAATCGGTTTCGTAACTTTCTTTGGAACCGCCTCCAACTGCACCGGTGCGGTTGGGGGCTGTTTCGAAAGGTAGTTCCGCACACACAGGGTGCCCACAACTGCCAGACCACCACCAACAACCCATGGGATGATCCAGGTAGGAGCTACAGCAATCGGGGATTGCACCGACAGTTCCTGCGGAGGTTGAAACCCCAACTGCACAGGTGCGGTTGTAGCTGTCTTCGGATGTTTTGCTGTCTCTGTCCCCAACTCCAATTTTGATTGGGGCTCCAGCTCAGGAGCGGCTGGAACAAATAACGACTGTTTGGCCTCTCGAAGCTCGGCGAGTATTTTATCTTGTTTAGCTTTTCGGGTGGCAGCCGCTGCCCGCCCAGCTGCCTGTCTTTTTGGGTTTTTATGTCGTGCAACCGGAGCTTGCTCCTGTGGAGTTTGTTCCTGTGGAGCTTGCTCCCCCAACGTGCTCTGGTTCAACAGTGTTGAAGTTGGAAGTGCAATCGCGGATTGCTGCTCCGTCACTCTCGCAGGTGCTTGTCGCTCCTGGTCCAACATGCTCGGGAGCGGAGTTGGGTGTGCGTCTTGTGTCATCATCATTTTCTGAGCTTATAGTTCGTGGGCATATATCTCCAAATTGACAGTGCTTAGCCGTGGTCAACGCGGTTGTCAGCGGAGCTAAGTACATTCCAAACTTGTGATAAATTGAGCAGCAGGCTGTTCTAAGAGTGTGTCCTACAAAATGGTCTGTCTCTAGCACGCCAATCAACCCCGCGGTGTCAGATATAGGAAGAAGTATACTAACAGCGGTAGTGTATAAATGAATAGCCGCCGATTCAAGAGTTTTCGTCATCTCTGCACCTAACCTAGATTCGTATCGCGCATACATTTTATTGACCTCCGCATCTTGTCCACCTGACAAACTGAGAGACGCCTATCAAGATAATGCTCCGACTGCCCCCCAGCAACCAGCGCAGCTAGCCGCTCGCGTCGCGCCGCGTTTTCATTTTCTTTCATCCAACAGTGTTAGGCAGATACCGTATCGGCAGTCGTGCCGGCAGGTGTTCCTACAGTTTCGGTCGTGTCGGCAGTCGTACCGACAGTCAGCACGAGTGTTTCTTCCATTAGCTGATCGAGAATTTCGTCGCAGTTCATTGTATTTTTAATAATTTTTACTATTCTGAATAGCCTCATAAGTCTAACATATTGCCAAGCGCACCACCCGATACTTATGATCACCGTTATGCTCGAAACAAAGCAGTAATTGCTAAACAATTATTAAGCGGAGCAACAAATTATTAACATTGTTCAGCATTTGTTAAGCATTGTTCAGCATTTGTTCAACATTTGTTCAGCATTTATTCAGCATTGTTAACCATTGTTCAGCATTGTTAAGCATTTGTTAAGCATTGTTAAGCATTGTTAAGTATTTGTTAAGCATTGTTCAGCATTGTTAATCATTTGCTCAGCATTTGTTAAGTATTTGTTAAGCATTGCTCAGCAGTTAATAACGAACGTTAAGCAATTGCTTATTACTTTGTAAGCAGTTGGTTGATCAGTCTTTAACAGAAGCTTGGCGTGCTTAGTTTCCGAAAGCATCTGTCGAACATCCAGGCGCTCCTCGCGCGTTGGGATAACGTCGTTCTCTCGAAGACAGTCATCGAATGAGTCTCGGTCCTTGCAGTGAAAGAGGGCGACCCATTTCGTTTGCTCGCGCAGATCCATGAGGACGGCGTTGTACTTCTGAGTGGAGATCCATACGCTTTACCCCGCATGGCGGCCAGAAAATGCGAGCTCAGAGAGCATGTCCTTCTTTTTGGTCATCGCCGCCTTGGCCGAGCAGTCGTCAATCACATATAGGGTGGACTCACCCTGGAATATTTGGTAGAAGCCGCGCAACCAATCGTGAAGCCTGCCACCTGGGTCAACGACGTATACCTCCGGGTTGGCCCATATCCACGGGCGCCGCTGATAAGAATCGTTGTGCCGCACAGTGGAACACAGGATCACAATGTGACGAAAAGCATCGCGGTAGGACCCCTCGAGCAAGTCGAGGATGAAAACCGTTTTTCAGCATCCCGTCTGCCCACATATTATGGCAGAGTGGGCATCACAAACTTTATTTGATGTAAAACCACAAACTTTGTTTGAAGGTTTTATATCTTTAGATTCAGTAGAGTGCTGAGACGTATCGGCCATCTGCGATGTTGAGTTGTGCGTCTGTGATTATATATAAGTACACGTTCAATGGCCCAGCTCCATCCGCCTCTTTGGTTATCTGGATCGTCACACCCTCGCTAGCGTTCTCAACTTGTCGTCCACTACCGTGCATTTGGTCGTCGTCGCTGGCTCGCATGTCTAGCCATAGCGCGTACTTGGAAGTCAGGCACTCCGCGAGGGAGACGTCCGAGAGCTGCAGGTCTTTGGCAACCACGGCAACCTCCGGGGAGCGCTTAGACCCGGCAGCAAACTGCTTTCTGGCTTCGTCCCACAGCTGGTGCGCGCGAAGGCCCTGTCTGTAGAGTTGATTCGGGACTCCCTCGATTGTCACCTCTACCTTTGTGATATTGGGGTTATAACATTTGTCGGTTTTTCTAACCCCGAGCGCGAACCGACCCTCCTCGAACAGCATCAGTATACCTTTCATCGAGCGGGCGGGTACGTTGACATTAATATTCCACAATGTGTCACTTTTTTCTTTCGTCATCTTGCGGTGACGAAGAACTCGGTCGTAAAGTATAGCAACGCGCCCAGCGTACTGGGTTCTGATCAATCGCGTCAGTTCGGGCATCGTGACCATGTCGTACTCCAGCGAAACGTTGTCGATCGTATACGTCGATGTCATGTCAGTGGCTATGAGAACTCGGCCGTAGTCGTTGAACGTTAGTTCGTATTCGAGGCGGTCAGCCAAAGCGCTCTGATAGTAGGGCATGTGACTCTCCAGCAACTCAAAGTCGAGCGGGATGTAGAAGCGGTTGCCGTAAGCGGCCGCGATCGCGTTGTCACTCGCATTGTTATCTGCCTTGTCACCTGCCCCGATTCAAAGTCTGGTTACGTTCCTATTTCGGCTAGTGTCAATACCCGGATAAACTGCATTTTCGCGCTCTTGCGCCGTCTTCCACAGGTCCTGATAACAATTGGTAGACGTCACTGTCGTCGATCGACACCACCTCATTACCAGAAATCGTTATCGTGGTCTTCTTGACGATGGCACGACCCAGGTTCTGAACGACGGTTCGGTCCGCGTCTGTCGACGTCAGCGAAATAGTGAAAGCGAGGCGAACAGTCCCCGGCACAATGACGTCGCTAGCTCCGAGGTTGGGAAAGCGGGCCAAGAGCTGCTGGTTCTGGTCGATCGTCGATGGGTTGTTTGTAATAACGACGCTCTGTCTCACGCCTTTCGCCCCGAGGGGCTCCCGCAGTCTGCGGTATGGATTGAGTTTGCGACAGTATTGACTCGAAGACATATTTTAAGTGAAACTAAATACTCTATTAAACCCGTATTGTTTTTTCTTTAATACATCGTTAACAATGGCTGGTTACGATATTGGCATGGACGAATTCGGCAGAGACGATTTCCGCGATGACGATGACCTCGATGATGACATCGGTGCTGACATCGATGATGATAACGAAACGCCCTTCATAGAGACTCCAGCCGGCGAGGAAATAGGTGGCGCTACCAACACCAGTAGTCTAAGTCAGGAATTAGTCAAGTCATCTGTAGACGAGTACTACAACAGTTTGGCAGAACAAGGTATGGTCCCATCTGTCGGCCGCGACTACTCCAAGTTCGAAATGGATCTGAAGGGTAGGTTGCGACTAAAAGCATCAAATATCCCGATCGTCAACATGAGGACCGGAAAACCCCTCTCACTGAGCACCATTGCCGGAAACCGGGGGCGGTGGCCAAATCGTAAAGGACGAACTCGGTATTCACGGATTGGAAACGTGTAAAAACAATGATGCCGGCCCGTGCTGTAGGGACTCTACAGTCTATCGACGAAACGATGGCGAAGACGGCCGCCGAAATAGAAACTGTCGAGCTCAGCGAGGTCCCTCAAGTAGCCACCGACGCTATTCGCACAATGGAGCTGCGAAAGCCAGATAGATGGAATACTCAGCACGATGGATGACCCCCCGTTACCTCTTCGCGAACTCCGGGGCCTCGATAGGGCTATGCAAACAGTCCGGGGTGAATTGGTCCATAACCTCTCCAAACTCACGGCGCTGGATGAACATATCGCGCTAGAAGAAAAAAAAATTGGGGAAGTCCGTGATGATAGAGAATCTACCGAGCGTATCACCGAACGCCTGCGGTCTTTGCGGGATGAAAGAGCAGCTCGCTTGGAGGCTGCATCGGCTTGCCGTGAGGCTCTCCGCGCCCAAATAAATCGGATCCGCGAAACAATCTCGAGGGTTCTGCACGAGGAGACGACACTCGGTGAGCGTCTTCGCACTCTGTTCAGAGAGCAGGGTGTCACAATAGTAAGCATCCTCACAGCTTTCGGTATGACTATATCGACCCTAGTTCTAGCTTTCACTGGCGGTGCGGCGGCTGCACCCGCGCCAGCACCAGCGCCAGCACGCGCCAGCACCCGCGCCAGCACCCGCACCATCCGGAGTGGGATCCAAGGAGTGGGTAAAAAAGCATCTGAAAGCCCTCGCCAGTCTCCTGGCTAAATTAGCCGGAAAGGCGGCTGCCGCGCTGCCTGGGCTGATTGGGGGTCTCGTCTCCTACTTGTTATCTATATTATCAAAAACGGCCGGATGGCTCGCCGAGAATGCTTAGGCTCTAATCGTGGCGATCGCCGGTATCCTACTTTTAGCCGCCTGAGAGTTCCTAAAACCAAAGCGCGAATAGTCCGATCACCACGAGGGCGACGGCGAGCCCTAATTTCTCCTCCTCGTGGGTTGTGACACTAGTTCCTAAGGAACTGGTGGAACTTGATGAGACACTAGTTCCCGCTCCTGTTCCAATTCTTCCAATCGCGATTGGATTGTGGGAACTAGATGGTGCATCCAATTCGTGAATTGGGGGTACTGGGGTGGGTGCTTGCGGTTTTATGAAATCGGTTCCACTTCCAACCTCAACACTGTTGAACCCGAGCATGTTGGGGGGTGGGGGGGGGGTGGGGTGCGCTTGATGATATCCGCGTTCACGTTCCCGTTGTGGCCGATTTTTTGATTGACGGTGGCAATTACGATCTGATTATTGTAACCGTCAACCGGGTCGTCTCATAGTATCATATTGCTCGGCGCCATATAAAGACCTATTCCAAATACATAGTCTACTGGGGTGCTGGCATTCTGCAAAACGTCTTGATAATTTTCTGGATCACCTTCTCCAGGTCCACCTTAGCTGAGATGGCGTCCTCTACAAGTGCCACTAATTGTTATAGCGCGTCAAACGCCGTTCCCGTGTCCAGTATAGAACTGCGCGTTTGCTTCTGTGCGCCGAGGATGGCCCAGACGTATGTGCGAATGGATTCGTTGAGGCGGGTAACACCGGCCTGCGTAAACCCTAGACCGTCGTCCAATATAAAGGTTTCTATACCCTTCTGCACGTTTCTGTCTTGTAAAATATACTGTACGTGAGCCTTTGATGGTGATAACCATGTACAGTATTTGGAATCGCACGTGTGCCCTCTAGCCACTTTAGCCCCGAATGTCATTTTGGAGGTATTAAAATTGTTTTCCGTCCAATTTACCGTGTTTCTGAATGGTGGTGGTGCTGTGTAACTCGGAGTATAACCCCTGTCCCGTGCTCTAGACCCTTAAGATCAACGGTGCCCAGGCTGTTGCTGTTCGGGTATACTTTCTGTCTCCAATCCGAATCTTTTGAAACGTTATATTGGTCACATATCCGTTCGAACGCCTTACGGTTGTATGTGTTTTAAATGGGATTCCAGCCGTCGTCTTGAGGTAGTGGAGTACCTACTTCTTTTGAGAATCCTCATAATAGTATAATACATATGAAAGTTGTAGACGCTACTGCTCAGCATGCTGTTCCTGTATTTTATGTGCTCTCTGAAAGAGACGCCACACCCGGTTGTGGCACACCACACTGCAAACTTTAGTTGGTTCTGCCAGAACTGCATAGGGTTGTTGTTCCAGTTTGTTATGACATCCTGTGCAATGGTTTTAGGAAGTCTGTACTTTTCAAACATGTTAGGGAAATTGGTTTTGAAACCCAGGCCCAAACTGGCTCTTATTTGGGGGTGCACAAGCCCACCAATGGTGTTCTTTTGAGTGTATACACCTCCGACCAAGTACTTTGCATTATAATTAAAGCCAAATGCCTTGGTATCCATTGAAATATATTATTATGTTTGCTACTATCACTAATGTTCAAAAATAGAGTTGTGAACTTCAAAAGTCAATCGACAACTGCTGCGGAAAACGCCGGGTAGGCCTCAGATCAATCACCTTCACGGTTGGGCGGGAGAATGTGGGGAAGAGCGAAGGGTTTGGCTATGTGAAGGATGGACGCCCAGTATGTGTAAAGCTGTCTCCCGGACTGTGGAGTTTTAGACAGCTCAAAGATTGTGTCACCTCAGAGCTTGACGGTAGAGCCAACCTCACAATCTCGAAGGCTATCGGGCTCGCAACAATGACCATCGGCCTTCACGAAAACTCTCAGGGTGCACCTTGATCGGGTGAACACATCGTACAACACGGTAGACGGATCCACCAGCACATTACTGAAAACCGTGCAAGCCAGTGATTGTTTCTTTGGGGAGACTGTGACCTTAGACTTCACACACCCCGAGATAAAAGTTTTGGAATCGGGACATATCCAAGAATTTACGGTCTCTATTATTGATGATCAAGCGAGAGAGTTAAAAACTATTACCCGATTTCGGTCGTCCTAGAAATTTCAAATTAATTCAAAGAATTAAACTCATGTTCGTAATATAATTTATAACAACCAACATTATGAGTATATACCAGGTAGTTCTTCCAATTTATTGACAGATATAAATTCAAAGAATCCGAGTAACAATGATGTTCCCGACGGATCCAATCTCACAGGTGATTTTCCAACTACCGGAAAAACAAAGGCATTGATCAATACGACTATATCGGAGGCCACAAACGCGATTCGCAGGCGTATCGCACAGCTTAGAGTAGACGTCCTGACGGCGACTGCACAAGTTCGCGAAGAGACACATACAGGACTTAAGGATCTCGGCGGAAAAATTATCCAAGTTAGGAAAGCGGATCATGCAGCACTTACTGAACTAGGCGGGAAAATAACCGAATTTCGGGAAGAGGCCCATACAGAGTTTATGGAAGTTTCCGATAAACTGAAACGTGTTCGTAGAGCCACGAACAAAGCACTTGAGGAGACCTCTGAAATGCTTCGTGTTGAGGCCCATACCGCTATCGCGCAGCTTGCCACATGGTTGGAAACATCTGTAGAGCAGTTTAATTTATTACGCCGCAGAAAACCCCTCATCACAGTTTGGGCTGAGAAGCGGGGCCCATTGAATTAGGCGATCTATGAATATTCGTTCGGCGCCAAAGCGAGCAATAGATATGGGGGATACGCCATGGCAGCGTCCGGTACGGTTCTACGAATGGCGGTCTGCTCGGTTAATTTTAATGGTAAATCTGTGGGCGCGGTCACCGTAAATCTCGTACTGGATGGGGAAGAACGGGCGGTTGGAGTCACTAAGCTCGCTGGACAGAGTTCATCGGGGGTTTTGTTCGCCGGTGACGATCCAATTAGACATTCCGAAGGTAGTGTTATTAACTTTGTTACGAAAATCGCTGAACCAGCGAGTTCTTCAACTATTGTAACATTGTTAATTGAACTTGATTTATGACGAGTGAACATTTAATACCGTTGAACGTACAACCAAAACCTGCCGATCCTGTTTCAACAGCCAATACCAACAATGTTGGACACTTGGGGGATATGACCCCGTCAAACTTCAGGTTGGAAAATATCGTCGAGATACAGCAGATTCTAAAACAAGAGGGGGAAACTCGGAGGGTAAATGCTCAAAAATTTAGACGAGCTGCAAATATAGCAGTGGGGGTGAGCACCTTGTTATCGTCCGTTTCTATGCTGGGTGGGGCCGGAACCGCTGCATTGTTATCTACAGTCGTGGCAATTCTTTTTGCCGCGGTTTTGAGTGGTGTAGCCGCTGGGACAGGACTGCTGTGTATGGCGTTTAGAGTAGTGGGGAGAAAATTCGAAAATAAAAGTAGAAAGCACGACAGAATATCGGTTCTCGCAAGGTCTAAGAAAAATAGCATCGACGTTATCGTGTCCAAAGCGTTGGCCGATAACAATATATCGGCCGCTGAATTTGAGTAGGTGGTGGAGGAGATGTCTCGATATGAGGATTTAAAAAATACTATTAGGTTAAAACTGGGAAATAAAGTGGGGGGAAAAGTTACAACACCACCTCCAACACCAATACCATCCAATTTCAATTCTCGAATTGGTCGCTTGGGGTTGGACAATTGCAGGGAATTGTGATATTTTATAATTTTCTTAAAATTAATTATAAAATTTATATAACAATAAGTAATTTTATTAAACTATGCAGTAAACAATTTAAATAATCCAATTAATCCAATAATATTGGTAGTTGAATAATTATGAAAACATATTGAACATTAATAACGCGCTTAGCCAAACAAAAATAAAAATAAAGTTTTAGGTCCAGCCGAGATTAGAATTCGCGCCGACAAAACCCGTCTGGGCCCACCTCGCTAAGCCTGGCGCTTTAAATCTCTTCTCTTCTCTATTTTTGTGAAGAATCGATTTTCGTGTCGGAGACACAGATTCTTCGCCAAAACGACAGAAGTTTTGAGCGAAAATAAAGAGACCACCAAATCCGTTATGTAATAAGCACATTATAAAAAAATACGTACTTTGAATCGGTACTTGTTGTTGTTGTTAGTACCACGTGATCACACACCTTGGATAAACAACACTGGGTAAATGTGCTCAATTTCGCTCATCAGCATCGCACAAATTATCGATTATTGTGCTTAGTATCTGAACATATATATATATATATAACATATTTGTGAACATTGCCTCGGTACTATATCATATACAGCACATTCAGTGACGAACTCGGCCATCTTTGTGTGTTCAAGCCATCAGCCATGTTCACCTCTTCTTGCGTTTGACACAGAATGGAAAATACGAAGTAGAACAATGATACAATATAGCTATTCATACACAGAAAAATCAGGACAATGGACTCCTCGTACACACTATATTATAATAGGTAAGTTTAAATGCATGATAATAGTTTATATCATATTGTAGAATGTTTTCTCAAGAACACTATAGCGAAGTATGAACGTCAACGCCCTGCAGAGGGCAGTTTCACTAAACTTCGTACGACTAAAATGTTCGTAAGTGCAACTTTAGGATAGTCTGCAAAGTTCGATTGATGGATTTACATTTATTGAGCATAGGCTGCATATGCAGCCTATGCTCAATAAATGTACATCCAATACTTGTTTACAAGAAAACAGTGTTAATGTGAAATTTACAGACTATCATAATTGTGCACTTTCGAACATTTTAGTCGTATGAAGTTTAGTGAAACGGGTCCCTGATTATTGCTATATTTTACTGCGCCAAATGGAAATGTTATTCCGCAAAGTTTTACCGTTGACTGTGGTGTAGCAATATAGTAGCTACATGTAGTTAGATCCCGGTGTGTGTTACCGTTATCACAGGCCAGTGGCCATCAGCCAATTTCACCACTTGTAGCGTTTGACACAGAATTGAAAATACGAAATAGAACAATGATACAATGTAGCTAATCATACACAGACAAACCATGACAATGGACTCCTCGTACACACTATGTAATAAAAGGTACGTTTACATGATAATAATTTGTATCATATTGTAGAAAGATTTCTCAAGAACACTATAACGAAGGATGAACGTCAACGCCCTGCAGAGGGCCGTTTCACTAAAATTCGTACGACTACAATGTTCGTAAGTGCAACTTTGGGATAGTCTGGAAAGGTCAATTGATGGATTTACATGTATGCCTATGCTCAATACATGTAAATCAAATAATTGTTTACAAGAAAACATTGTTAATGTGACATTTACAGACTCATAATTTTGCTCTTTCGAACATTTTAGTCGTACGAAGTTTAGTGAAACGGGTCCCTGATTATTGCTATATTTTACTGCGCCAAATGGAAATGTTATTCCGCAAAGTTTTTTACGGTTGACTGTGGTTTAGCAATATAGTATCTACATGTAGTTAGATCCCGGTGTGTGTTACCGTTATTACACGTGCCAGTGGCGGGTTTGTAGTTGTAGTCCGCTTGTATAGTTTATACATCATTCTAATGCACTCTATACATATCACGCAATCTGATTGGCTGATGGTCATACATTACATGTATATCATTTTTGATGAACGATCGCATATTATTTCAATATTTATTCCTACGCCAGTAGTAAAGGTAGATGCATTAGAAATAGGTTAACGCCAAATTACAATACAGTTAAAACCTATAATAACAAAAACAAACTGATGCCAGCCGAACCCGAATTTTCTGTGAGAATCACTATAAAACGTAAGCAGGCTGAAACGTAAGTTTCTGTCTAAAACGCAGGACGACTTGCGTTATGGACAGAAACTCGGGTT
>CM055265.1:69899954-69933280 GCA_029237695.1 Conchocele bisecta | reverse complement strand
AACCCGAGTTTCTGTCCATAACGCAAGTCATCCTGCGTTTTAGACAGAAACTTACGTTTCAGCCTGCTTACGTTTTATAGTGATTCTCACAGAAAATTCGGGTTCGGCTGGCATCAGTTTGTTTTTGTTATTATAGGTTTAACTGTATTGTAATTTGCGTTAACCTATTTCTAATGCACTCCTTTACTACTGGCGTAGGAATAAATATTGAAATAATATGCGATCGTTCATCAAAAATGATATACATGTAATGTATGACCATCAGCCAATCAGATTGCGTGATATGTATAGAGTGCAATATAATGATGTATAAACTATACAAGCGGACAACAACTACAAACCCGCCACTGGCACCTGTAATAACGGTAACACACACCGGGATCTAACTACATGTAGATACTATATTGCTAAACCACAGTCAACCGTAAAAAACTTTGCGGAATAACATTTCCAATTGGCTCAGTAAAATATAGCAATAATCAGGGACCCGTTTCACTAAACTTCGTACGACTAAAATGTTCGAAAGATCAAAATTATGATAGTCTGTAAATGTCAAATTAACAATGTTTTCTTGTAAACAATTATTGGAATTACATGTATTGAGCATAGGCATACATTTAAATCCATCAATTGACCTTTCCAGACTATCCCAAAGTTGCACTTACGAACATTTTAGTCGTACGAAGTTTAGTGAAACGGCCCACTGCAGGGCGTTGACGTTCATCCTTCGTTATAGTGTTCTTGAGAAATCTTTCTACTATATGATACAAATTATTATCATGTAAACGTACCTTTTATTACATAGTGTGTACGAGGAGTCCATTGTCCTGGTGTGTCTGTGTATGATTAGCTACATTGTATCATTGTTCTATTTCGTATTTTCGATTCTGTGTCAAACGCTACAAGAGGTGAAATTGGCTGATGGCTACTGGCCTGTGATAACGGTAACACACACCGGGATCTAACTACATGTAGCTACTATATTGCTACACCACAGTCAACGGTAAAACTTTGCGGAATAACATTTCCATTTGGCGCAGTAAAATATAGCAATAATCAGGGACCCGTTTCACTAAACTACGTACGACTAAAATGTTCGAAAGAGAAAAATTATGATAGTCTGTAAATGTCACATTAACACTGTTTTCTTGTAAACAAGTATTGGATGTACATTTATTGAGCATAGGCTGCATATGCAGCCTATGCTCAATAAATGTAAATCCATCAATTGAACTTTGCAGACTATACTAAAGTTGCACTTACGAACATTTTAGTCGTACGAAGTTTAGTGAAACTGCCCTCTGCAGGGCGTTGACGTTCATACTTCGCTATAGTGTTCTTGAGAAAACATTCTACAATATGATACAAACTATTATCATGCATGTAAACTTACCCATTATAATATAGTGTGTACGAGGAGTCCATTGTCCTGATTTTTCTGTGTATGAATAGCTATATTGTATCATTGTTCTACTTCGTATTTTCCATTCTGTGTCAAACGCAAGAAGAGGTGAACATGGCTGATGGCTTGAACACACAAAGATGGCCGAGTTCGTCACTGAATGTGCTGTATATGATATAGTACCGAGGCAATGTTCACAAATATGTTATATATATATATATATATTCAGATACTAAGCACAATAATCGGTAATGTGTGCGATGCTGATGAGCGAAATTGAGCACATTTACCCAGTGTTGTTTATCCAAGGTGTGTGATAACATGGTACTAACAACAACAACAAGTACCGATTCAAAGTACGTATTTTTTAAAATGTGCTTATTACATAACGGATTTGGTGGTCTCTTTATTTTCGCTCAAAACTTCTGTCGTTTTGGCGAAGAATCTGTGTCTCCGACACGGAAATCGATTCTGCGCAAAAAAAGAGAAGAGAAGAGATTTAAAGCGCCAGGCTTAGCGAGGTGGGCCCAGACGGGTTTTGTCGGCGCGAATTCTAATCTCGGCTAGACCTAAAACTTTTATTTTTATTTTTGTTTGGCTAAGCGCGTTATTAATGTTCAATATGTTTTCATAATTATTCAACTACCAATATTATTGGATTAATTGGATTATTTAAATTGTTTACTGCATAGTTTAATAAATTTACTTATTGTTATATAAATTTTATAATTAATTTTATGAAAATTATAAAATATCACAATTCCCTGTAGTGCAGCGGATTACCTAAGAAATTCAAACCTATTGTGCACTTTTTGATAAAAGCACCAAACTTGGCACAGAGTTAGACCAATGCATTATGAACACATTTGGATGTGGAGCCATCGGCCAACTGCGCCCTGGTGGCTGTGGCGGCCATTTTCCAAAATGGCCGCCATGTGACTGCCGAGGAAGCCTTATCCCTAGATGAATGAGAAGTACTGAGTAACTCAGCAGTAAAACGATTTGAAATACCACACACAAATGTTCATCACGATGAGACAATGTGTCGCGTACATGACACGTGTCCCTACACCCAAGGTCAAGGTCAGACTTGGAGGTCAAAGGTTAAATTTAGGTCAAATTTAGGTCAAATTTCATTTTTCATTAAAGGCAGTCGTGTAATATATAAAATTGAAGGTATTAATGAGCTGATGGCTCTGACATCACAATCATCATCATCACTTTTGTCACAATTGGATCATTATGCCATCCAAGATGGCCGCCAAAAGGTGATACTTTTCTTTAAAAATGTATGATACTTTGTCAAAGCAATGTGCGGGGGTATGAATCACCTTCAGTGATAGGTCTACTTTTTATTATGTAGGGTTGTGCAAACATTATGTTGCATGTTGCTGCTAAATATCATAGCTATTCTTGGAAATTTTCCACGACAATTAAGATGCAAATTAACATGTAGTAATCCTTTCAACCGAGTAAGGAGCCGTCTCATCAGGATCTGCACTATTTGCAGTTATTATTTTAAAAAATCAGAAAACAACCCTTTTGATGAATGGACTGACCCAACTGTTGTAAGTTCTATGTATATGATTGGCCTGACATTGAATATAGAATAATCCATTAATATATTCAGGGTTGAAAGGGTTACCACAATTATGCTAATCATATGATAATATAACAAAAGTAACATAACCAGGTTAGTAATGATTCTAGTGGCTTGTTTTTATCAGATCAACCGTGGGTATTTGAAAGGTTATACTTCTGTCGTCAAACGACACCGCTAAATTCAATTTTCATGTTAATCAACAAATAATCTGCTCAATGCAATATCCAGATACGTTCACTGTTTTCACATTCCCTCTGTACTGTCTGGAAGAGTTCAGAATTTTTAGCTGAGTTTGCGAGTTCAGTTCCGAGAGCAGTCCCCATCACAAGCACACAGTGGTGTGCAATCCAGCAATCCAGCCTGGCCTTCTTGCACTTGCACCTTTTGATGCAGCCCTTCTTGCATTTGCAGGAGACAAGCTCCTGGCAGACCTTGGATGCCTCGGGGAGCGTTGTCCAGAGAGGTTCGTACAGTCCGCTGGTCTTGACCCAACCCCAGTAGGTTGGTGATGGCAGTGTTGGTGCAGGAACCAAGGCCTGACCCCAGACACGTCCGCCCTGGTATATTGCTCGTCGGACGTGCTGCTTCAGGGCTGCTCTTGTTGGCGGAATCAGTTGAACATTACTCTTCTTTGCAAATAGTTTGCAGCGTGCCTTGTTGATATCGGTTGCAGTGCTTGTTCTGTCGTAAAGCAGGATGACGAACCGCTCAATGGTGTGCATGGCATCTTCATCAATCTGATCCGGTGCAGTGGAAAGGTAAGTGAGAGTCTGTGTCAGCTGAGGTAGAGCTGTCCATACTGCCCATGCTGTCCTCTTGCCATGTCCGGCTAAGCAGGAGACTGTGTCGCAGCCTGTCAACGCATGAAACATCGGTAGTGCCTGTGACTTCTCAGGGCCCAGATCCCGTGCCATCTCATGGGCTGCCAAGAACCGGAAAGACTTGCCCGTCCCGAAGGACACCCACACTTCAGCTTCTTCCTCCAGGGTGTGTGCCAGAGCCACTTCTAGGACAACAACATCAGTGTCAACTGTGCGAATGAGGATCTTCCTATGGCCATTATGAACGGCGTGGGCGGCATGCAACATTATGCGGTTGTCTGCTTCTTCGTGGTTGCAAGGAGCCAGGGTGGCAGTATCTAGGAGCGGTGGCTTGCTCAAGACACTATCTTCTTCAGTGATGATTAGCTCCTTGTCTGCAAGCTGGAATGAATCGTGGAGGACGCGAGAAAGGAAGCTGAACAGCTCTGTCTTGTTATCGTCGACTCTCATGAAGTTGGCCGTCTTCTCAATCCTTTTCCGCGCTTGGCCCTTGCTGTACCCTTCAACGAGTCTGAATTGTAGCGATCCCAAACCAGGTCCAGTCGCGTTGCTTGATGGAGTTTTGACAGTATGTAGGGCACGAAGACCTGCTGTGCATACTCATTGAAGCATTTTGCTGTAGCTGGCTTGAGCATCTGGATGATGACTGCTCCATCTAGCACAACGCAGCTGGTTGGAGGAACCTCAGACTTGGGCTGACTTCGGTCTTCAAGACAAGCGAGAAGGTCACTCTTGACACCCAGCCGGATGCTACCACCATCTGATAGTGCAGGGGGGTAGGCTTGGTTTTCATGTTGGAAGAATTCCTCTAGATTCCCATCCCGGTTCTGGCACCCGATATACAGACGAGAGAACAGATCCACGTCATTCTTGAGGGATTTCATCTGCTGCTTGCCCTTTCCCGGAGGTTTTGAAGCAGGTTGACCAAATATTTTCAGCTTGTTTCTGTGGATACTCTCATCTATGGGTTTTGTTCTCTCCAACAGGCGTTCTCTGAAGTTGTCAAGCTGCATCTGACCCACTTCAAGTGCATGACGGAGGGTGTCTACAGCCCCGTGTGGTGCTATGTCCTTGGTGTCGAGTACCAGCAGATCTTGACTCTCCTCTTCAAATGGATTCCCGAAGTCATCAATCACGTTGACCATTGATTGTACATCTTTGAGGAAAGCAGTCTGCACACGTGCTTACTGATCATGGTGCCTTGTGTCTTGTGGTCTGTTCCCCAGGTCAGTTTCATTCTGGAACTCATCGATGAGCCTGGCAACCTCCGGTCCTGCCACCTTCCACCGTCGGAGAGCGCTGGGGTTATCAGTCAGGCCCACTGCACCTCCGTCTCCTTTGATGGCAGCATTGTTCTGTTCGTGGGCCTGATCAATGAGGATGGCGGAGAACAGCCTATTTGTCTTCTGGACGGTGAAGTTCCCAGCTCGGAATTCCTGGGCTATTTCAGGGTGTGTCTTCGGCAGTTCAACCATGTCTCGCAGATGCACAGGAATCCAGCGCCCATAGTTGGTGTGATCCAGGGCATGGAACCACACTGCCAGTTCTCTAAGGGCATCTACGTACATCGCAAACGACGCTTGGCGCAGAGACCGCACATACACCAGGACCGTCACCTCCAGATGCAGGACGGTTGTCCAGTAGTGGAACTGGGGGAAGGTCTCCACCTTTTGCTGGCACCAATCGTCAAACTTCAGCAGCTCATTGCGGGCGTCACCCAGCTGGTCAAGGTATTGGTTGTAGGCAATGTGCTGCAGGGTGAAGAGGGCGACAGGTTCAAAATGACCATCTCCACATTCACGAAAAAATTGGGCAGGGGTTTGGGGCCTAGAACTGTTTTAGCTTTTTATTCAGAGCGGGAGGATGAGGTGGGGAGGGGTTACTCATCAGTCCGACTACTGGTATTGTTCGAGTATCGGCACGTGAACACATCAACTATATTCAGCATTTATCAGGTATCAGAACTAAAAAGAAGATGCCATTTTGTTGTTAAGGAGTTTGAACTATTCACATGTTTGTAATTAGCATATAAAAGTGGATAGAACATGGCTGATTACCTGAAATATATTCCAAAGTAGCAGTCGCTTTTTCTTGTTGTTGTTGTTGTTGTTGTATGTCGTTCTTCGATTCCTCCGCTGACTTTTCGGCGCACAATAGCAAAATAGACAGTTGGCGGCCATCTTCATTGCCAATTAATTATTTGCAGTTGTATGCAAAGGACTAAGTCGAACTATGCTCATTAATATCTTCGATTTGATATATTACATGACTACCTTTGATGAAAAACGAAATTTGACCTAAATTTGACCTTTGACCTCCAAACGTGACCTTGACCTTGGGCGTAGGGACAGGGTCATGCACGCGACACATTGTCTCATCGTGGTGAGCATTTGTGTGTGGTATTTCGAATCATTTTTACTGCAGAGTTACTCAGTACTTCTCATTCATCTAGGGTTAAGGGCCATTTTGGAAAATGGCCGCCACAGCCACCAGGGCGCAGTTGGCCGATGGCTCCACATCCAAATTTGTTCATAATATATTGGTCTA
This sequence comes from Conchocele bisecta, assembly GCA_029237695.1. Lineage (NCBI taxonomy): Eukaryota > Metazoa > Mollusca > Bivalvia > Lucinida > Thyasiridae > Conchocele > Conchocele bisecta. The sequence goes on along the minus strand of CM055265.1, from coordinate 69,926,907 downwards.
ACTCTGTGCCAAGTTTGGTGCTTTTATCAAAAAGTGCACAAATGGTCAGCTTATCCGCTGCACTACTGCAATTGTCCAACCCCAAGCGACCAATTCGAGAATTGAAATTGGATGGTATTGGTGTTGGAGGTGGTGTTGTAACTTTTCCCCCCACTTTATCTCCCAGTTTTAACCTAAATTTATCCCAATCAGTATTCTCAATCTTGGGAAGGGTGGCGCGCGTCTTAGTTCTAATAGTATTTTTTAAATCCTCATATCGAGACATCTACTCCACCACCTACTCAAATTCAGCGGCCGATATATTGTTATCGGCCAATGCTTTGGACACGATAACGTCGATGCTATTTTTCTTAGACCTTGCGAGAACCGATATTCTGTCGTGCTTTCTACTTTTATTTTCGAATTTTCTCCCCACTACTCTAAACGCCATACACAGCAGTCCTGTCCCAGCGGCTACACAACTCAAACCCGCGGCAAAAAGAATTGCCAAGCCTGTAGATAGCAATGCAGCGGTTCCGGCCCCACCCAGCATACAAACGGACGATAACAAGGTGCTCACCCCCTCTGCTATATTTGCAGCTCGTCTAAATTTTTGAGCATTTACCCTCCGAGTTTCCCCCTCTTGTTTTAGAATCTGCTGTATCTCGACGATATTTTCCAACCTGAAGTTTGACGGGGTCATATCCCCCAAGTGTCCAACATTGTTGGTATTGGCTGTTGAAACAGGATCGGCAGGTTTTGGTTGTAGGTTCAACGGTATTAAATGTTCACTCGTCATAAATCAAGTTCAATTAACAATGTTACAATAGTTGAAGAACTCGCTAGGTCAGCGATTTTCGTAACAAAGTTAATAACACTACCTTCGGAATGTCTAATTGGATCGTCACCGGCCAACAAAACCCCCGATGAACTCTGTCCAGCGAGTTTAGTGACTCCAATCGCCCGTTCTTCCCCATCCAGTACAAGATTTACGGTGACCGCGCCTACAGATTTACCATTAGAATTAACCGAGCAGACCGCCATTCGTAGAACCGTACCGGACGCTGCCATGGCGTATCCCCCATATATATTGCTCGCTTTGGCGCCGAACGAATATTCATAGATCCCCTAATTCAATGGGCCCCGCTTCTCAGCCCAAACTGTGATGAGGGGTTTTCTGCGGCGTAATAAATTAAACTGCTCTACAGATGTGTCCACCATGTGGCAAGCTGCGCTATAGCGGTATGGGCCTCAACACGAAGCTTTTCAGAGGTCTCCTCAAGTGCTTTGTTCGTGGCTCTACGAACACGTTTCAGTTTATCGGAAACTTCCATAAACTCTGTATGGGCCTCTTCCCGAAATTCGGTTATTTTCCCGCCTAGTTCAATAAGTGCTGCATGATCCGCTTTCCTAACTTGGATAATTTTTTCCGCCGAGATCCTTAAGTCCTGTATGTGTCTCTTCGCGAACTTGTGCAGTCGCCGTCAGGACGTCTACTCTAAGCTGTGCTATACTCCTGCGAATCGCGTTTGTGGCCTCCGATATAGTCGTATTGATCAAGGTCTTTGTTTTTCCGGTAGTTAGAAAATCACCTGTGAGGATGGATCCGTCGGGAATATCATTCTTACTCGGATTCTTTGAATTTATATCTGTCAATCTGTCAAAGAACTACCTGGTCCGTATATACTCATAATGTTGGTTGTTATAAATTATATTACGAACATGAGTTTAATTCTTTGAATTAATTTGAAATTTCTAGGACGACCGAAATCGGGTAATAGTTTTTAACTCTCTCGCTTGATCATCAATAATAGAGACCGTAAATTCTTGGATATGTCCCGATTCCAAAACTTTCATCTCGGGGTGTGTGAAGTCTAAGGTCACAGTCTCCCCAAAGAAACAATCACTGGCTTGCACGGTTTTCAGTAATGTGCTGGTGGATCCGTATACCGTGTTGTACGATGTGTTCAACCGATCAAGGTGCACCCTGAGAGTTTTCGTGAAGGCTGATGGTCATTGTTGCGAGCCCGATAGCCTTCGAGATTGTGAGGTTGGCTCTACCGTCAAGCTCTGAGGTGACAAAATCTTTGAGCTGTCTAAAACTCCACAGTCCGGGAGACAGCTTTACACATACTGGGCGTCCATCCTTCACATAGCCAAACCCTTCGCTCTTCCCAACATTCTCCCGCCCAACCGTGAAGGTGATTGATCTGAGGCCTACCCGGCGTTTTCCGCAACAGTTGTCGATTGACTTTTGAAGTTCACAACTCTATTTTTGAACATTAGTGATAGTAGCAAACATAATAATATATTTCAATGGATACCAAGGCATTTGGCTTTAATTATAATGCAAAGTACTTGGTCGGAGGTGCATACACTCAAAAGAACACCATTGGTGGGCTTGTACACCCCCAAATAAGAGCCAGTTTGGGCCTGGGTTTCAACGCCAATTCCCCTAACATGTTTGAAAAGTACCGACTTCCTAAAACCATTGCACAGGATGTCATAACAAACTGGAACAACAACCCTATGCAGTTCTGGCAGAACCAACAAAAGTTTGCAGTGTGGTGTGCCACAACCGGGCGTGGCGTCTCTTTCAGAGAGCACATAAAATACAGGAACAGCATGCTGAGCAGTAGCGTCTACAACTTTCATATGTATTATACTATTATGAGGATTCTCAAAGAACTAGGTACTCCACTACCTCAAGACGACGGCTGGAATCCCATTTAAAACACATACAACCGTAAGGCGTTCGAACGGATATGTGACCAATATAACGTTTCAAAAGATTCGGATTGGAGACAGAAAGTATACCCGAACAGCAACAGCCTGGGCAACGTTGATCTTAAGGGTCTAGAGCACGGGACAGGGGTTATACTCCGAGTTACACAGCACCACCACCATTCAGAAACACGGTTTCAATTTTAATACCTCCAAAATGACATTCGGGGCTGAAGTGGCTAGAGGGCACACGTGCGATTCCAAATACTGTACATGGTTATCACCATCAAAGGCTCACGTACAGTATATTTTACAAGACAGAAACGTGCAGAAGGGTATAGAAACCTTTATATTGGACGACGGTCTAGGGTTTACGCAGGCCGGTGTTACCCGCCTCAACGAATCCATTCGCACATACGTCTGGGCCATCCTCGGCGCACAGAAGCAAACACGCAGTTCTATACTGGGCACGGGAACGGCGTTTGACGCGCTAAAACAATTCTTGGCACTTGTAGAGGACGCCATCTCAGCTAAGGTGGACCTGGAGAAGGTGATCCAGAAAATTATCAAGACGTTTTGCAGAATGCCAGCACCCCAGTAGACTATGTATTTGGAATAGGTCTTTATATGGCGCCGAGCAATATGATACTATGAGACGACCCGGTTGACGGTTACAATAATCAGATCGTAATCGCCACCGTCAATCAAAAAATCGGCCACAACGGGAACGTGAACGCGAATTGGATGCACCATCAAGTTCCCACAATCCAATCGCGATTGGAAGAATTGGAACAGGAGCGGGAACTAGTGTCTCATCAAGTTCCACCAATTCCTTAGGAACTAGTGTCACAACCCACGAGGAGGAGAAATTAGGGCTCGTCGTCGCCCTCGTGGTGATCGGACTATGGTTTTAGGAACTCTCAGGCGGCTAAAAGTAGGAGATCGGCGATCGCCACGATTAGAGCCTAAGCATTCTCGGCGAGCCATCCGGCCGTTTTTGATAATATAGATAACAAGTAGGAGACGAGACCCCCGATCAGCCCAGGCAGGGCGGCAGCCGCCTTTCCGGCTAATTTAGCCAGGAGACTGGCGAGGGCTTTTAGATGCTTTTTTACCCACTCCTTGGATCCACCGGATGGTGCGGGTGCTGGCGCGGGTGCTGGCGCGTGCTGGCGCTGGTGCTGGCGCGGGTGCAGCCGCCGCACCGCCAGTGAAAGCTAGAAGTAGGGTCGATATAGTCATACCGAATGCTGTGAGGATGCTTACTATTGTGACACCCTGCTCTCTGAACAGAGTGTGAAGACGCTCACCGAGTGTCGTCTCCTCGTGCAGAACCCTCGAGATTGTTTCGCGGATCCGATTTATTTGGGCGCGGAGAGCCTCACGGCAAGCCGATGCAACCTCCAAGCGAGCTACTCTTTCATCCCGCAAAGACCGCAGGCGTTCGGTGATACGCTCGGTAGATTCTCTATCATCACGGACTTCCCCAAGCTTTTTTTCTTCTAGCGCGATATGTTCATCCAGCGCCGTGAGTTTGGAGAGGTTATGGACCAATTCACCCCGGACTGTTTGCATAGCCCTATCGAGGCCCCGGAGTTCGCGAAGAGGTAACGGTGGGTCATCCATCGTGCTGAGTATTCCATCTATCTGGCTTTCGCAGCTCCATTGTGCGAAGCTGAGCTCGACAGTTTCTATTGCGGCGGCCGTCTTCGCCATCGTTTCGTCGGTAGACTGTAGAGTCTCTACAGCACGGGCCGGCATCATTGTTTTTACACGTTTCCAATCCGTGAATACCGAGTTCGTCCTTTACGATTTGGCCACCGCCCCGGTTTCCGGCAATGGTGCTCAGTGAGAGGGGTTTTCCGGTCCTTATGTTGACGATCGGGATATTTGATGCTTTTAGTCGCAACCTACCCTTCAGATCCAATTCGAACTTGGAGTAGTCGCGGCCGACAGATGGGACCATACCTTGTTCTGCCAAACTGTTGTAGTACTCGTCTACAGATGACTTGACTAATTCCTGACTTAGACTACTGGGGCCCGTTTCACTAAACTTCTTACGCTACGAACTTTCTTACGTCTACGATACTTTTCGTACGAAGTTCTTGCGAACTTCTTACGTGCGTTTCACTAACATGTGCGTACGAAATTTATTAAGTTACGAACTTCTTAAGAATTCTTCAGTATTGGAAATCCATCAAGCCCTTTGAATGTAAACATCCGGTCCGACCTTGACAACCATACGACAGCTGTTAAATCAACTGCCTTAGTCCAGCAAGTTGAAAACCAGGAAAGTGAATTGGGCTGACACTGAGTGTCCCATCCACGGCGCCCAGGGTGTTCGGAATCCTGGCCACACAATAAAAGGCCTTTTTTACAGTTGGCCAGGTCTTATTCCTCGGTTGGAAAACTGATGTTGTCCAGTCGATTATTGATGGCTGAGACAACATCATTAATACACCGAGAAACCGAACTCCTAGAGACACCGTGGATGTCGCCAGCCTCGGAGTAGAACTCACCCTTCACCAGGTAGCGCAGGGTCTGCAAAGTTTCAAGTGCTCGAGTCTTTGATGATCTCAAATGTGATTTTTATTTGCTTTAGTTTGTACTGTATACTATACGGGGCATGGAGTTGCCGTATTGGCCATCTTAGTAAATGCAATACATCTTGTGGCGTTTTACACATACCACAAATAATTTGACATACCCATAAATACAAGTTTGTGCAACGTCCTATTGGTTGTTTTCATCACACTTATATACAAAGTCTGATTTCCTATTACATTTAGGGGAAGGGGCCAAGTGGCTTTGGTTTGGTATGGACCTGGAACCAGATCGGGTTCTAATTTCAGGGCTGAATATATATTTATTTCGATGTAAATATTCCGTTCTGATTTTTGGACACCCCCCACCCCCGAAATGCAGCAGGTTGAATACGGGATCGAACCAGTTGGCCAGGCCTTATATGACCTTAACCTGTTGTATAGCTTTCTGGCATAATATTTATAGCACGATGTTGTCATATCTGTCTATAATGTATTGCACCACATTGTAATACTTTCTCTGTCATATTATTTTCTGTATGTGTCAAACGGTCGAAGTGATGAAACTGTAAGATGGCTGTACATACAAAGATGGCGGAGATGGCAACTAGATGTATCATATAGTATACAGTAACAAAAAAAAATGATATGACAACACATTACATACATATTACTTTTGAAAATATTTAATTCGTGTTTTCATCCATTTCACCCCTACACCACACTACAATTATAGTGAATCACTCCTCCTTAAACCACATTATATCAGGCTGCATTTGCTGGCTAACTGATCAGAAGGTAAAATTATAGTGAGTAACTACTCCATAAGCCACGTTATATAAGGCTGCATATGCTGGCCTAACTGATCACCGACGTATGTGAAGTTGTCATTACTTGCCGGAGGAGGTGGTTTTACCCTGGTACTCCGGTTTCCCCACCATTCATCTCACGGAGTAATGCAGAATAGACCGGAATTGGCCGCCCGCATTACTCTTATTAAACATTATTGACTGTAATATGCATCGTCTGAAATCAAATTTAACTTGTTGGACCATGGCCGGCGGTATGGTATGGGCCACTCACTAATATATGGGCAATTGCTATACCGCCGTGTATTATCTTCTCTTTTTCTTTCGTCTTCAGAATATGTGAAACACATTGTCACATAACCAAATAGTAACAGATAAACGCCAAACATGAACTCGAATAACAGCAAATCGTATATAACGAAAAGCCGCGAAACGACAGTAGCTGGGCCCGAAAACATATTACATCATACTTTGCATAACCAAATATCGATCATTCTCAGCCTGATATGTTATGCCCTGACCGATCGTCAAATATCATCATTATATAGGATAACACTGTTACGGCTGAATCTCCATATATCACATGCACTCACACTCAGCCTTTTTCACGGTCTTACATACCGGCTTCGTGCGAAAGGAGCATGAACTAGCTAGGTTAAATTAACCGCCTCATTGCCTCCTTCATTTAATGCACATATTTCGACTGTATGGCAGATATTAGTAAATTCGGAAACAAACGGGCCAACGGTCATTGGCCTGCAACTTTTGGGGTTCAAATGCCCGGGTTTGGAAGGTCCTCGAGCCAATTCCTACCCTTAAATATAAGACAAAAAAAAGCCTAACTGATCAGCAGGTACAAGTATAGCGAGTCACTGTTATATAAGCCACGTTATATCAGGCTGCATTTGCTGCACTAACTGATCAACAGCTACAAGTATAGTGAGTCACTACTATATAAGCCACGTTATATCTGGGTTGCATTTGCTGGCTAACTGATAAGCAGCTAACGCTAGATAATCCGGTCTGTCTACGCATTAGGGCCCCTATAAGTGATTTGAGAAACTTACAAAAACTTCAAAAAAAAAACTTCCAAAAAAACAGACAGATGGACAGACCAACACTTAAAAACAAAATAAACAGACGAACGGACGTACGATCAGTAGTGAGGGTAATGTATTACTAAGTAATGCCAAAAATAAACGGACAGACAGACAGACAGACAGACAGACAGACAGACAGACAGACAGACAGACAGACAGACAGACAGACAGACAGACAGACAGACAGACAGACAGACAGACAGACAGACAGACAGACAGACAGACAGACAGCAGACAGACAGCAGACAGACAGACAGACAGACAGACAGACAGACAGACAGACAGACAGCAGACAGACAGACAGACAGACAGACAGACAGACAGACAGACAGACAGACAGACAGACAGACGGAAGTAGAGGGTGAAACCTATAGGGCGAAATATGCACGGACGATTTTATGGCGATGTTATTCATGAAATACATGTATGGTGGCCGTGACACTTGCGCTAAAAAATCTTCGTACGACAGCCCAATACCTATCGCAGACTTACGAGGAAAGTTACGAACTTCGCAAGAAAGTTCGCAGGAAATTGACGTTAGTGAAACGGTAAAATGCGCCTAAGAAGTTCGTACGATAATTTCTTATCGTAAGACGTTTAGTGAAACGGGCCCCTGGTGTTGGTAGCTCCACCTATTTCCTCGCCGGCTGGTGTCTCTATGAAGAGCGTTTCGTTATCATCATCGATGTCAGCACCGATGTCATCATCGAGGTCATAGTCATCGCGGAAATCGTCTCTGCCGAATTCGTCCATGCCAATATCGTAACCAGCCATTGTTAACGATGTATTAAAGAAAAAACAATACGGGTTTAATAGAGTATTTAGTTTCACTGAAAATATGTCTTCGAGTAAATACTGTCGCAAACTCAATCCATACCGCAGACTGCGGGAGCCCCTCGGGACGAAAGGCGTGAGACAGAGCGTCGTTATTACAAACAACCCATCGACGACGACAGTGACGTCTACCAATTGGTATCAGGACCTGTGGTAGACGGCGCAAGAGCGCGAAAATGCGGTTTATCAGCGTATTGACACTAGCCAAAATAGGAACGTAACCAGACTTTGGATCGGGGCAGGTGACAAGGCAGATAACAACGCGAGTGACAACGCGATCGCGGCCGCTTACGGCAACCGCTTCTACATCCCGCTCGACTTTGAGTTGCTGGAGAGTCACATGCCCTACTATCAGAGCGCTTTGGCTGACCGCCTCGAATACGAACTAACGTTCAACGACTACGGCCGAGTTCTCATAGCCACTGACATGACATCGACGTATACGATCGACAACGTTTCGCTGGAGTACGACATGGTCACGATGCCCGAACTCGCGCGATTGATCAGAACCCAGTACGTTGGGCGCGTTGCCATACTTTACGACCGAGTTCTTCGTCACCGCAAGATGACGAAAGACAAAAGCGACACATTGTGGAATATTAATGTCAACGTACCCGCCCGCTCGATGAAAGGTATACTGATGCTGTTCGAGGAGGGTCGGTTCGCGCTCGGGGTTAGAAAAACCGACAAATGTTATAACCCCAATATCACAAAGGTAGAGGTGACAATCGAGGGAGTCCCGAATCAACTCTACATACAGGGCCTTCGCGCGCACCAGCTGTGGGACGAAGCCAGAAAGCAGTTTGCTGCCGGGTCTAAGCGCTCCCCGGAGGTTGCCGTGGTTGCCAAAGACCTGCAGCTCTCGGACGTCTCCCTCGCGGAGTGCCTGACTTCCAAGTACGCGCTATGGCTAGACAGCGAGCCAGCGCGACGACCAAATGCACGGTAGTGGACGCCAAGTTTGAGAACGCTAGCGAGGGTGTGACGATCCAGATAACCAAAGAGGCGGATGGAGCTGGGCCATTGAACGTGTACTTATATATAATCACAGACGCACAACTCAACATCGCAGATGGCCGATACGTCTCAGCACTCTACTGAATCTAAAGATATAAAACCTTCAAACAAAGTTTGTGGTTTTACATCAAATAAAGTTTGTGATGCCCACTCTGCCATAATATGTGGGCAGACGGGATGCTGAAAAACGGTTTTCATCCTCGACTTGCTCGAGGGGTCCTACCGCGATGCTTTTCGTCACATTGTGATCCTGTGTTCCACTGTGCGGCACAACGATTCTTATCAGCGGCGCCCGTGGATATGGGCCTACCCGGAGGTATGCGTCGTTGACCCCGGTGGCAGGCTTCACGATTGGTTGCGCGGCTTCTACCAAATATTCCAGGGTGAGTCCACCCTATATGTGATTGACGACTGCTCGGCCAAGGCGGCGATGACCAAAAAGAAGGACATGCTCTCTGAGCTCGCATTTTCTGGCCGCCATGCGTGGCAAAGCGTATGGATCTCCACTCAGAAGTACAACGCCGTCCTCATGGATCTGCGCGAGCAAACGAAATGGGTCGCCCTCTTTCACTGCAAGGACCTAGACTCATTCGATGACTGTCTTCGAGAGAACGACGTTATCCCAACGCGCGAGGAGAGCCTGGATGTTCGACAGATGCTTTCGGAAACTAAGCACGCCAAGCTTCTGTTAAAGACTGATCAACCAACTGCTTACAAAGTAATAAGCTATTGCTTAACGTTCGTTAGTAACTGCTGAGCAATGCTTAACAAATACTTAACAAATGCTGAGCAAATGATTAACAATGCTGAACAATGCTTAACAAATACTTAACAATGCTTAACAATGCTTAACAAACGTTTAATAATGCTGAACAATGGTTAACAATGCTGAACAAATGCTGAACAAATGTTGAACAAATGCTGAACAATGCTTAACAAATGCTGAACAATGTTAATAATTTGTTGCTCCGCTTAATAATTGTTTAGCAATTACTGCTTTGTTGCGAGCATAACGGTGATCATAAGTATCGGGTGGTGCGCTTGGCAATATGTTAGACTTATGAGGCTAGTCAGAATAATACAAATTATTAAAAACACAATGAACTGCGACGAACTTCTCGATCAGCTAATGGAAGAAACATTCGTGCTGACTGTCGGTACGACTGCCGACACGACTGAAACTGTAGGAACACCTGCCGGCACGACTGCCGATACGGTATCTGCCCAACACTGTTGGAGGAAAGAAAATGAAAACGCGGCGCGACGCGAGCGGCTAGCTGCGCTGGTTGCTGGGGGGCAATCGGAGCATTATCTCGGTAGGCGTCTCTCAGTTTGTCAGGTGGACAAGATGCGGAGGTCAATAAAATGTATGCGCGATACGAATCTAGGTTAGGTGCAGAGATGACGAAAACTCTTGAATCGGCGGCTATTCATTTATACACTACCGCTGTTAGTATACTTCTTCCTATATCTGACACCGCGGGGTTGATTGGCGTGCTAGAGACTGACCCTTTTGTAGGACACACTCTTAGAACAGCCTGCTGCTCAATTTATCACAAGTTTGGAATGTACTTAGCTCCGCTGACAACCGCGTTGACCACGGCTAAGCACTGTCAATTTGGACATATATGCCCACGAGCTATAAGCTCAGAAAATGATGATGACACAAGACACACACCCAACTCCGCTCCCGAGCATGTTGGACCAGGAGCGACGAGCACCTGCGAGAGTGACGGAGCAGCAATCCGCGATTGCACTTCCAACTTCAACACTGTTGAACCAGAGCACGTTGGGGTGGGGGGGGGCGGGGGGCAAGCTCCACAGGAACAAACTTCACAGGAGCAAGCTCCGGTTGCACGACATAAAAACCCAAAAAGACAGGCAGCTGGGCGGGCAGCGGCTGCCACCCGAAAAGCTAAACAAGATAAAATACTCGCCGAGCTTCGAGAGGCCAAACAGTCGTTACTTGTTCCAGCCGCTCCTGAGCTGGAGCCCCAATCGAAATTGGAGTTGGGGACAGAGACAGCAAAACATCCGAAGACAGCTACAACCGCATCTGTGCAGTTGGGGGTTCAACCTCCGCAGGAACTGTAGGTGCAATCCCCGATTGCTGTAGCTCCTACCTGGATCATCCCATGGGTTGTTGGTGGTGGTCTGGCAGTTGTGGGCACCCTGTGTGTGCGGAACTACCTTTCGAAACAGCCCCCAACCACACCTGTGCAGTTGGAGGCGGTTCCAAAGAAAGTTACGAAACCGATTGTGCCTCATTTAAACATTGATCGCGATCCATTTTATATGCAATAATCACTATATATAATGGCTGAAAACGATGGTAAAATGATAGTGAATGCGATTTATCACGCCGTGGTGATATCGGTTCTCAGTATCGGGTTTGCTCGACTATCAAAGATGGCCTTCAGCGGGCCCGCTCCCAAATTGGACATGACTGTGAGAGACGTAGGGCTAGCGACCTTGAATGTAGCCGGTAGCAACTATTTATTCTCGTTAATAGGAAAATCGGACGCGGATGAGGAGCGCAAGCGTCACGATTTAGCTGCAGAACAACTCAAGAGCGCAGACGCAGCATGGTCGAAAAAACGAACCGCCCATCTGGACTGGGTCAACGAAGAGCTTCACCGCGAGAATCACGCCGCGCAAACTTTCCGGAACGTTGAAGAAGCCAACCGCGAGTACGCACTGGCATATCCGCAGAAAAGTCTACGCCGCTGGATCCCAAGCCCCAACTTTCAGATTTCTATGTACCGTCAGAGGCCCAAAAAGACCGCGAGATCACGTTCATCGTCGTGGGGATGGTTGCGACGGGTCTCATCAGCTACGTATTGGAAAAGCAATAAGCAAAAGCAATAAGCAAAAGCAATATTTATTTAAAAAAAACTTTTTTTAAATAATATATATATATATATATAGAACGATGTTAGTAGACGAGATTTATTTTGCTCTGCTCGATGTAGGCTACACGGCCCTTAAATACTGTTTAGCTGGCGCAAAGGGTCTGATCAGTCTGGCCCAAGACTCTCTAGAGACGTGGCGCGAGGACGAAAAAGCGGCCACCCTTTTCGCAAAACGGATATTTGATTCCTCCGAGTTCCCGTTCCTGTTCCAATTCGTGAATTGGGGGAACTTAACCGGCAGCTGCAGCGAAACTTCCAACAACGGTTTTTTATTGACGGTGCAGTTACCAAACGATCTGGCGAGGACATGTTGGAGAATGTTCGACCTACTAGAATACCTCGCATACGATGGACACGCGCAATCTTGATACCAAACCATCGGTTCGCCTAGCGCGCAAGCTAGCGAACACACATACTACAGCCCTCGCGGCTACTGGAAGGGACTCGCGGCCATCAAGAACCTCGCGGCGGCGACCAAGGTTTCCGAAAACGCCGCCAAGGAATGGCTCAAGAAGCAGGACCTCTGGCAAATCTATTTTCCCGCGCCTCACAATATTCCGCGGCCGAAATTCGACGTGCCGGTGCCAAACGAAGTCCACCAAGCTGACCTCCTGTTTCTCCCTCACGATCGCGTCGGTTGCAAGACGTACAAGTACGCACTGACAATCGTTGACGTAGCGAGTCGGTATAAGGGGGCTGAGCCGCTGGCCACTAAGTCCTCTCAATTGGCCGAATCTTCTCCAGGTCGATCCCGGCCGAGAGTTCATGACGGCGGTCTCTCATCTATTGGCTAAACACGACGTGTCTGTTAGACGCGGCCGCGTCGACATCCACCGGGACCAGGGGATCGTGAAGCGGTTCAATCGAACCCTGGCTGAGAGACTGTACGGTCACCAATATGCCAAAGAGATTGCAGACCCTCATCCGCGATCGACCGAGTGGTGGGTGACCAGGCTGCCCTCCGTGGTCTCTGCACTGAACGGCGAGGTGACCAGATTGATCGGTAAGAAGCCCGTAGATGCCATGAAGTCTAAAAAGGTGTCGCACAAACCATCCGCCGTCTCGCTCGGGCGACCCGTTGGTTTAGCGGATGACGTCCGATACCTCTATCAACCGGGAGAGCTCGAAAGTAGTCGCCGCCGCGCGACTGATCCCGTATGGTCTCTCAACGTATATCATCTGGATCGATCTATTACCAAACCCAATGAGCCCGTGCTCTACTATTTGGATGATGGTCCATCGCGCGGGTTTGTTCGTGAAGAACTTCTTGCGGTGCCTTCTGACAACCAGCTACCCCCAGATCGTCCGTCGTCATAGTCGGTCAGGCTCTCGTCAGAGTCTTTGGTATTCTCCCCTTTTTTGAGACTTCTTTTTTTTGTTTACCTATCTATAGGCTCGGTGTGTATACCATCTTCCATCACTCTTCTCTTGTCGTAGTACGCCGACAACCCCAGTTTACTCTGGGTGTATGTTTTCATTACTCCACCGTTCATACGGAAACCTATATTTTTAGCCACGTCTCTATGGCCTTCCAACGCGTTCTTATATCTATCCCAACTCACGCTGTTGGTTCTCTTACTCATTCCCTTAGAGGAATGCTTCACTGCGCCCGGGGTTTCAAGTCTGGTGGGTTGTGCGGCCAGCGCGCGTTGTTGGTGCCTGGCCGGATGCCACTTGGACTATTCGCTCTCAGCCAGCTTTTCTACGAAGTAACACTTACTGGATAGCGCAATAGCTCTATCTCCTTGGAACACCATCTTGAACAGCCCAGGTTTCCTGTTACTCCATTGGTCCCATGCGAGCCAGTTGCGCTTATCTTTCTCGTATGTAACACGTTGTCTAGGCATCACCAGCGCGTCTAGGCTTTCATCGTTAGCTGTACTATCCGGCTTAGCACTCACACCTATGTACATGCTGTCCGTATACATCTGAATTAGTTCAAAGTCCTTTCTCGATACGTACTTGTCTCGGAAGTCGTAATAGAACTCTAACATTCTCAGCTTGGCTAGTTTGTACACGGCTATCCCACAGTGGAACGGTCCCTTAACAGCACACTTAGCCTTCCTACTAGATATCTCATACGCGTCTCCGATCTCTTCCAGATCTTCGAAGAACGCTGAGCGTAGTGCTTTATCCACACAACTCTCACTTTTAGTGTATGTAGTGTTAAGGTGTCTCTCTGGTGCCTCAATCATCTTACCACAACACGAATTACCAGCAAACTTCATTATTTCAGCTACCGGCTTCTTCGATTCATCTACGTCTCCGGTCCTCCTAGCCGCAGTCACCTCTTCGACAAACCACGCGAAGGGTTTTCCAGCTTCGTAGTCTAGCATCCTGTGGAGACCTGTTATCACTAGCCCGTGCTCTAGATAGCACTTCAACAGTGGGGCGTACAGCAGCATCTTTTTTCCGTATCCTCGATTCCTGCCTGTGCTTTTCAGATACTGGAGCATGTGTCTGGAACCTCTTCCTCTTCAACTACATCTCTTCAAACTTTTCTCTCAGGCTCTCGGGGACTTCTATATCCACCTCGGCGAACCAGAACCAGTAATCGCTTCCCCTGTGTACCCGTTGGCAGAACTTGTCTATGATATTTTGGTTATGGGGTGTCTTATTGTGGTGTATAGTTTCCTTACCGCACGGCATCTCTTTGTTGATGCGTGACACGGTTTCCCTTCACCCTTACTGTTTGGGCGTATCTTAGAAACACCTGCCTCGGCGTATCTGGTGAACACGATAGACGGTCCTCCGACTAGAGCTCCCTGTAACATCTCGTACGTCTCTTTCTCTGGGGCGTACAGCTGGCCAGTCTTCGGTCCGGATCCAGCTTTTCCCGGGATACTAGCACTTGCCGACGCCATTCCTCGCATCAGATATTGGATGGCTACTCCTGGCAGGGTATCGGCGTCTTTAAATATATATACTCCTCTATGTTTGTAAAAGTCACACATCTTACCTAAGGCCTCTAGAAAAGGTGATACGTCGAGATCGTTGTAGTATCTCACCCAGTCCTTAAATGTTCTCATTCCTTTCTCCTCGAAAATTCTCCTGCACTCCTCCAGCTGCTCCTCGGTTACCAGCATCTCATATCTGAGTTTGGAATACCAGTGCTCTATGTCAGGGAGCTCTTGATAGTCTAGCTTGTCTACAGAATCAAACCACTCATACGGGAAGATGGACTTTTGAGATGAGCAGTCGTATGCCTTAATCCACTTATCGTAATTGACTCCCGGACCAAGGTACAGGAGAACGTCCATGAATCTGAATTCCGGAGTGAATAGGAATATGGTGTCGTTAGTCCGCTTGCCCATCATAACTTTCGTGGTCGTGTCTGCCAGCTTGCCCACCAGATGTTTCTTGATGAGGTTGATGTCATACCTACTGCAGTTGAAACCCAACACTGGGACCTGATCTATCCAGCTGTTTATCTCATCCACTTGGCGCGGCATGAGGTGCTCCGTGTCCTCGAACTTGTACCGGCGACCCACTTCTTCGCGAATGTCCCTACCCCTCTCCTGTAGATATTCTATGAACTTACTTACCAGTTTGGCAGGATCCGTGTCACAGATTTGAGATACGGTTCCGGACAGGCTGTCCAAAATGCTAACACTTACGGGCACGTGCTCTGTCTCGTACGATAGGTCTGGCGTTTGGTCGGTCCTCCCTTCCTTTAAAATCATATACTATCTGGTACGGGTACAGTGTGGTGGGACATCCTGTCTTAATCTTGGCGCCGGTTCTGTTATACTTACACTCCCACATTATCACTATGTTAAATCCTGCGTTACGGATCTCTTTATCCCGCTTGTTGCTGGTGCAAAACTCGTGGGATCTCGCCGGGTGATGTTTCGGACAACCGTGTCAGAAACACCCGTGATACTGGTACATCGTGTTATTTTCCTTGCAGTATCCATCTACTGGAGATCCACAGATCCACGTCTCCCCGCCGTGCCCACACTGCTCGTGGTGGATGTGCACGTTCTCCTCACTCTCAACAAACGCCATCCAATCAAGTGCCCCTAGGCTTCCAGAGTTCTTTGGGTAGAAGGCCTTCTCGAACGCGGAGCGAGGGCGCTCGAGAACTTTCCCTTCGCATACGGCGTGTGTCTCGCCCTTCATGCACTTGGGTCCGTGCCGAGTAACGTTACTAGCCTTCGTGAACCTCTGTTTGCAAGTGTTGCAGGCGTACTTTTTCGACAGACCTTGTATGTTGGTTATCAGGAACGCGTGGTTTTTGTAGATGCCTATCGTCACATGCTTCGTACCTACCTCCTCATAGTGTGCTGGGGCCTTCCTCAACCACCAGATTCCTTTCTCGGTTGGCTGATATACTTCTATACCCACATTAAATCTCTCCTCAACCTTTTTCAGCTCGTCTAGCGGAATAGGCCCATGCTCTCTCTTACCGAAATACGTAGCACTCATCTCTCCGTCTTGGGCGGTACACTTGTCTGCTCGAGCCCCGACGTGAATGGCCAGGCACCTGAATAGACACAGCTCATCAATGCATTTGTCTAACGAGTACATACCTTTGTTATTCCTCAACCAGTCTGGGAGAGGTACACCAGCCGCGTGTTTGGAAGTCAGCCCGAGATCTACTCCTCGTGTTCCCTGCACTAGTTTTATAAAAACCTGCTCCCACCTCACGAACGTCCATTTTGTGTTGGGTCTCTCGACTTTATCTATATTCATCCGCTTTCTCTCGTTATCTTTCGCCCATTTCTCTACTTCACCTAAGGAGTCCATCCACCTACTCCCAACAAGATTCTTATTAAATATTATCGTCTTTGCCCGACCTCGGTAATCTTTTTCCTCAATGTGTTGTAGTTTGTCGGAGTACGAATATATTAGGCGGAAGTTTGTTGTCAGATGAGAAGTTAATTTCCCTACTATCCTATTAGGTATTTCCTTTTCTACGTGCTTCCTAAATGAGAACGTGAACGTGCGTCTACCCTGCTCGACTTTCTTCATCTCTTCGTATCTAACCCCTAGAACAGCCTCGCCCTCGTCAGCTATCGCGTGTAGGAGGGCGGTTTTAAGTTTATGCTTTGGTTTAACTACGGCGGGTGAAGCCGACAGGGCGACCGTTCTCAGTTCAATTATACTCTCTACTTGTAGTCGTTTTCCTATATGAGTGGTTAACTCCTGAGACCCCAAGACGGCATTTGTGAAGGCACCTCTGGAGTATGCCCTACCTACTCGACGTGTAAACGCCTCATTCTTTGTGGCGTTTATCAGCTTATTTAACCCAGGAACGCGCAGACGGTGGATATAGACAATGCCAAGAGATTTAGCCTCGGCTCTCAACGTTTCAATCTGAACCTGATTAATTGTGGTAGGCATTTTTTTTATATCAGTATATTTTGGTATATATACTTTGGTATGATATAACCTATGAGATTTATCTGTTCAATTGGGTGTCACAATTACATAAGGTTGTAACAGTTGTCATATTTATCGGAAAATAATCGATAATACAACCCAATTGAACATACCTTTCTTTATGTATAAATGGAGTGTGTTACATGTTGTAAAACTTTTGCACGACCAGCCAACCTGCTAAGGCATCTATCAAAGAAAGATACTTGTGCCGCCCCATAATTTCAATGCCCCAGATGCCCTTGTAAATTCGTTAGTGCCCAGACTCTTTGTAGACATAAGCAACTGCGCTGCCACGTGGCTAAAGGTGAACGTGGTAGACTAGAGCTGGTAGAATTAGTTGCTGATCTACGGAATAAATAAGCTATATTGGAGGAGGAAAATGCGGTGTTGGAATATAAACTATCACGCGCGGACGCGCCGTCTCTTACTTGAAATATATTTGTTTAGAGGTGTTTTCCTCGTTTTTCTATAGATAGAGCGGGTATCATTTTGACTCCCTTTATACTTTTTTTTTCAAAAATATCAATCTCCAATCTTATTGGGACTACAAGACCACTTGTTCTCATTCAATACCACCACCAACTTGTTGTTGGTGGTGTGAGCTACAATACCGCTCAATAACGACACAATGTTTGCTGGTATCATTTTGACTCCCTCTATACTACTCACCGATTTGACCAAATGGTTCTTCAGATTTCAGCAAAGTCCTAGAACTTTATTTATCCCGTCAACACAGTGCGTATGTGCCGTGAAAAACGGTGCCGTGAAACATTTTTGATATCCAGTCAATACTATTTTTGCATTTTACAGCCATTTGTAGGTGTTGACGGGATAAATAGAATAGTAGGTTAGTGCCGTGAATGGGAAATAATATCTGGCGCGGCAAGGAAACGGGATGTGCTCGGCAGAGACTGTTCAAATAGTGGTCACTACATATACTTCTAATGAGAAATAAAGAAAGTATTGAGCCTTGCCAGATATGTTTCCCATTCACGGCACTAACCTACTATTACCTATGACTGCACCTCGTATTGTACGAGGTGAAACATAGTTCCGGCACTGACCAATATGAACTCACGAGATGTCGATATGGAAAAATATATTGGCTGCTTGCGTTCCGTGTATCAATGGGAAACGTACATACGTTATGCATAATAATAATGATATATGGTATACTGTATTTATTTCGTTGCAGGATGTGCGACGTACGGCACTGACTACACGCAGACGGAGGGCTGGTATTTATATGGCTACATTCTCGCCACGGTTGACGCTTTCGGCGTCGCCTCCGTGGACTACTGTCAGACGGAGTGTCAGGAAACGGCCACCTGCGTGTCGTTCGACTACGACTGGTTCACTCAAATTTGTTATTTATCCGCCGTGTCCATGCTGAGGCATGAACTCGATTGGCAGCCGTCTTTCTTTATGAATTATTATCAACGAAACTGTGCTTAACTCATTAGACTGTAAGACGCATGCGCAGTGTCAGGACACGCTCACTTGCGTGTCGTGCTACTACGACTACTACGACGTCTTTACCGACGTCTGTTATGTTAGCTTCGGTGTTTTTGTTCCGTGTGTACACATGGTGTTTTGGTTTGATCAGCGTTTGGCTCACGTTTGCACCATATGTACGTTTGCCAGGGCCCGGTTGCTCAAAACCTCAGTTAGCTTAACGGACTGTTAAATCCTTAACACTGTAAGGATTTAACAGTCCGTTAAGTTAACAGAGTTTTTGAGCAACTTGTCCAGAAAAGTATTTTGTGGCTTATCTGTGTTTCCCCGTTTTATTTTCACTGCGCATGGTCAGTGATACAAACGCGATGAAACGCATATGCAGCCTATGCTCAATAAATGTAAATCAATAATTGTTCACAAGAAAAAGTCGTTAATGTGAAATTTACAGACTATCACAATTTTGCACTCACGAACATTTTAATCGTACGAAGTTTAGTGAAAAACGAAACGCCTGGCTATATATAGTCAAGGTATCCTATTCCTGACCGATTTACTGTCAAATTGTCCATTGCTGAAACTGATTTATTCTAAGTATGCTTTACGAGGACTATTTACGGTCAGAGTACCCACTACCTGACTTGACTGGTTTACGGTCAAATTATTCATCGTCTGACTGGCTTACGGTCAGATTATTTATTGTCTGACTGCTTTTATTCATTGTCTGACTGGTTTACCGTCATATACGTCAGATTTATTTCATTGCCCGGACTGGTTTACAATCAAGTATCCATTGCCCGGACTGGCTTACAGTCAGATTATCCTTTACCAGGACTATTTACAATGAAGATATCAACTGCCTATCTGGTTTACGGTCACACTTCCATTGTCCGACTGGTTTACAGTCACATTATCCATTATCGGACTGGTTTACGGTCAAATTATCTTTTGTCTGACTTGTTTACGGTTCGACTGATTTGCAGTCAAATGATTCATTGCCCGGACTGATGTACAGTTACATGTACATTATATGTTGCCAGGAATGGTGTTCAGTTAAATGATCAATTTCCTGGCTTGTTCCTGCAGTCACTGTAGTGAAAGGCATTCACTTGTCGGTGAAACAAGAACAGATATACTGTCTGTTTCACGAAACCTGCCCAAATGTTACGTCCATATAAACAATGCAAAAACCATTTATCAAAATTTAAGAATGAGCCTTCTTTTTATTTCGTGAATGTTGGTCAAATATTGATTTTATTACTGAAAAATGATTTGTCTATGGGAATTTAACATGGGGGGAAAGGAGTCAAAAAACGAAAAAAAATTGACTCCGAAACCTGGCTAGACATCTTGGAAATGATCTTACTAAGAAAACAAAAGGAATGGTGTTCAGTTAAATTATCAATTGCCTGGCTTGTTCCTGCAGTCACTGTAGTGAAAAGCATTCACTTTTCGGTGACACAAGAACAGATATACTGTCTGTTTCACGAAACCTGCCCAAATTTTACGGCCATATAAACAATGCAAAAACAATATTTTGTTCGATAATATTAAATTTTATCAAAATTTAAGAATGAGCCTTCTTTTTATTTCGTGAAAGTTGGTCACATATTGATTTTATTACGAAAAAATGATTTATCTATGGGAAATTAACATGGGGGAAAGGAGTCAAAAAACGATAAAAATAATTGACTCCGAAACCTGGATAGACAGCTTCGAAATGATCTTACTAAGAAAACAAAAGGAATGGTGTTCAGTTAAATGATCAATTGCCTGGCTTGTTCCTGCAGTCACTGTAGTGAACGGCAGTTACTTGTCGGTGAAACGAGAACAGATATACTGTCTGTTTCACGAAACCTGCCCAAATGTTACGGCCATATAAACAATGCAAAAACAATATTTTGTTCGATAATATTAAATTTTATCAAAATTTAAGAATGAGCCTTCTTTTTATTTCGTGAAAGTTGGTCAAATATTGATTTTATTACGAAAAATTGATTTGTCTATGGGAATTTAACATGGGAGAAAGGAGTCAAAAAACGAAAAAACATTGAAAGCTGGCTAGACAGCTTCGAAATGATCTTACTAAGAAAACAAAAGTTAAATTTTGAAAATCGGTCCAGTATTTCTGAAATTCTAAAAAAAATCCCCATGTTAAATACCATAGACATCTTCACTCTGTGAAGATGTCTATGGGGATTTAACATGGGGAAATTGTTTTTTCGCAATAAAATCAATAGTTGACCAACTTTCACGAAATACAAAGAAGGCTCATTCTTAAATTTTGCTAAAACTAAATATTATCGAAAAAAATATAGTTTTGCATTGTTAATATAGCCGTAAGATTTCGACAGCTTTCGTGAAACAGACTGTAGTGTTTGTGTCTCCGCTTCTAGGACATATGGAACCGTGTTTACTGCATGTGTATGTAATAGTTACTGCCCTATGATGTGTGCATGTGTTTGAACAACTTACATGTGCCCATGGAACACCTAGCCGCTAGTCAGGGATTCCGCTGGCGATCGCCACTTTCGCAATTGGCGATAAAAATAAACAATCGGCGATAAAAAATGGCGATAATAATTACAATTTTCGAAAAAGAAAAAAAAAAGAAAAATTGTAATTTTTAATCGCCAATTCATTTATTTTTTTTGAAGTGGCGATTTTTCTATTTTCCCCAGCGGAATCCCTGCATGTGCATATGTAGGTTGTTTAAACACATGAATACCTCACTTAGGGCAGTAACTGACTTACACATCAACTTACCGACTACCGTTAGCTAGTATTCAGTGGAAAGTTGGATTTGACATTAAAGGAACTGTCTCTACTGTTATGACAGCCGATCAACAACATCCATGTACGCATGCTGTCAGTGGGAGTATACGTGTCCCATTGACATATTTCTCATTATTATTTGTGTTTGATGTCTGACGTATTCTGTTTGTCTACAGAGGTGTTCAAATTGCTTACCAACCTCTGACAAACAATAGAGTCGATGTGTAAGAATATATGACTGTTATTGGCGAACATGGGCTTTTGACATTTGAAAGGGTCAGTGGGAAACTGGGGCTTACTCTCTCATGGGGTTAGCCCCCTTTTTCCACTGCCCCATCCTCCCTTCATTTATGGTAGGTCTAGTTTCCGATCTTTGGCACACATCTCAAGTCTGATCATGGAATATGATACACTTTTGTTTTATAATCATGCCGGGTTTGTCATTGACTGAATGGCAGACCATGATCAGACAGGGTGGATGTACATGTAGACCAGGGTCTACACTGGGCGCAAATTACAGTACAATGGAACCTCTCCAAACCGGACACACTGGGATGCCCCAGGGTGTCTGGTTTAGAGAGGTTCCACTGTAATTCTGGTATATGAGTGCTGAAATTCATATGTGTATTCATATGTGTATGTCAATTTCTAGAAACAACATGTTCAGTAGCCTATTTCATCAACATTGCAAAGTATACTTTACTAGCAAAGTATACTTTGAGTGGGTAATCATTTATTATTCCTGAAATGCATTATTTCATATAGAACTAACAAATGCATATATTTCATGATTAAAAGTATGCTGAATTATTATACTGAATTTATTACATTATCACAGCCAAATTGGCTGTGATAATGTAATCAATTCAGTATAATAAAAATGAATAAATTTATCATAAAATTCAAAATTTCTCCCTCAAAGTATACTTTGCTGCTAAAGTATACTTTGCAATGTTGATGAAATAGGCTACAGATGTTTTAATAATAATGATGCGTTTTGTAGCCATTGGAGCTAATTGAATTACTAATTGGCGCTCGTGGACACACGTAAACGTCAGCAGTGCAATTTTGATGACGCCAAGGACAATCCGTGACGTCGGACCCCTTACAAATTGCAGTTGCTTCATAGTTGAAAGTCGAAACACCTTTTCAAATAATGCTGGTGACGCACATGAGCTCAGTTGTGCAACACGACAAGAATCTATACTGTTGGCTGGAAGCATGGCGGGTCTTTTACTAACGAACGGTGGACAGCACAGACCCCCATGCGACGTATGTATAAGTCTTTGGGTATATTATGCTCCCACTGTCTGTTCCACGTTTTGCTGCCGACGAACATTTGGCCATTAAACACATTAAATCCAAAAAAAAATTAAAAGTAAGTACTTTTTCATCAATAACAAAAAAGTCACCCTCCCTAAAAAAAAATGTATTTGATGAAATTCCATCAAATATTGATTGTATTGCGAAAAAGCTATTTTCCTATGGGAATTTAACATGGGGAGTCAATTTCCAAATGTTTACGTTTGTTGATCCTTTAGTATCAAAAAATGAAAAAAATGAAAAAATTTGGAAATTGACTCTGAAACCGGGCGAGATAACTTGCAAATGATGTAACTAAGAAAATAAAAGTTATATTTTGAAAAAATTTCGCAATAAAATCAATATTTGATTGAATTTCATGAAATAATTTTGTTTGGGGCGGGTGACTTTTTTGTTATTGATAAAAAAGTATTTACTTTTAAATATTTTTTAAATTTGATGTGTTTAATAGCCAAAAGTTCGTCGGCAGCAAAACGTGGAACAGACAGTGATGTTGTTGCAACTACTGTCTGTTTCTACGGAGCCCCGCAGGGTACATGCACTTTTTTTTAAATTAATGTGTTCCCTCAATTTAACAATTTAACGAATTAATAACAAACAAATAATCTGCGTCCCCTGCGGGGCTCCGTATGTTTCACATTGTTCTGCCGTCGAACTTTTGACTATTCAACACATTATTTCTAAAAAATATTTAAATGTATGTACTTTTTCATCAATAACAAAAACGTCACCATCCCCTTTGTTTTATTCCAATCGGAATTTAACAGGGGGGCTAAATTAGATTTTAAAAAATAAACTTGGAAATTGCGGATCGATTTTCAAAATTTAACTTTTGTTTTCTTAGTTACCTCATTTCCAAGTTATAGGTTTCGGAGTCGATTTCCATTTTTGTTTCGATTTCCGACCCTACTCCTCACCCTCTTCCATTTAGCCCCATTTTAAATTCCCATAGAGAAATTATTTCTGTTTCGCAATAAAATCAATACTTTATGGAATTTCATACAATAGAACTATTTGGGGAGGGTGGCTGTTTGTTATTGATGAAACATATTTACATTTAACTATTTTTTTTAGAATAATATAATGTGTTTAATAGCTAAACGTTCGTCGGCAGAAAAATCTAGAACAGACAGTATTCTAGTCTCACTTCACATTTACATTTATGCAAACTACAGCGTTTACGCAAACTAAACATCGGAGCCTCGCAGGGGACGTAGAATTCTTTTTTTAATTAATTCGTTCCCACGAAATAACAATTCGTTCCCACGAAATAAAAATTCGTTCCCACGAAATAAAAATTCGTTCCCTCAATTTAACAATTCATTCCCACGAATTAACAATTCGTTCTCACGAATTAGCAATTCGTTCCATCCCATTCAATTTAACCATTCGTTCCCACGAAATAACTAATTCGTTCCCACGGGAACGAATTGTTAATTCGTGGGAACGAATTGTTATATCGTGGGAACGAATTGTTAAATTGAGGTTACGAATTGTCATTTCGTGGGAACGAATTTTTTATTCGAGGTAAAGAATTGTTAATTCATGGGAACGAATTGTTAATTCGAGGAAACGAATTGTTAAATTAAGGGACCGAATTGTTATTTCGTGGGAACGAATTAATAAAAAAAAATCCATGTCCCCTGCGCGCTAAACCGGTGTCAAACGAGAGATATAAGAAACGCACATTTACATATAAATGCAAACGCTAGCAAGGAAATTAATAGTCTACACAATTGGTAATTGGAAATTTTCACATTTCAATTTATCAAATTGGTGGAATTGGAATACATGTATACCGTAAAACGTACGTATTTTCCAAAGATAAAAGCATTTAGCTAATTGGAAGACATAAAACGCCAGCAAACGTAATTTCCTTGAACATGTTAACTCATTTAAAATGTTGCGCAAGAAAATGCCCGCAGTCCATTTGGGAATTGTCTATGGATGGACGTGGTATATTACGTGTGATACTAAGTCAGTCTGTGCCAAACTCCCTGGACCACCAAATGCAGCTCATGAAGATGCGTTTGCTGCGCTATATTTCATCAAAATTCGTTACATATTAAGGAAAATATCAAATAATATTTACTTTGGAGTGGGCGAAATTGTTGTTGTTGTAACCACGTGATCATGCACCTTGAAAGTATCTGTTAATGTATTGGCTAGCGAAAGTGCACGCAACTAGGAAGCATCGCTTACGTCAGAATCCGTGACACGTCATGATAAAATGGCATTATTGACAGTGTTGTAGTAGTAGCTCTTGAGCATATTGCGCACTCAATACAAGTTAACGCAGATATAATATAATCGAACCTTCCTCAACGTAATACTGACCAGTGTATCCCCAGATCAGACTGCGCAGATGCGCAGCCTGATCTGGGGTAACACTGGTCGCAAACAGAATTGTCCGCTAATTGCCGTTGTGGTTCACAAATATGATCTATACATTTACGGCGTCTGTTGCTGTCGGCGGGTTGTAGGAGATTAGCGCCTTGTTAGAGCACTGGGGAATGGTAATTGTGGTGCGGATCGGTGCGAAAAGGGGCCTTCCGACATACACAACAGTTGAATATAGAATAATATTTATTGACTTAAACTAAATAGTTTCTCGTCGCTGTGCAACAGGTGAAGATGTAAGGAATGGTATTCATGTAACAGCTAAGACTAAGCAGTTCGTAAGTGCAAAATTGAAATCCACAATAGCATTTGTTGTAACAGCCGATTTTGGAACACCTTTCGTGGATGTGATACATTTAATGACATGAACCCGTAGGTGCAACATGGTGGTATTAGCGGAACACGTTAATGTGAAAAGCAAATTCATAGAAATCTTCGTACAAACATTGTTATCGTTCGACGTTTAGTGAAATGGATTCCTGGGGAATTGTAATTGTGGCGCAGCTGGGAGTAAAAAGGAACCGTTCGTTATTCTATACATTTGCCCTCTTGTAAGGAATGGTATACATATAACAGCGTCTAATATGTTCGTAAGTGCAAAATTATTTCTTGTAGACAATTATTGGAATTACATTTATTGAGCATAGGCTGCATATGCAGCCTATGCTCAATAAATGTAAATCCATCAATTGAAATTTCCAGACGATTCTAAATTTGCACTTACGAGCATTTTAGTCGTACGAAGTTTAGTGAAACGGGCCCCTGTACAATACAATAGCCATACACAAATGATGACGCACAGTTGCCATTCTACAGTGAAACCTCTCTAAACCGAACACCAAGACAAATTCTGTGATCATATTGTTGATGGGTTTCTTGGCCATTTATCTGGGATATTAATGTGTGTTCATGATTGCAAAACACGCACATACGTATCATAATCGTTATATGCATGATTTACAGTGGAACATCTTTAAACCGGACACACTGGGGACAAAAATGTATAATAATGCCAATCAATATGTGGGGTAATGGAGAATGAATGTTTAGTTTGCCGGAAATGTCTCAGATGATGTCTCTGATATAAAGAACAACAGTCCGTGCCTACTGCCTTTAATAGTCTCCAAGTCTATTATATAGGAATGAATGGCCTTTTTGTGGAATGTATCGGGGATATAAACTTGGAAAAGTCGCGGGAATACTGGACGAAGGCCTTCGTCCAGTATTCCCGCGACTTTTCCAAGTTTATATCCCCGATAAATTCAACAGAAATGCCATTCATTCCTTATAATTCCAGCATTTTAAATAAATTCATCAATAAAATGTGTTTATTTTCCGTTTTCTTAAGAATTACTTTAAATGCGCCCCACGGTTACGGAAAGTAGTTCGGCGTGGGAGTTTACTGGGATATAAATTTTGGACAGAGGCTTGCCGCTACGGGCCAATCATATGTTAGGGAATTGTGTAAATATGTTTGTGCTGGAATTATATAGACTGTATTGTCCTCGATTTAACCTTGACCAAATCCGTTTCAGTTCACGGTCATGAACTCTGCATATGAAAGTATTAACTATAGTGACTAGACCAAATTAAGAACCTTCAGCTTCGTGAGAACATATTGGAATATCGGAGACACCATCCGTGACACCGTACGAACCTGTCTGTAACATACGAGACACGCCATGTAATTTCGTATA